>JAPTHN010000039.1:3567236-4064285 GCA_026936325.1 Platynereis dumerilii
TTCTTTCCACAGACATATGTTTATATACCTGTATAAATTATATTTTAAACAATTTTTAGTTGCTGAAAATTATCTAAAAACTTTCCTTGGGTGACACAGAAAAATTGATCATTTTTAGTAAAAAAAAAAATCATCAAAAATCACATCATGGCTCAAAACACAGTGTCAACATATGCAAATAATGCCAACTTAATCTTGATGCATTCAACCAAAAAACATAACAGTGTCATGTTGAATGCCGCATGTATTGAGCTCATCCTTCATTTGACTTGACATGGATCCCGACAACCTGTTTTTTGCTTATTTTTGACCGATATGGCCATTCTTCAGTAAAAGTCACTTGCACCTTGTCTAGATCAGTTGGCTAAACCTCCATCTTGTGTGCAGAATGGTCCAAGATGTCCCTTTAGTGTCATCTATGGTTCATGCAGTGTGAAGTTGCCAATAACGGAAAATTCTCAATTTCTTCAATTTTCTAGGTTTTGTAGAATTTTTGGTGCCCTACAGGCTTCAGCATTGTCATAAATTAATAAAATGTTTCAACTGAAGTGTTCTCTATACTGAGGTACCATTTCCTCTTCCAACAAACTTAGACAGGAGACAGCCGGGATGTTTCTATTCTTCACAACCAGACACAAATTTCCGTCCTTGCGGCCATGGGACAGTATTTGAGCTGTATCTGACCACCTTCCCATCACACAAAGATATTTTGATAAGCTCTGTGAAACATGTACCAGGATATATTGACTGAGATGGAATTTACTCGAAAAATTCTCAAAATATTCCAGCATTTTTGTCAAAGAGTGTGTGCTCGTCGGAAGAGGAAATGATACATAAGTGTAGAGGACACTTCAGTTAAAACATTTTATTCATTTACTGCAATGCTCAAGCTTGTAGGGCACCACAAATCCTTCTAAACCTGGAAAATTGAGAATTTGCCGTTATTGTCAACGTCATGCGACATAAACCTAAATAACATTATTGGGACATCTTGAACATATTGTACATAAGAGGGAGGTTCAGCCAACTGATCTGGACCAGGTGCAAGTGACTTTCACTGAAGAATGGCCATATCGGTCAATAAGAAGCCGATATTTTTATGTTTTTGGTTGTACACATCAAGATTAAGTTGGAATTTTTTGCATATATGTTGAAATTTGTGTCTGTGTTGTTGAGCCATGGCGTTATTTTTGATGATTTTTCTCAAAAAATTAGCAATTTTTCCTGGTAACGAAAAGAAAGTTTTCAACTAATTCTCAGCCACAAAAAATGGTTTATAATACGATGTTATAAACCATTTTATTATTAGTATCATAAATCTAATGTCAGAGGAGAAAATATTTGCAATTCCACACATTCAATCACCAATTTTTGAACTTTGAAGTCCTGACACTTTGAAAATCCAAATTATTCCAGCATTTTGATCAAGACTCAAGAAAATTGAGAATTTGCCCTTATTTGCAACTTCATGCGACATAAACCTAAATAACATTATTGGGACATCTTGGACCATATTGTGCATAAGATGGAGGTTCAGCCAACTGATCTGGACCAGGTGCAAGTTACTTTCACTGAAGAATGACCATATCGGTAAAAAAGAAGCCAATATTTTTATGTTTTTGGTTTTACACATCAAGATTAAGTTGATATTTTTTGCATACGTTGAAATTTTTTGTCTATGTTGTTGAGCCATGGTGTTATTTTTGATGATTTTTCTTTTAAAAAATTAGCAACTTTTCCGATTACCCAAAGAAAGTTTTCAAATAATTCTCAGCCACAAAAAATGGTTTATAATATGATGTTATAAACCATTTTATTATTAGTATCATAAATCTAATGTCAGAGGAGAAAATCTTTGCAATTCCACACATTCAATCACCAATTTTTGAACTTTGAAGTCCTGACACCTTGAAAATCCAAATTATTCCAGCATTTTGATCAAGACTCAAGAGTGTACTGTAAAACATTCAGCAACAGTCAAAAAGCTAAAATAATCACTTGTAAATTTTTGCATGCAGTTTTTCTCATCAATGAGACTTTTGACCATTTTGGATAATTTCATTATTATATTAAAGGCAAACACTCATCGAAATCCTACTTTTAATATACTTATTTTCCCATGAAAGAATCAGGTGTTGCGGATGCATTCAGCTAACATTTCCCAATATCATATTTCACCATAGTTCAGGGAAAATTTATTAGTCACTGTTTATATTAGCTAACATAGAGACACTCAACATGTCATTTTGGATGCAGCAGTGAACGATTGAAATGAAGATCACAATTCATCACAGCTTTACATTGTTAGGATTGTGTGAAGGTGTCATTTCTAAAATATTTCACAGCTTTCCCTATCACTTCAAAAGTGCAAGACAAGCCATGTGTATTTGTTTATAGAGAACCCAGTCTCATGTCACTGTGAAAGCACTTGCTTTCCAAGAGAGGTCGCTTTTTACTGTGCCAAAGTGATAGCCAAAATCGAAAACTAAAAGTATTTTTTTAATGGGTTTATTTTGGACCAAATTTGCAAGGATCACTATAGTGTTTCTATAAATATTATGCTTGAGGCTCTCAACTGATAAAAAATATGCATGATTGTGGCCCTTTAAGTTTTTTGCTGGCTTTTTTTACAAAAACCTCGGTCATCAAGGGCGTCCCCCAAGGATCCATCCTTGGGCCGACAATTTTTAACATCTACATAAATGATATATTCTACCTTACAAAAAATGCCAAATTATTTAACTATGCGGATGACAACACGTTATCCTATGCCCATGACGACATTACATCGCTCAAACTGACACTTGAATCAGAATGTGTCACCCTCATAAACTGGTTCACAAACAACAAAATGCAGGCAAACCCGGACAAGTTCCAGGTGTTAGCAGTTGGTAAAAAGACCTGCAAGGAAAATATTTGTTTCAAAATTGGTGACATTGAACTAAAAGCTGCAGATAATGATGATGTGAAGCTTCTTGGTGTGAATATAGACCCCCTCCTAAATTTTGGCAAACACATCAAAAACATTTGCCAAAAAGCCTCAAGGCAAGCAAATGCTCTGGGTCGTATAGCAAAACATCTGACCCTAGAATGCCGAAAGGCAATCTACTACAGCTTTATACTCTCCAACCTAAATTTCTGCCCCCTAGTTTGGCATTTTTGCTCTAAAGCAAACACCAAGAAGCTGGAAAAAGTAAATCATCGAGCTCTCCGTTTTGTTTATCAAGACTTTAATGGCACTTACGAAGAGCTCCAGTCAAAACCAAACTCATGCAGCCTCGAATTGTCAAGAATTAAAATGGTTGCAATTGAAACTTTTAAGATCCTAAATGGGATCGGCCCATGCTATATGAAAGATTTCATTACTGAAAAACAAAATTCATACCATTTCAGATACAGCAAACTACTTGATAAACCTCGAACAAAAACTGTAAGGTATGGTACCAATAGCTTTAAGAGCCTCGCAGCGACTACCTGGAATTCTCTCCCTGATCACCTCCGAACTGCAACATCGTTGCCTCAATTTAAAACCATGATCAGGAAATGGAATGGCCAGGAATGTCGCTGTGCTTTATGTAGATGTTAATGTAGCCTAAACTAAACTAACATAGACCATAAGGTTTCTAAGTTGTTGTTTTCCTAGTCTTAAGATTTTACAATGTTTGTTATTCTACAAAATTCTAGTCTTAAGTTCAACAACTATTTATTATCAAACTAACCTGTGATGTATTTTATTAACTTATATATAAACTACTTATATTTATACATTTTCTTGTACCTGCATAAATTTATGTGATAATTTCTTTACTAATTGCTGCATGTTCTTTACCTGTTTTTACCTTTAATGTGTTTTTTACCATGTCTTCATGTATATATTTATCTATTACTTGTTTTTATTATTATCTATTTATATTCGGTACAAAAAGCCCAAGGCTTGTGTTTTCTGTATTTTGTATTTAAACCGAATTCAAATAAATTTTACTTGACTTGACTTGACTAGTCAATTCCATCTTCAGTGACGTCACACCAGAGATGTCTAGAAAGAAGTTCAGAAAAAAAGTCTATTCTGGTTTTATTTTCAGCTTTGACTGAACATTGAACACAGTGGCCAATACAGTTAGTTTATTTTAGATTAGGAAAATGAAGTGCATGGGTGATGTTGAAGAAATGCAGAAAAAAATACTGTCATTCTAAATTAAGCAATCTCAATTCAGCTGTCAAGATTTCAGTTGAAGCAATTAGTTTAATTTGAGGCCCATGTTCTTGTCATTGGCACACTCCCAGCTCGACTGCAATGATTATTGATAAAGAGGAGTTTTCTCTAATGATATCAAGTGTCATCGGATGAACGGGATGAGGGACTAAATAGAAGCTCAAGATGTTTCAGTTACAGGTGATTTCATTAGTACACGATTCTTAGGTTCCAGACACATCAAATACATGACATGTTTAGTTAATCTGATTGGCTTAGAAACAACAGAACGTCACACATTTGATTTATCAAACGTAGTAAGCACTGGTTTAGCATTGATTCCTCACAGTCAAGTGTGAAAGACAAGAATCGCATGGTAATGAAATCACCTGTAATTGCCTAAACTAGCTGATGATGAATATTTAGAGGTTTTTACAAGGCTGAATTGGTATCCTTCCCTGTATCTTCACCCGAGACCTGTATCCTCCCCTGACCCTGAAGGTAGCCATGTTATAACCTTCTGATCCAACACCTTTCAATTCTTTTCAGTTTCAACTCTTTTAAATGTAATTGTTGTCTATTATTATGTAACACCATGCAAGCAGCACGTCTAGACAATTTGTTTTCTCCTGGACACACATGACTGAACCAGTTAAAGTCAAGTAGGGAAGGATATCACAACCAAGTGCTTGATAGGGCAAACAAAGGGAAGGATATAATAGTCCCTCATTTTGATTGGCTGAATGTGGTATCCCACCTTGAAAACTTTGTATCCCTCCCAGGTTCTGTAACAGTTGGGGAAAGCCACTGATATTTTACCTGAAAAAACACCTCAAGAGGGCAGGGTAACTGTATAGATGTGGGACAACCCTCTGGTATCCTGCTACTGAATAGGATCATGTTAAGAATTCAAGGCCATGGTGCTTGATTGGTGATTGCGAAGCGGTGAAGCCCATGCCTCTTTTTATTGTAAGACCATGAGTAATTCTTGCTTGTTAGCTTTTTGTGTTTCAATCAACACTCTGGAAATGATTTACTTTTGGGAAGGTCATGCATCCACCCTGTTATAGGACGAAACCTAGCACTCTGATTGTCTTTGACTCTGGGTACTACGTACTCAATTCAGCACATGGGAATGAATCTAAAGGTTGAAGAATGAAAAGAGGAAAAATGAAACTATGAAAGTAGTACCAATTGAAAGAATGAAGCCACAAAACACACAGTATGAACATGTCCAACTGACATTTCTGCTACAAAGCCAGTCAGACAGCATTAAGGTAAGCTTGGCTGTTAATGGATTTTTGATAGGGTCATGACAGGCTGGTGACAGTTGAAACTGTCTTAACAATATCCTCTCCACTCCTCTCCTCAATTGCTGGAGTTCAATCGCTAGAGGTTACACTGGCAATCATACACTGTAAAATTTGAAAACTGTGTTGAAGCAATAATTTGAGCTGTCTGAGAATGTTAATAATTTTCAAGCTATGATAGCTCAATCCTATAAGTTGTCAAGGTATGATAGCTCAATGCTGTAAGTTGTCCAAACGAATCATAACATTAAGCTGTGAAAACATGAAAGCTTCAGTTGTTGCAGATAGCTTGACATCTCAGTCATGCCACAAATTGCCACATATAGCGCCATCTATAACAAGCACTTCTCATAAGACTGCATTTAGTTTTAAATAATTATTTACTTACAAGAAAAAAGAACATTTATATTAAACTATCCCAGAGAAAAAAATGAGTAGCACACCACTTTAGCTGGTTACTGTTTTATTTTTATCTCTCTTAAATTAATTTGAGGGAGTAATTAGATGCATGCTTTCACACGTCAACCAACATTTCCAAGTCAGAGTGTGTTCAAAAATAGTTTTCTAGTACTGGAAACCTACTGAGATGAGCCACAGGCCATTGGGATTTATTCACAAGAAATTAATTTTTAAATCTCCTTGTGATGCAATGGTCTTCGTTGAATGCATCTTGGGCCTGTCCATGGTGTGCTAAAATGAAGCATACTGGATCAGGTGGATCAAACAATATTTTGGGATTACAGCCCATATTCATGAATAACATTTATAAGACAGGTCACACAAATATAAATCAAAAACAAGTCACCACAGCTCAAAATTTTGAGTTGTGTCAGCTTGGATAAATAAGTCAACAAAACTCAATATTTTGAGCTGTAAGTCAACACAGCTAATTGTTTTGAGTTTTCTCAACTTGAATACCTTAGTCAACATAGCTTAGTATTTTGAGCTATCTCGGCTCGGTATTTTGAGTTATCTCAGCTTAAGACATTAATCTATGTTAGCTCAATCAACTTGTGCAACCATCTCACTCAATCAATTGAGCTGAATCAGTGCCTCCGATTTTACAGTGTACGTATCTGCCACCTCTCATCATTTCTTTTTTGATATATATCTTAAAGAGCTGCAAACAGACTTTCAAAATTTTTTTAGATAGATTTGGGTCCACTTAATACCAAAAAGTGAAAATTTTATGAATTTGGATGAAATCTTAAAAATTGGGGTCAATAATGGAAACAATGAAGAAATAACAAATATTCCAAATTTTTGAACTGTTAAAATCACATGAACTATTGTTGATACATGAAAATAATTGTTAATAAATGATTAATTGAGGTCAAAATTAGTAAGTAACGTTGCTCGTATCCAGTGTTCTATACTGGGGCAACTGAAAGACCCTGGACATCCCTGAATTAATAGGGTATGAACCAGACTCACAGCCTTACCATCTCTCATATATACGATATGGCGATCGCCACACTGCATAATCGTCAACATAATGACGGCATGAGTGTTCATAAAGAAGAGAAGAGAGAGAGAAAAATACCCTCTGAGGGTAATCTGAACAATGATTTGTAAGGCGTACCAAATTTTCTCTTGAATAAGGAATATTTTTCTTCTTAAACAATCTAAGCTCTGAAATTTTAAAGAATAGAAGGCAGAAGATATGTGACATTCAACATGATATTGTGATGTTTTTTGGTTGTATGCATCAAGATTAATTTGACATTTTTTGCATATATGTTAAAATTGTATGTCTAAATTGTGCCATGATGCCATTTTTGATGATTTTTTAATAATTATCAATTTTTCTGGGTCATCCAAAGAAAGGTTTTCAAATAATTCACAGCCAAAAAAAGATATTCCAAATTATGCCGTCTTTTTTATCAAGATTGTATTATTAAATAAATTGCATAAAGCAAGCTTTAATTAGAACTGGTTATTTTACTATAAAATACAAGCTCAGATGTGTATTAGAATGCTGATTACCCTCATGCTAAAATGCCATCAAGCATCATTCGAACCACTTTCAGAACTTTCATGTTGAATAGTTTCCAACTTTTGAAACTTCATCGAGACACAAAGACTGCATTAGTTTTAGTGTTCTGATTGCAGTTTCAGAAGATGAGCAGTGAAAAAATAAAGTTGCAAATCCATCCATTTAATTCAAATGTTTGTTCTACTCAGAGTGATCGATTCTCTTGTGAAGCCATCTTGACGGTCGGAGAATGTAAAAGAGTGAAGAGATGAAGGACACATCAGAGATAGACATGCAAGGAAGACAGGAAGACACGAGTACAGCTGTATGCTTGTTATAGCAAATTTATGTCCATGTGCATTACATTTGGATCTTCCAGTATATATATAAATTAACCACTGTTGCTTGCTAGTTTTTGTCATGAAGCCAGTCCGACAGTGCCAACAGTGCTGGCATTAGCTTCGTTGTTAATGGATTTTACGAGAGGGTCATGACAGGCCGGTGGTGGTTGAAACTGTCTTAACAATATCCTGTCCAATGCTCTCCTCAAACGCTGGAGTGAGGTTACATCGGGCATTATGGCTTTCACCTCTCATTTCTATCCAGAAGCTTCCAGGAATTATTGAATGGCATTGCTAGATGCATTCATTTTTTGTTGGGACATTTCATTCTTCTCACAGAAACTGTCTGGCTTGTGATGGAAATGGGGGGGAGCTCGGGGGAGCTGAGCTCCCTTGACCAAAAAACAGGGGGAGCTGTACCCTGCTACAGTTCCGCCAATGGCCAGTAGTGAAATTGCAATTATTATGTCACTTTTTCGGTCTTCATGGTATTTTTAGCCAAAATCATGCTCTGGTGGAAGAATTTTTTTCCTTTTGAATATTAAGAGTGGCGAGCCACTGCCACACGAGTCAAGAGCTCCCTCGACGAAAATTTTCCATTTCCATCACTGCTGTCTGGTGTCAATTTGATAAGATGTGGGCACATAATATTATTTGGAAATCTTTATGTAAAGACCTAGTTTTGCAAAACTTGTCTTCTGGTGTGGTAGGTAAAAAAATTATCAAAGATAAAAGGTTTTTAGACTTTCCGGATCTTTTCAACCATTTGCCTGGTACATAAAAAATTGAAAGTGGATGAGCTGGCCATATTCTACTCCACAATTTTGTGTTCCTAAAACCATCTACATTGCAGACTGATACTACAATATCACTTCAGCAAATTAAGTTCTTACCTTGAAGGCAGACAGAAGAGTTTGACTTCATTAGGGGCCAATTTCTTTGTCATAAAATCATCAACTTGCCTCATCAAGCTGTCATTCTAATTGTTGGCTTAAGTCTGAGTGTCTAAAATGGTCAGGTCCATGATAATCATGGTCTCTTTTTATAGCCTGGAAATTTGATATCTGAAAAGAGTGGACTGCTGCACTGTGAAAATGGAACTTTAAAGCTTTGTCTTTGTGTGTCATCACGCTGATGATTTGTCATGATCATACCCAATACTTTCAATGTCAATTTGATTTAGGGAGACTGATCCTGTTTGTTGGTGACAGGCAAACAATAGGATCAGGCATCTGATTTTTATGACACATCAAATGGCCTTGTCTTGATCATGACTAATCAATCAGCCTCTATTTTTCCCATGAATGTAGAGAAGATGACACTTCATCAGCGATCATGAGTCACGAAGTGCCATTTTCAAAGTGCAACAGTCCACTCTATTTGCACATCAAATTTCCTGGCTGTAATGAGACTAATCCTGCTTGTTAGTGACAGACAAATGAAAGGATAATGTGTCTGATTTTTACTCTAAAATCAGTTATGACAACAAATGGCCTCTTGATCATGACTAATCAAACAGCCTCTATGTTTCCCATCTTGAATGAAGAGAAGATGACACTTCATCGCCTTCATGAGTCACGCTGTCCCATTTTCACAGTGCAACAGTCCACTCTTTTTGCATATCAAATTTCCAGGCTGTAATACATGCATGTAGGGCATTAACTTGTGATTTCTCATTTTATTTATATCTCTATCTTTGCCATGTTACTCTTTATGACTCCTACGCAGCTTGTGAGGTTATATCCTATACTTCCAATGCTATTAACCAAATTCGCTGACTGAGTCAAACCAGTTACCACAGAGTTGCCGAATAACAAATTTACAAATTTCAAAGCAAAGTATTTAGCTTTTGGTGACATCATTGCTATCCACAAACAGCTAAATCTGAGTACTTGTAATTCTTTGACGGTGACAAGTATTGACTTTTAAGGAAAATAAGGATCTGTTTACTTGTCTGTTTGAAAGTTCACAGTCTGAAATGTTTTAGTTTAGACAAAATAGTTGGTATTTTCATGCATATCCCAGTGTTATCTCCATATACAGTGAATATCTTTATAAATGTTGTTATTTATCCTTTCACCTATTTGCACCAGGTAAAAAAAAGTTGGGAATCCAGAAGGCAAAGTAGGTTGGGCAGAACATTGGTTTTCACTCAGTGCCTTTGAGATACTTGTTGGTATCCCCCAATGTGATTTACTATGCATAGAAAAGCAGTTAGATGAATACCTTTTTTTGTTCTTCAGAAAGACGGATACAGTTAGGATACGCTACAGTTTGACGAAACTCATACAAGTAGTATATTGTCAGATAGACAGTGGCTTATAAGTTACAAGCAACATTCTCCATTTTGTTAATAAGTTTTAATTGTTTTAATAGTGGTGCTTTTTTCTCTCCTTAATCTAAGACTTGTTTGTTGTAAAATTCAAGTTGTAAAATTCAAGTCAACGGCATACTACTGCAATTGCAATTGAGCCATTGGGATCTTTAGAACTCGGAAGGTGTTTAGAGGATTAGTAGATCAATTTGGTATTTTTAGATCACTTTTTCTTACATCTGCATAATAATTTGGGACATCGAAAAACAGGGTATAAGGTAATCTGTGGCGTAACTCCTCACTGCACCACCAGAATTGGACAAAACTTACAGGATATTGCCTTCATGGAACACAAATTGTTATGTGGGAAGGAATTTAAAATATGCTTAGTTGTTTTTGAGATATACTAAAAAAAACCAACTTGCGTAATAATTTGGAACCTACTGTAAGCACATATATCATACACTGTATAATTCTACAAAGGATTCTCACATTTGTTTTCATCAGAGCTCTAATGCATATTGTCATTTGAATTTCCTGCTGCAAGTCTCCCCAAAGATGTATGTTTTTGAAACAATACATGTAGCAAATGAACTGCTTTCAACATCTGATAGAGATTCAGCTTTTGTCGAGTGTCACAATTCTTCCTGATCTGGGCGTCTCACAGTTTTGGCATGACATGTGATGGTGATTAAGGAAACACATCAATCCATTGAAAAGACAGCTCTGCAATTTGAAGAATTGACTTTCTTTCAGTCATTGTGAAACATTTTCCAGTAACAGTGAGACAGATGGTTCAATACAAAAGATTGGCCATCTGAAGACAACAAGAAATATTCACAATGATCTCCAGGGAAGCTACTATGTTGGACGGATGTTTCAATCTACCTTCTCTTCATTGCCATGTCCTCTTCCTGTCCTAGTTAGCCTACCAAGTGCATAAATACAGGACGTAAAGCCCCAATCATCCATCCATTCATAATGTAGAAAAGCTAAATTTGAGACATATACAAAAGGACAGACTAATGTGCCCAATGTGGGCATAGCTAATTGGCTATTCTCAATCTTTTTCACATTAATTTGCCTAAAGAATAACTGACAGGATATACATATTCCGTCATGTTTTCATTTTTGATAGAAGTATTTGCTGAAAATCTTTTGAACATAACTGTACATGAACCATACATTTATAAACATTGTAGTAATCGGAAAATTTTGGAATGATTTTCTATCAAGGTCAAGAAATTGACAACAGTATGTAAGCAGAATTCTGCAACAAAAGAGCTCACATGCTCAACCATTGCAAGCTTAATGAATTAATCATTAGGGTTCAGGAACCTCTCATACCCAGGATTACTTAGCTTTCCATAGCTTATTAAAGACCAATACAGAGACAAAACCCTTTTATCCTATAAACAAAGAAAATGGAGATTTAGGAAAGGAGGTCATGCTGTCAATGGGCAGTTCCAGCTGCTCTCATTTTGATGCATTGCTCAATGAATTTGTCGTATAGCTTGTTCATGTCATCACCTGCAACAAAATGGCCTTTGGTTAAGGTGCTATGATCTTAATGTAGGCTTATTATATGGTATATGTAACATGCACAAATAAACTAAAAGCAACACATCATTCCTTGTTTCACCATTTTTGCAAAGTAACTCATGCAGGATGTTCAGCACAATTATGTGTGATTTATCCTTATACAGGTTGGGTATTAAAAATTGTAACAATTGAAGTAATTATCAATTGACCATTTTTAAACTTCAATTGAAATGAAAGACACTGAACTTGTCGATGGCCTACTTTAATATGCTTTTAACAAGCCTTGGTGAGAGTCAGAAGTCTGCAGATGAGACATCAGCGAATCTAGCTTTTTCAAACTATTGCATTTTCTTCGCTTGTGTAAGTGCAGCGAAAGTCAGGGTTTTCATATAAATCCTCAGGCAAATGTGCACACCTTTTCTGATGAAGCTTTTACAGATGATTTCATATTTGTAGACATAAGGACTGAATGTGAATTTTTTTCTGCAACATGTATTCTATAGGGAAAAATGACATCAGAAAACTTATGACATCACTTTTCCCCATAGGATACCATGTCCTAGAAAAAAATTCACATTTCGTCATTTGGTCTACAAATATGAAATCATCTGTAACTGCCTGAGGCTCAACAACCATGTTTTTACCAAGTTTTTTGGAGCCCAATTTAATCTATAAATTATGCCTTAATTACTTTTTAGGAGGTCGTTCTAAGTGCCTTTTACATGTCACATGAACTTAATTTTTTGGGGGTTTTTTTCCGTGGAGTACCTGTACCAGTCATAGTTGCTGCTAACAGGGGTTGTGGAGTATGGAAGGGGCTTTTTTATTGCATATACACACCCGACGGGAGGTGGACCACTGCCTACACAATGCCCCATAGGCGTACGGGGCACACGATTTTTTGGGGGGTCGAGCAACATTTGCCCGAATTTCAAGATCTACATATGTAAGTGTGCTTCTGAACTTATCTGAACATAAAATATGTTGCAAGTGCCCCAACTCTGTAGTTTGATTAAATGGTTTGAACAAAAAAGATGGGTCGCCACTTTCTCAAGCGCATAGTCCACAGGGCCAATGTTATACATAATCTGGTAGTAGCTATACATAGAATATCTGGGATTTCTTCCTAAGTTTCCCAACTGATTGGCTGCCAAAAGGTTTCCCTCATCACAACAAACTTGCAACTTCAAACGTGTCATTTGAAAATCTTTTATTTGAAGATATACAGGACCTGGTCTCCAGATTTCTGAAACATTTGTATTTTACAGACAAACAATCTAAAAAATAATATTATATAAGGATTGTTCTTGGTCTTTGAAAAACAATATTAGCCCAGAAAAGTTCAGAAAGTTGAATTAACATACATGTTTCAATGATCCAAATATGTCTAACATGGATCGTGGTGACGGTACTGAGTTATACAATCCTAGAAAAGCGGGACTGAACATATTGCCAATACAAATAAAAGTCTGTACATACACCGATTAGTTGGCTTAAATTAATCCTGAGGATTGTCTTCTCTTCTTCTTAAAAGCATTGGTTTTTCTTTGTGGCTCAGTCATACAAAGCAGTCTCAGATTGAAGGTTGTCTGTCTGAGTTGTAAATGGGAGATCAATCATTGGCTTTGAAGCAAATCTAAGAGTGCGGCTCAGCTGAATCTGATGCAGAGGTGTGAGAGATTGCATTTTGGTAAATGAGAGATTCCCAGTCCAATGTTCATGATGTTTGATGCTTCTGCGATCTGTGGAATCACAGCATGAGGGAGTGATTCTAATTTGCTGATACGGTATTTCCCTTGCTTTTGCATATCGATCTTGCGTCCTCTTATCTTCCTTTCTTACACTGTCAAGCACAAATGTTTGTAAATACAATCAGAAATTGAGCTGTCTAATGGTTCAGTAAGTTGAAAATGCTATTTGGATTTTATGTTGTCATTGGAAACAGTCGGAGTTTGAAGATACATTTAAAGGATTATGCATCACTGTTGCATTATAACCAGCACATCTGAATGAATTTGGCTGAAATTTGAACTGCGGTGGTCTGTCCATATAAAACCAGCCCCTTTTACTACACAGAATAAACATTATCTTCTGGAGGGTTGCTGTTAATTTGTTGTAGGCCTAGCCCCAGGAGCCAATCTCTATTGTTTGGACAGTGAGAGGAGGGTTTATACTTAACACAAGCTTGTTCATTGGTCAAAACGCTATTGGAAGTGTCGCTTGGTCTGATGAAAGAGCATTGCAACCCAAACCAAGATACTGAATTTTACTCCACAGGAGAATTCTCTTCCACGTGTATAGGATATATATACAATATTTGGTACTCCTGAAGTTCTACAGCTGGAACAATACAGACCAAAGATGAAATTCATCACTTTTAGACATGAATAGTCTCCTGGTAAATATGGCAAATTCAGGGATGCATCTAAATTACTCTCAAGAGGTATCTGTTGCAACATATAGTGTTGCGATATAGCGACACCAAATGCTTAACTAGCTTATGTCAAGGTCATGGTCCTTGGTTATATTGTTAGGAGACCTTGAAAACTCGAGAAGTTATTTCCTTTCTATGATGCTGCATTTTCTTGTCTCATAAAATCTATTGCCAAGCAAGTAAGATATCAACAAGTGGTGTAAGACTGCATGGCTTGACTCATAGACAATATGCTGTTAATCCTGTAGTGACTGTTGCAAGATCTCTCGTGCACTAACTGATCAAATTAAAAATATCTTCATCTACATGACATGACGATTAACCTGTTGCCGTTTCAATGTTCTTTCTTCAAGCCAAGCAAAAGCTTCAGTAATAGTGGGGTTTTGACCTATAAACAAGCTTGTGTGAACCCTCCTCCCACTCTCCAAACAATAGAGATTGGACCCTGGGGCTCTACAAATTAACAGCAAAAAGTTTGAAGATAATGCTTATTCGGTATGGTAGAATTGTCTGATGTTACAGCAGCACAAGATGGTTCTATCTATGAGTAATCTATTACAAACCTACTGCAGGTTATTCAGAACTTAAACATCAAGGAAAACATAAAGAAACAGATGTGCTTGTTATAATGCAACAGTGATGTAGAATCCTTTAAAATTTCTCTCCAGTTTCCAACAGATTCAAATGCAAAAAATGATGCTCATAGCATTTGCAATTTGCTGAACCATTACGCATTTCTGATTGCGCTCACAAACATTTCTGTTTGACAGTGTTAGAAATCAAGAGAAGAGATTGCCAGATCGATATGCAAAAGCAAAGACAATACCGTCTCATGTCTAAATCAGCAAATTAGAAACACTCCTTCATGCCATGATTGCACAGATCATAGTTCTAAGCAACATATTGGGCTGGGAATCTCTCCTTGACAAAAATGCAATCTCTCACACCTCTGCATCAGATTCAGCAGAGCTGCACTCTCTTAGATTTGCTTCAAAGCCAATGATTGATCTCCCATTTACAACTCTGACAGACAACCTTCAATCTGAGACTGCTTTGTATGACTGAGCCGCAAAGACAAACCGATGCTTTTAAGAAGAAGAAAAAACAAACAATCAAGACTTAGTGTTAATGAGTTAACCAATCTGTTCACATATAGACAGGACTGTTAATGGGTTGGCAGTTATAGATTTTCTACAGTGAGTATATTGCGCCCAGTTTCTCTATTCTCTAGAATCGTACAACTGTGTACAGAGAGGGGATCTTCATGTGCAAATAATCCACAGCTTATTCTAAAATTAAGAGGTCCAGAAAATTCAGATTGTCAATGCAAAATGTATTATTTACACGGTGTTGCTGTGCCAGGTTCAGGCCTATACTAAACATTAATGTAAAAGTCACTAATACAATAAATCCAGAAGATAGCAGAAATTGTTCTTTCTTTTAAGAATTTTGTTCTGTCACCATGATCTATGTAAAATTTATTTGAGTTTTCTAATTCCATTGTCGAAAAAATAAATCCTTCCATTCTTCCATCCCTCTTTCCTTTATTCCTTCCTTGGACCTTCCATTTGCCAGATGAATCCACGCTTTTAACCATCCAGGTCATGTTATTTGTGACAAGCATCTAAAACGGCATATTTGTGGCAGAAAAATGCGAAAGGCAAAGATGATTTGCATACCTCACTATTTGTCGATGTGAACAACCTAAGCCTAGAAATATGATACGCTTCTAATTACTCGAAAATTACAGCATTTCTCGAAGTCATTGTTTGCTATATTATTTTGGGTTGTAACATTGCCTACTGCGAGATGTATCCTAAAAACTCATCACACAAAACTCTTTCACTGATGATTTAATTTTTAGCAGGTGATTGAACAATCGCTCAACGAGACATGCATGATGATGCATTTCGTGACAATAACATGGGCCTCAAATTAAGCAAATTGCATCTGAAACTTTAGATAGTCCAGCACCAAAGTGCTTCTAAAAGAATAGATAGCTGATCGAAACAAAGAAAGAGCTACATCAGATCAAAATGCTAGATTATTAGCCATCTAGATTTTTACAGAAAACTTCAATCGAGTTTACCAAGTCATCAATTACAAATGGGTGAGTTTGGGAGAGATAGAAAAAAATATGCTATTTTTACAATAAGTACTATAATTTTCAAAGATGCTGTCAGACTTTATTAACGAAAGCTTTTGTGGTTTGAACCACAGGCAGTGATCACATGCTTTGCCCTTATTCTGTTGTATTAAACCAAGGTGTATTGTTCAAGCTCCCCCTATGGGAAAATGACGACCGTTGTGTGCGGTTATATTTGCGGAAGTTGCTATAAATAGTATTCTTGGGATATCCCATGGCCACCAGGCCTGTTTTGTGGTGGCTGGGAAACAGGCTATAGTTTACTCACCAAAGGGCAGACTGAGGTTCCAATTTAGTCAAGAGATGGCTCTGTGGTCTCCTAAATTCTGATTGGCTGTCAAAGGGAATTCCCTTGTGATGTATGCTGATATGGGTGCACACATAGGTAAGATTGGCTAAACAAGGTTTAATGTGAGTCTAAATGCAGTGTAGTGGGTGAAAATCATCTCTAAGTGTAGCTGAGAGACTATTATCTTGCATAACCTACAAAAATGTTGTGAAAGGCTGCTCCTTGAGCAATTTTAATAAATTTTCTATATTTTCACTCCACCAGGTGGCACTTGAACCATACACCTTCCTCTCTATCTCTAGAACTGCTAAGCCATTTTGGTATCAGCCTGTGTTGAACGTATTTGTTAATACCTCAAAGAAAAATTACCCAATTGATATCATTTAAAGAACTAAACCATGCATTTAAACAAGCAAAAGTATACATATAAGGGCACTATTCAGATAGCGATGGGCTCGTGAAGCTGGCAAAATGATTCTTCATATAACCTGTTGCGGCTGTTGCGATTACTGTTAAACATCGAACAACACTTGATATTACATTCAGCGTGCAGTATGTTGTCATTGAAAATTACTGAGCATAATTATGTGTAGATCATGGAAAAAAATAGCCATTGCCTCAGTTTTCTGTCCTTTCTTTCAGACTGAAAATATCTCAGATTTTGCTTCCTGCGGATCACTGTAAATATTTCTTACTTCATATGGCCAATCTTCGTATTAAACTATCTGCCTCACTGGCACAAGGTCTTCAAAACTAAAAAAATGCAACATCAACAAAATTTTTCACAATAACTTGTGTTGTCTTTTGTATGGATTGATGTGTTTTCTGAATCACCATCACATGTCATGCCAAAATATTGACGCCCAGATCAGGAAGAATTGTGACACTCGACAGAAGCTGAATCTTTATCAGATGTAGAAAGCAGTTCATTTCCTACATGTATTGTTCCAGAAACATATATCTGTGGGGAGGCTGACAGCAGGAAATTCAAATGACAATATGCATTAGAGCTCTTTGTGTGATGATACAGTGTATTACATGTTTTATTTGTACACCTGCAAATTATTTCTGCAAAATTTATATTTTGTGTGGAGAAACACACTAAATAATTAAAGGGTTGCCTTGACCTTTAAAAGCAATATTAGCCAAGAAAAGAGAAACTTTCTTGAATGGTGAAAATGGTCGTAATCATTGTCAGAGATTAATCTAAGTAGCTTAGAAGTTTAAATGGAAAAGAAAGCTATACATTTCAGAAAGATGAACTCCAGATGTTTCAATGATCCAAATGCCAGCCTATAATCAACATGTGGATATCTAAATGCACATATCTGTTAACTGTATAGACATATAAATCCTCGGGATAGACTTACTTTCTTCCTGAAAGCATCTGTTATACTTTGTGATTCAATGAAAGCAATCCATGGGTGAAAGCAGTCTGTCAGAGTAGTAAGTGAGAGATCAATCGTTGACTTGGAAGCCAATTAAAGAGAGACTCAGAGAGTAAAGCTCTACTGAATCTTATGCAGTCTGAGTGTGATAGATTGGATTTCAACAGTGAGGAATTCCACTTCCAATGTATTTTGCTTTATTATTGTTTTTATAGCCATGTCTTTTTTGAAAAATCCGTTTTGCAGTTAAACCGTGACATCATCAGGGTATCTGTGAATGTGATTAGCCTAATGTTCAACCTGTGACACTCAGTCTTGAGTTTCACATCCCGGTTAATTACAAAACAAACAACTTCTGTCAAAGCTGAGTGCCACAACTTACCAGAAGAGTCTCTGTTTCAATGTTTCCCAAACAAAATTTGTCATACTGTTTTTCACAAGACACTACTCATCACAATTTCAAATAAAATTTGTTGCCATTCATGGTAACTCTCTATTGAGGATAAGCAGTCTGTTTGATTCAGTTAGAGTTCATTGAAGCATCTATCATCTATCATTTTTAATATTAGGATAACCCATGTTAAGTCATGGGTAGGTAAGGTGGCACTGTTGTTGCACTTCCTGTTTGATCATAACAATGTCTTGTGAAAAGCACATGTTTGAAAAAAAAGTCAAATTACTATGAATCTAATTGTTGTCAGCAACATAACACCATGCAGAACTGTCTATGTAATCATTGTTGGCTATATCTATGCAAAAGTACACCTTCAGACTTCTTTGATACTGAATTAAATGGCTTCGAAGTTGCCAGGTAAGTTGGCAAAAGTTTTCTGTGTTGACATGGTTTTAGGAGAATTTTGATCTCTTACCTTGCATATTGTCGTCTAGGTGAACTTTGTCCTCTCCAGGTATATCCCTTGCAATGAAGGTTTAGTAAATAGATAATTCCATGTTGATTAATAGACTTGAAAATGTCTAAACTAAGATATCTTTGGCAAAAGGTCCATGGCTCTGCTCTGATATCTTCTGCTTTGACAGTGTTCATGAGGCTCTTTCAAGAAACAGATGACAAGATTTTAATCTTGTTGTATTGTTTTGCAAATATAATATTATACCATATAATAAGCCTACATTAAGATCATATAGCGTTTTAACCAAAGGCCATTTTGTTGCAGGTGATGACATGAACAAGCTATGACAAATTCATTCAACAATGCATCAAAATGAGAGCAGCTGGCACTGCCCATTGACAGCATGACCTCCTTTCCTAAATCTCCATTTTCTTTGTTTATAGGATAAAAGGGGTTTTGTCTCAGTATTAGTCTTTAATAAGCTATGGAAAGCTAAGTAATCCTTGGTATGAGAGGTCCCTGAACCCTAATGATTAATTCATTAAGCTTGGTTGAGCGTGTAAGCTCTATTGTGGCAGAATTTTGTTTGCTTACTGTTGTCAATTTCTTGTCGCTGAGAGAAATCAACCCAACATTTCTCATTTTTTTTAAGATTGTAAATGTACAGTTCATGTACGCTTATGTCAAAATAATTAGGTATTCATTTATCAGGATTCTGCATGTAGACCAATTTGCGCAAGTGCAATTACAAGCACAATCACAAAGCAGTGGATTGGATATTATTTTTTCCACCAAATCGTGCCTATCAGATTTCTCATAAATCTATGCATGTCCAAGCAATTAGATATCAAGAAGTTCTGTGAGACTGCATGGTTTGACTCATAGACAAAATGCTGCAAGCTGTAATATTTGGCAGTGACTGTTGCAAGATCTGCTATGCAAATTGCACAAACTGTTTAAATTCACAATATCTTCATCTACGTATAATTGATATAATACCCAAGGGGCACACAACTTATCTTATGTAGATGAAGATATTAAATTGCGTTTACGCATTTATAATTGGTTGAGGGCCTATCTGTTGGCCACATAAAAACGTTTGGGAGAAATTATGTTGCCACAACATCATCATCATAATCATTGTGTTACTCCAAAAACATAACAAGACGTTGAGGTATTTTCAGAACAATGTGAAACGTTGCCGCAATGTTGTTTGCCAACATCTAAATATATGGACTTTCTTCAAAAAGTTGCAGTAAGGTCATCACATACCATACAATTCTATATAATTTTCACCAACATTGCGACATTTTCACGATGTTGTTGCAATGTAATCTGCCCTTTGAGTTGCATGTCACAGATATTTTTGTTGATGCAAGAAGTTCTGCTCCAATGTGGAAAAAACTTGTGGATCAATCAAGATAATGCAGAACCAAACAAATGTTATTACCAAGGGAGAGGGAATATGTGATTTATCACCCGAGGCCTTTAGGCCGAGGTGTGATAAACACATATTCCTGATCCCATGGTGAATAACTGGCTTATACCATGAGACAAACACTCAAACAGTCAAATATGAGAGGATAACTGGACAACAAAGAATATGGGAATTATTCTCCTGAAATACTGTAATGTGATTGGCTGACAGAGGTGTCGAATGGTATAAAGGATATAATTTTGGCAGACATTCTTGAATTTTCAAGGTCTGCTAACAAATAAAGCCAAGGCCCAGGCAGACACCAATCAAGAACCATGACCTTGACATAAGCCGTGTTGCTATGGCAGCACTAAGTGGCAACTGATAGCACTTGAAGGTAATTTATTGGAGACATTCCTGAATTTACCAAATTCACCAGGACACAATTTTGAGTCTAAAAGTGTTCAATCGAAGGTTGAGATTTCCTCTTATCTGTAGCATCCCCGACAACATCCAGAAACATGCCATCATTACAATTGAGGGTATCTTGAGTTCCGGTTGTTTTTCTGTGCCCAACACCTCTTTGTTTATTCCTTGTCTACCCTACCTCCCTGTAACAGGCAGCTGTCTTGACAGATGAACATCTTACACTCTACAACATTAAGCTGGGTTTTCACACCTGCACCATTCCGATAGTTTCATCCCCGTCATATTCTGTAATTGGGGAGATTCTGGGAACACAATAAATTCAGTTGTAAAAGAATTGTGTGCTCGAATGTTTAAGGATTCATTTAAGCTCACATGAAACTGCATACCTGCAAATGGTATGGGTCAACAGCAAAAACTGTGTCTTCCGAAAACTCCCCTTTGTCAGCCATTTTTAAAAACGAAAATGTTTCCCGGTTCAGTGAGTGATTTACTTTTTGTGACCCTGTTTTCGGGTGTCTTACACCATGGCTATATCCTATTGACCATAACGCTCGAACATCTTGCCCTACCAACAAATGCATAACTTTTGTCTTTCAGTGTAGCATGATAAAATTTGATATATTGCTAATAATAGATAAAAGGGCCTGTGTAGAGGTACAGGTATATAGATGGCACCACATGTGGCATAAATGAAACAAATAACTGTCATTGGTCATCTGCTAATATTTAACTGCCTCATACAAGTGGCTACAGTCTGTTTGTCCAAATAGAATGAATATGAGGAATCGAAGACAATCCTTAGAATATAGCATTAATTTAAGCTAACCAGTCAGCGTATATAAGTTCCAAACTTTATACTTTAAATATGCTTCTCTATTCCCTAAGATTGTATAACGGTGTGCATAGAAGAAACCGTCATGTACAAATAATCAACTTCTAGTCAAATATGTGTTAAATGCAAAAATGTATTATTTACATTGTGTTGCTTAAATGCTATGAGTACATGAGTAGCCTGTTAAACATGTAATACAATTTATTTAGATGATAGCAGAACTCAAGCATTCTTTCTTTTAATAACTATGTTCTGTCACTTTGATACATGTTAAATCCATTTGAATTATATGTCATTGTATAATGTACTTTGGTCCTATAAATCCTTCCTTCCTTGTTACTTCCTTTATTCCTTCCTCACTTCCTTCCGTCTGACGAATCCTTGCTTTACATCCATAACTTTTATCCTCCTAATGTCATTTGTGACACTTGCATTTAACAAGCATATATATTCATAGCATAAAATTGCGAAAGCCGAAAGGCATGCGAAGATGATTTGCGTACCTCACGATTTGTCGATGCGAACAACCCTAAGCCTAGAAATATGATACACTTCTAATTACTTGAAACTGGAAGCATTCCTGGAAGTCATTGTTTGCCATATTATTCTGGGTTGTAACTTCGCCTACTGAATGGTTTTTCAAAAAGAACTCATCACACAAGACTGATTCACTGATGATTAATTTTTTCAGCTGTGAGACTGAACAAGCGCTCAACAAGACTTGGTAATGGTTTTCGTGACAATAACGTTGAATTCAAAGTAAGCAAATTTATTTATTTATTTATTTATTTATTTAAAAATATATTTACAAGCTGGATAACACAATCTGATAAATAAAACAGTTTTTCATGTGGTCCAGCCACTAATGAATATGTAAATAGATAAATAGGTAACACATAAAATCATTAACAAAAAACATTTCTGACATTAGATTTAAAAACTTCAATTGACGATGATTCCTGAATGTGACTAGGTATACTGTTCCATACATTAGAACCTCTATAAATAAACGATTTCTTTAAAATGTTGGTTCGGCAAAACGGAATCTGAACATTCATAGTATTGTTACTTCTAGTGTTAAAATTATTAGTCTCACATGCCATAACAATTGAATTACATAAATAGTCTGGTGCATTTCCATAAATACAGTTGTACATTTGTGTAGCTAAAAAATAATTTATTCTGTGGGTAACATTTTGCCATTTAAGTTGTCTAACCAGATCTTCACCTCTAACATTTATAATATCGAAATTGGAACAGATTATCCTGGCAGCTCTATTTTGTAATCTTTGGATGGTACTAACATTAAAATTACTACAGCCCCAAACAGTACAAGCATAGTCAAATATAGGCTGAATATATGACTTATAGGTTAATATTAATACAGATTTGGGAACAATGCGTCTAAGTCTACATAACCAAGACAACTTTGCTGAGATTCTTTTAACTAATTCATTTACATGTATATCAAACTTTAACTGATCATCTACCATAACACCAAGATACTTTGTACATTTCACATTTTCTATCGTAGCACCATTGAGGTTTATCAAATATTTTCTGTAACCACAATTATAGACAGTCCAACATCAAATCCTTTCCCTTTTTACTGACAACTTAAAAGTACTGAAATCGAATTTACTAAGTCATTAATAATAAATGGTTAGCTTGTGTTATTTTCACAATGGGTACCATAATTTTGCAAGTTACTATCAGACTGTCCCACTCAAGGTTTAATTAGTTTGAGGCTCCTATTATTTGTTTAAAATTACCATATATGACATCAAGCAAAATTATCCATTTAAAAAACTAGACCATGCATATTAGCGAACATGAATGCGCTAATCATACAAAGATGGGTTCAAGAAGCTGCTAAAATAATCAAACAACAGTTATGCACAGATGTGCTATTACATTTAGCATAGCATACAATTTAACGTTGTTTGGTAATAAGTGGCACAAAACTCAGCAGTTCGACTTATAGAAAAACTTAAAAAAGCATGACGGTGTGAGCCAATACAGGAAGCAGCTACATTGGCTGCCAATTCCAGCTCGAATACAATTCAAACTGTTGCTAACAACATGGAAAGCAGTCAACGGACAGGCTCCTGTGTATATTCAAAATCTGATCGAGCCAAAATCCAAACAAAACGGTAATCTCAGAAGCAACAACAAGGCACTCTTAAAAGAACCAAGTTCTTGCAATACAAATAAATTTGCAGACAGAGCTTTTTCGCACGCTGCACCAAAACTTTGGAATCAACTCCCAGAGAAAATCAAGGCCCCAACAACATGCACTTGAATATTCTAAGAGAAATCTCAAAACTTATCTGTTTAAGACTTTCTACAAATAAAGCTATCATTCACAAGCGCTAGTGAGCAGTTTACTTGAATTAGCGCTATATAAATGTCTATTATTATTACAAAGTTAACAGATTTGTGCTATTAAAACACCAGAGGTATTAGTTCCCTATTACTTTTGTAGTCAAGAAAAAAACCACCAAAAACAATTTTATATTTTGACCTACATTCCTAGAATGTCAAGGTCCCTGAACGAATAGAGCTGAAGACATACAGCAAACACCAATCATCCAGAATGACCTTGACATAAGCCTCACTAAGAATTAGGATAAAGCTAGAGTAGCAATTAGTGACACCAGATATGTCTCCCCAGGGACATTTATTAGAAGAGCACTGATATAGCCTGAGAGGAAAACTAAAACCAGATTTGTTGCTAAAGGTCAAGTAGGTGACTCTCTTGCGTGCCAATAAGGAATAAAACGAGTATTCTAGACCGAAAACCACAACTTCTCTAGAGTCCCCGAGTCCTCCTTGATGACTGTCAATCAGTGTCAATGGCTGGTCGCCCTTGAAAAACACTAAATTTAGTCTACAGCTAATGGAGTCTCTGTGTCCCAATCAATTTACAAGCAAGTGCCTCAACGAACAGATATATGTCACCTCAAATTGTTTTGTGAGCATTGATGGAATTTTAGCATGATGCTTACAAAGGTAAAATGTTTGCTTTTGACCTTTAAGTTGTATAAAATCAACATTTGTTATTTAAATATTCCGTCCTGTGTGACTAACTGACTATGTACAGGCTATTCTATTAAATCGTATTATAGACATCTGTAAGAATATGGACAGCATTAAGTATGTCTCTTTAAGTTATATTGTTTAACACAAGAATCCTGATTGTATATTCACACCAATTGAAGCATGGCCAGCAAGCATATAGACTGGCCACTGTGGTCAGAACCAATCAATTATAGAAGACATGACCTGCTTTCCTAATCCCCCATTTTTCTCAGTAATGTCTAGACAAATATCTTTCTCAGCATTACTCTTTAATAAGCTAGAGAGCCTTATAAACCTACATAACACAGTTTCTAAAATGCCCCAGTGATTAAATCATAAGCTTGACCAGACAACCTTTCAGCACTGGTCTGATGTAGAACAAGAAGGTCTTCAGTGACAGGCTCATTACAGTCTGTCACTCTGATATTGAAAAAGAGTGGACTGTTGCACTGTGAAAATGGCACTTTGTGTGTCATCATGACCATACTCAATACTTCCAATGTTAAAGGAGACCCACCTTGCTTGTTGGTGACAGCCAAATGAAAGGATTATGCATCTGATTTTCACTCTAAAATTGGTTATGACAAGTCCTTTTTTGATCATGACTAATCAAACAACCTCTATGTTTCCCATGTTGAAAGTAGAGAAGATGGCACTTCATCATATCTTGAGTCAGAAAGCACATTTTTCACAGTGAACTAGTCCTCATTGTTTCTATATATCAGAGAGACAGACTGTAATAATAAGAATGATAATAGTAGTAAAGGTTATTCACCACGGGAGAGGGAATATGTGATTTATCACCCGAGGCCTTTAGGCCGAGGTGTGATAAACACATATTCCTGATCCCATGGTGAATAACTGGCTTATACCATGAGACAAACACTCAAACACTCAAACATGAGAGGATAACTGGACAACAAAGAATATGGGAATTATTCCCCTGAAATACTGTAATGTGATTGGCTGAGAGAGGTGTCGAATGGTATAAGTAGTAGTTATTTATATAGCATCCTTTGCATTAAACTGCCAGGTAGCACTGGTGCAATACTGCTCAATGCAGAAAAAAGTTCTTTTCACATAACAGTCATTACACAGCTGTCATAATTGACATTAGATAAGAATTATTTATAATATATGGTGAGACATCTCACACCTTCCAAACATGCAGATGATTATTGTTATGCTTCCATTTGCAATCAGAGTTGGAACTTGAACCAGTCCGATTAAGCTAAATTAACTCAAAGCCAGTTTAAAAAGATAGTTAAGGCAAACACCGATCAGCCAGCAAGACCTTGACATAAGTCTCACTAAGAAGTAGGATAATGCTAAAGTAGCAATTAATGAAAATGGATGTCACCCCAGGGACGTTTAACAGCAGATCACTGAAATAGCCTGAAGAGACAACCAAAACCAGATTTTTTAACTAAGGTCAAGTAGATGACCATCTTGTGTGCCAACAAGAAATAAGTCACTAATATCTGTGGCCGAAAAGAAGCAACTCTCCACTGGCCGTTGAGTCGTCCCTGATGACTGTCAATCAGTGTTTCTTTAAAGACTAAAATTTGTCTAAAACTGATGGAGTCTCTGTGCCCTATCAATTTGCATACAACTACACTGTTGCTCATAAATATGGAATATTCCGAAATCACCACGATCCTTGTTTTATTTTTTACCCTTGTTTTGGGTGAGTCCAGATTTATGAAATTAACTTCAACATACTGAGAAGAGGCTCAACTAGCCCGATATGAATGGCTTGAGTGGATTTTGCCTATTTTGAGGTTTTCATGAACAATGGTGATAAACCAGCCTTGCTTATTGTGATAAACTCTCAATTGCTAGCAGTCAAAATTATTTCTAGTTGAAATTATAGTACATTTTGGTAGAGCACACATAGGGTGTAAAATTCTATATCAATAAAACGTTCCTGGTTATCATGCGGTCTTGGAATTTTAAAATATAAAAAACTGTTCCATTGGACCAAGCATAAATATGACCCATTCTGTCTGTGCTGTGATTATTTGCCTCGTAGGGTCCATATGCTAATTACCATTTTATTGATCCATTTAAAGGTTAATCTTTCCTTTGGTGCCAGTAACTTCTACAAATCAACAATTTTGGATGGATTTCTAACCCTATATAAAGTTCATGTTTTGGCAAATTTTGCATGGTTTTTTCAATTTCCTCCAGCCTCCCAAATTTTCAAAGATTTAAGCAAATATTCAGGTAAGGACTTCAAATAACTCTTCAGGAAGCCACTTAAGTTCTTAAAAGTGTGATTTTATCCATTGGATTCAAATGGGGTAGCCACAATTCAATGGTAATTTTCATGTTTCCCAGTATTCCATATTTATGAGCAAGAGTGTATACCTCTACAAATAGACATATGTTGATGACCTTCGATGGAATTTTAGCATGATGCTACAAGGGTAAATTGACTATACATGGATACATGATACATATAAGTCACATAATATCAACAGAATTATGCTCCTTCCTGGGTGACTATATTTTGAGATAATGCAATGGAACAAAAACTTACTATCTACATCTATATATAGATATGATTCAATAGTATCAATACACACTCACAGCCTCCAAGGATAGGAAAGTGGTTCACACCAATCAAAGCGACCAGACCCCATTAATTATAGAAGACATGACCTCCTTTCCTAATCCCCCATTTCTCTCCTAAATGTCTTGACAAGGGTCTTTTCCAGCATCACTCTTTAATAAGCTAGAAAGCCTGATAATCCTACATGACACAGGTCCTTAAATGCCCCAGTGATTAAATCATATAAGCTTGACTGGACAACCTTTTGGCACTGGTCTGATGCAGAACAAAAGGCTTTCAGTGGCATACACTCACTATACCTAAATGCAAAACAAACAAAAAAAAGTTCTCTTCACCATGAGGGACACCATTGAACAATCATTACTCTGCCGCCATAATGGACAAAACATTCAAAACGTATAGTTGAAATATCTCTCTAAGGACCCTATACTGGCATAGATGCTGACGATAACTGTTACTCTCAAAGTCTTCCATTTGTGTCACATTTTCCACCTGAACCATTCAAAATCAGCTAATTTTATACAAACCTAGTTTAAAAGGACATTTTTAAATGGGATATTTGTGTAAAAGTGAAACTATTGCAATAACTTCTCTAACTAGAATACCACTAGTTCAGAGAAAAGCAATACCAAAGAAGGCCAATATTTAATTTAGTTTGAGTTCATGGATTTTCCAAGGTCCCTTATGAAAAGAACCTAAGACATAGCAAACACCAATCAGCCAGAATGACCTTGACATAAGCCTCGCTAAGAAGTGGATACTACCAAAGTAGCAGTTAGTGACAACATCAGGAGGATATTTATTAGAGGCTCTCTGAAACATCCTGAAAGATCAATTAAACCTGATTTGTTACCAAAGGTCACGTGGGTAACTATCTTGCATGCCAAAGAGGAATAAGACAAATATTCTAGACGGAAACTCGCAACTTTCCTAGAGTTCTTCAGTCCTACCTGATGATTGTCAATCAGGGTATTGTTTGGTCTCCCAAACAAAAGACTAAATTTAGTCTACAACTAATGGAGTTCCTGTGTCCCAATCAACTTACCAACAAGTACCTTTGCAAACGGACATACGACTCCTTAAATTGTTTTAATGACACTTGATGGCATTTTAGCATGATTCTGACAAAGGTGGTATAACTGACTATAAACTGTGTTCACCTGACATCCGAACAACTTCATATATATTATATACATATCAATACAATGAAATGGCTAAAGCCTTTGGTATTGCCAAAATGATAAGACTTTTTGAGAGGCTAAAAATATCTTATATATATATATGGAATATACCCATAAGGATTAGGATAGGTTATTCACCACGAGAGAGGGAATATGTGATTTATCACCCAAGGGCCTTAGCCCGAGGTGTGATAAACACATATTCCCGATCCCATGGTGAATAACACGGCTTATACCATGAGACAAACACTCAAACAGTCAAACATGAGAGGATAACTGGACAACAAAGAATATGGGAATTATTTCCCTGAAATACTGGCATGTGACATGGTAATTAACATCATGGCAATAACATGGGCCTGAAATTAAGCAAATTGCTAATGCAGTTTTTGACAGTCCGTCATCAAAGCATGAAAGAACGGATGGCCATTGAAGCAAGGCAGCCCTTGTTGTAAACTGCTAAGAAGCGCTGAAGCAATACTACTCAATGCAGAAAAAATTCTTCACAGTCATTATACAGCTGCTATAACTAACATTACATAATAATTATTCAAAATGTAGGGGAACCGGGGCACATTGGGACGCAGGGCACTATGAGACGGTAGGGTTTTCTTGGTTCCTGGCTAGGTATATGATATGGTAGTGGCGTCATTTCTTAAAATTTCACGTCCTGATGTATCTATTGTTTTATTGACACAATACAGCCACATGCAGAAGTATGGCAAGGAAAAGTTTGTTTTCCTACTACTAAATTAAATTCAGAGCAGTTCAATTCAAACCACTCTGTGGACAAACCATGAACAATGAGGCTTTCTCAATGCTTGTATGGATTTGATACATCGTCACGAACAGTTATGAATTGCTATCCTCATAAACACACTCACTGGTGCCTGAGAAATTAGCATTTTGGCGTAAAAGTCATGTCAGGGCTCATTGGGACAGTGAATTTGGATGAACTTATAGATCTTTGCCGATCAGCGGCCCAAATCACTTTTGAAAATTATTTGTTTGCATTTAGTTACTCGAGGCACATTTGGACAGTCATGATTACGACTCACATTTTGCTGTCTGGTTGCAAAAGGGTAGGAGCAATCTAATTTATCATGCCTTGGATTTAAGCTCAATAGTATTGATGACATTCATGCAAACTTCTGAGTTGCTCAGTGCTTTCAGCAATGAACAAAATTAGTAGGTCTATGTTAAAAGCGTCCAAATGTGTCCCAGTTTCTGCTATGGCGAGACATCCCTCACCTACCAAACATGCAGACGATTATTGTTATGCCTCATTTGCATCAGAGTTGGAACTTGAGCCAGTCCAATTAAGCTAAATTAACACAAGGCCATTTTAAAAATATAAGTTAAAGGAAACACTAATCAGCCAGCAAGACCTTGACATAAGCTTCACTAAGAAGGAGGATGATGCCAGAGTAGCAATTAATGACAACAGAATCTCATGTCACCATAGGGACATTCATTGGAAGATCACTGAAATAGCCTGAAAGGACAACTAAAACCAGCTTTTTACCAAAGGTCAAGTAGGTGACTATCCTGATGCCAATAAGTATTTCCGACCGAAAACAACAACTTCTCTTGAGGCCCTTGAGTCCTCAATCCTCACTGCCTGCATGGTCACTGCCTGCATGGTCACTGACTGCATGGTCACTGCCTGCATGGTCACTGCCTGCATGGTCACTGACTGCATGGTCACTGCCTGCATGGTCACTGCCTGGTCACAACACTAAAAATAGTCTAAAGCTAATGGGAATCTCTGTGTTCCAAAATATTTACATACATGTACAAGTGTGTCTACAAAAAGCAATAGTGTCATGGGCGGCCATACTAATCATTGAGAGACAAAAGGTATCAGGGCATGCAAATGGCTTCTGTCCACCATTGCGTACGCTTGTATTTTCTTATAGGGTATTATTGGTATGCATGCGTGTGAATAGTGGGCATAACAGTATATAGCCAGAACCCATCAATTATGGAAGACTTGACCAGCTCCTCCCATTTTTCTCCTAAATGCATTGAAAAGGGTGCTCCTCAACATTGCTCTTTAATAAGCTAGTAAGCCTTATAATCTTACATAACACAGGTCCTAAAATGCTCCAGTGATTAAATCATAAGCTTGACCAGACAACCTTTCAGCACTGGACTGACACGGAACAAGAAGCTATTTAGTGCTCAAAACTGCCAAATGGAATTTAAAAAACATGAAAGAAAATAGTTCTCTTCACCATTTTGGACAACACTGACACAATCATTGCACTGCTGTCGTAATGGACAATACATTCAAAAAGTATATTTGAAATATACCTATAACATCCTTCGCATAGATGATGATGATAATTGTTACCCTCAGAGTCTCCCATTTGCTTCACAGTTTCAACTTAAACCAGTCAAAATAAGCTAAATTAATACAAAGATACTTTAAAAAGATATCTATTGAATAGCATATTTATTAAAACTACTGCAACGACTTTTCTGACTGGAATACCACCAGATGAAAGAAAAGCAATAAAGAATAAGGCAAATATTTAATTTAAGTTAGCATTCATGGATTTTCAAAGGTCCATTATGAATAGAACCCAAGATATAGCAAACACCAATCAGCCAGAATGACCTTGACATAAGCCTCCCTGAGAAGTGGCACTTTGTGACAACACCAGGGGGATATTTATTAGAGGCTCTCTGAAACATCCTGAAAGAACAATTAAACCAGATTTGTTACCAAAGGTCACGTGGGTAACTATCTTGCATGCCAAAGAGGAATAAGACAAAATTTAATATTCTAGACGGAGACTATCAAAATTAATTCTTGGAGTTCTTGAGTCCTACCTGATGATTGTCTTATGCGATTTGGCTTATTATATAAATTAGTGCTTTGCATGCTCAAAGAATATAATTACATATTTTAAGATTCAAAAGAATGCACTCAGCTTCATTTCAATCTAAAAGTAAACCAACAGCAATCTTAGAGCATGAATTTGACACCTTGACTTGACATAATAATGAACTTCGTACCGATAACATGGGCCTCAAATTAACTGTTTATCCTATCCATTTATATATTTCTTATGTTAAAAGTTCATATGAATCATTATGACGCATTTTAATTCTTGCTGTGACACAAAATTACATGTAATGATGAATAAATCAATGCTGCAGTTAGTTGTCAAAACTTGCTGTGCAAAGTTCTAATTATCTGAACCTCTTCCCAAACATTTCTGTGTTTGAAAGAAGTGGAAAGTGGAAGAGGCTCCCAGAAAGTGAACAAATAGATTGATCTGAAGAGAGGAAAAGACAAAGGATCTCATTTCTCATTCAACAAACTGGTATCTCACCTTCATGCTGGGATTTTTCGCAGATCACCGAAGCATTAGACTTCAAATGTGGAATTCCTTACAACAGAACTGCAATCTACCACACCTCAGCAAGTTTGCATTGGATTCGGCTTCTATTGTTTCTCAGATTTACTTCGAACCACCGATTGATCTCCCATTTACAACTCTGACAGACAAGCGCTAATTGACAGAATCACAAAGTAGAGCAAATGCTTTTAGGAGGCAAACAAGATCAATGCGGGGGAAAATAAATTAGCAGTTCTAAATTGACCATTTCCATGATTGCATGACAGTAGACAAAAATAAAAACGAAAGTAAAACCTAAATGTATATCTTTTTCTTTTTTTTAATGGATAGCTTATTTCTGTTGTTTTGGGATGGTTACATAGGTGGATTTATTCTATAAAATAAAAAGACCCTGTGCATTTTATCTCATGTTATTTGTCATAATAAGTTATAATAAAAATAAATATTTAAATGAAAGATGAGAAAAGTAATACAATAATAATGAATGCTCAGTGGCGTAGCCAGAAATCCATGAGTGGGGGGGCCAAGGGGGGGCCAGGGTCTGAAGTAGGGGGGCCAACCTTTTGCTGCATTTTTGCAACATTTTTGCGACATTTTAGCGACATTATATGGATAAAAATTGGCACAGCGCTACGAATTTTCTTTACAAACGACTCAGCAATATTGTGACTGATAAACAAAATTACCATACATCTCGTATTTACTCCAAAATCAGTTTTACCTTTTGAACGATCATAAAATAATGAAACAGATCCTATGGTTCCGATATAAAAAGTATGACAATGACACCTCATCAATTACCATGAGTCACAAAGAGTATCTTTTGCATTTAAATGTTCCTCTTGTTTTTTTTTTTTCATAACTGTCTTTGCAAGTTTTCAGTATATTCGTGCTCAGAATGTCCTCTTTCTGATTTCATAGGTCTAAATCGAAAATTTATGAAAGTCCTTTTGATGGAAATCTACCCACTTCCTCAAATAGGCCTAAAAGGTAGTAGCAATTTGTGCAAATGACACAAATGCCAAAAATGCAGGGAAATTCCATGCACACATGAAAAATTGAGCAGTTTGTACAAATCACTCTGGTAAATCAGATCTGTTTAATTAGAAACAATTCAAAGGAGCATTACTTCTTTAACTGAGCAATGGCGACGGAAAGATTTCCTCAAAACACCCTGATTTAGGTGTTGCATGGAATCTCTAGATGAAATGCATACTGGAAGGGGGAGTAGTCACTCTCCCCCCAAAAAAATTGGGAAACACTAAGATTCAGGCAAAAAGGCAAAAAAATTCGGGCAGATAATTAAATAAACATAATTAACAATCAATAGTTTCAAAGAGATTTCTTTTGGAATATTATTAAATCTAGATCCTGATGTTCAGGCAAATGTCGCTCATCCCCTAAAAGTAATCCTATTGCTAGATATATTCAAATAAGGAAATCAAAAATTATCAAATGCCTCTTCAAAGGGCAACTGTCATTCTAGAGAAAATCGGGAATAAGTGAGCACCGGCGAAGGCCACAATTTAGACCGATGTATTCCAGTTACCGTTGCTGCTCCAATAATTTTTCAAATTTTTCAAATCTGAAATGGGGGGGCCAGTGGGGGGGCCACTCATCCATTTGGGGGGCCCTGGCCCCCCAGGCCCCCCCATAGCTCCGCCACTGTGAATGCTTAACATATACACAATAGAAAGGAGAATGTCAAATCAAAAAATACCAATAAAACAAATAAACATAGCACAAAATGATACTGATGACCATGTGAAGGAGCTTCCTGAAGACTGGTGAGTCGCTGCCAGGAAGCACCTTATGATGGAGATGAGAAAAAAAAAAGAAAAGAAAAAAGAAAAAATGCAACAATGAGCAATGAGAATGAAGGATGAGAATGTGAATGAAAAAGAAGCCATGGCGAGTTTCCTCCAAACAGAATGTTTTATTTTTATTTTTAATTTAATGCTGTTGAGGTTAGCTGTAGGAGAAAACCAATAAACAAAATAGAAAATGCAAAATTAGCCTCGCAGTTGTCTATTACAGACAAAACACAGGTGATTATTACAAACAGTGTTGTATTTTTCCCTTATGAAATAAAATTTTATATATTTTGAATATCCATGGTAACTATGGGTTAAGACTTTTTCTTTAATGGAATTGGGACATTTATTATAAATCAGAGGTATTCTATATCGTAAATCTTGTTTAGCAAAAGAATGTCTTATACTTGGAAATTGAAAATCATTTGCACCTCTTGTATTATAGGAGTGAACACTGTGTTGAACATTAATAAAATCATTCATAAAATATGCTGGTAAAGTCCCATTCAGGTATTTGTAACAGAATTTATATTCCTGTAGTAAGCAAACATCCGTTACCTTTAGTAAATTCAGTTCCTTAAACAACGGATCGGTATGGGAATTATAGGCTGTGTTCGCTATTATTCGTATGGCTTTTTTTTGTAATTTAAGAAGTTTACTTACTTTAGAGCCCCATGCTAGTATTCCATAGTTAAAATATGGTGTAATCAATGAATTGTAAATTGTTAGTAGTATGTTTTGAGGGACTACATGTTTCAATTTACACATTACTCCTATGGTCCTAGATATTTTCTTTGAGATCTTTGACACATGAGTTGTCCAATTGAGACTTTTGTTAACCATTACCCCCAAGAAATCAAAGTTATCTTCATAATTTATAATTTGATCATTTATTTTTAGAATTGGCCTGGTAATTCTTTTCTGTGGTGGGTGAAATACCATCGCTCTTGTTTTATCACAATTTAACGACAATCGATTTAATTTGAACCAGTCTACAATATTCATCAGTTCTGAATTAATGATTTCAGAAGAATGATTAAATACATTTAGAGTTGCCATTAGGGTAGTGTCATCGGCATAGATAATCGGATAGAAAATGTTACTAGAATTACTTATATCATTTATGTAGATAATAAAAAGGAGGGGTCCTAATATGGATCCTTGTGGAACACCAGTAGTAATTTTCATTTGACTAGAGAATACACCTTGAAAATCAAGTTGGCTTTAATTCTTTTCAAGGCGAAGGAGCTTCAGTCATTTTCAACCATGTACAGCAGGCCTCTCACCCCTAAAATGTATAATTACAGTTAATAATATTCCTCTCTGTCATTAGAAAGCAAAACAGGTCTGAGGTATACGAAAGTTCAACAACCCCAGAAGAACCATAGAGGTTTAAGAGACGACAACACACAGTTCTCAAACATCAAAGGAACTCAGCAAGTCTTTATGTATTATGTATTTATTATATCCATATCTCACAATGTTAACCACCACAAGGAAACCTTTCTGACACTGAGACATATTGAACTCAACCTACAGTTGTCTTGACAGGAGCAAGCGACTGCTCCTTTGGGGTTTTTTTTTTTACACTTCTCTTGCATAACATATCTTTGCAATGATACCTCATGCACATGATTGGCATGAATTATCACACCAGACAAAAGCTTAATTTTTTCATGCTTATCAGAAGGAAAAAGCCAGTGAACTGCATCAAGTGTTGTTCTGGAAATCCAATAACAAGATGACAATGGGAATACCATCAGCAGTTCCATCAATTTCCCTACCGTAAACATCAGTCAATGATATAGTTCTGAAACACCAACATCTTTCCTGTTCTTACAGGTAATGTTGGCAAAGATTTGAGAAAGCCTTGAAAATAATTTAAAACACTGACCCAAAGCATGAGTGCATGAATTGGAAATTTAAATTCAATTAAACTTTACTGTTAACAGAGATTTTTCAAATGATGTTATACATGTATATATAATATATATATATATATAGTATTGTGTTTTACATGATTAACCAAGACAAGCAAACCTTCGGACGTCAACTTCACTGATAATGTTGTATTTCGTCAAATAAGTATCAGTGCTACCATAGGCGTACGGGACAGCTCTCTCGTGGGGGGGCTGTGACTATTTCGCCCTTAAATTTTAACATGGCGCGAATGTGACCAGGGCAGTGGATCTGCCCTGATTGGTCAGGATTTGCCCTGATATATACTATTTGCCCTGATGCCAGTGGGGGCTGCAGCCCCCCCTGACCCCCTGCGAAATACGCCTATGAGTGCTACTACTACAGATATCTACTAACTGATACTGAATAAAAAGAATTTTTATAATTTATAATTTGTGTAAACAGATGCCAAGACAATTACAGTCAACCCAGATGTCTTTTTCACACCAAGTTTCAAGTTTTTATTCTATTTTCACAAAATGTTGTTGGCATGATAAAATTTAATCAAGTAGACAAACCTATCTCTTTCATTGTTATTATTGTGGTGTTGCCTGTGTTCATATTTGTACCATTAGATTGTTTGTGCTGTGTGATGCCATTTACCCAAGGCTTTGTTCAGATAGTGTATGAATACCAGCATACAATTAATTCAGGGTCTAACATCTCATATATACCAACAGTAATTGGACCAGCTACTTAACTAAACCAATCAGACAGAATCCTCTACAAATGAGTCCTCGAACTAGCTTGTGTCAATGTTTTATTATGTGCAAATCCAGAACAATTCTAGTAAAATTTGCTATCAATATCAATTACATTTCATGATCACAAACCAAATCACATACCTTGTAAAAATTACTAAATTATTATATTACACATTGACATGTAATATTCCAATGGCAACAGAGGCATGAAAACCTTTCAAAATAACTGGCAAATGATAAATCATTAGGCTATGAATAGAGCATCAAAGAACAACTTCATTTCAAAGGAAAAAAAAATTGCTATCAAGTTTTCAAATATCTTCAACCAATTTGATAGTGCTTATGCCATCATTGCTCCGAAAAATACGACCAATATTGACATGACGTATAGAAGATGCATTTTTGTTGCACACCCATATTGTGACCAGATAATTTAGACTGATGCCAGCAAATTCCAGAAGCAGAGAAGACTGCAATTTTGTATATCCTTATTTTTTCCAAGGGGATATATGTGCAACGATAAATATGAAAATATGAGTGACTGCGAAAAAAAAAGGATTCCTTGTCATTGCTAGGACTATCGTTTCACTGCCGCATACTTTACATTAATGAAAAATAACATAGCAACAACAAAGAAGACGGTATGTGTACCGTAAGTTCGTAACCAGACAAAAGGAAAGGGAGGAGACAAATGTTCGTCGATAGATATAATAATATAGTAGAGTATAATACGATTTTATATAGCACCCTTTCTAGATTAATCTGCTCACCGGCGTTCACCATACTGAACAGCAATTATACCAATCATTATAGTGATAACCTCTGGACATGGCCACAGTGGGATTTGAACTAGCATCCACTGGGAACAAGGCAGATGTGCTAACCACTATGATACGCAGCCAAATATAAATATATAGATATATAAATACTGTCTACAAGTTGACCGCTATTTGCTGCCACCTAGGGTGCAAAATTCGCGAGCTCCTGTGAGCGGTCAACAGAATTTCGATCTCTGGAAGAAACCAGGACAATGTGGAAGAAACCAGGACAGTTCCATCATTTGGTGATGGTCTAGTTTATTTCCAAAAACTCTGCAAGTGTCTAATCTGACTTTAGTTGGCTTCAATTTTAAACAGACAGCTTGTAAATACCAAAATAAGTTGGAACTATTTTTTATCATGGAAGATGTATACATTGTAGCTCACATATATTGCCAGTATAGAGGGGGCCACTTGTGGCATGGACAAGACATTTTGCTGAGTGTAACACAGCTTTTATGAAATTGTGAATTATATTGTTGTCCTAGTTTGTAAATCTCCATAAAGTAACAGAATAAATACAATTGAGCATTTTTGATATCACAAAGCAAACATATCGGTTTTGTATGGACATGTGAATAAGTGAGAATGCATTCTTTTTGGACCCTTTTCTGACCACAATTTAACATGCACTAAATGGCATAACTAGATTGAATACCATCAAACTTCTGATGAGTAAAATCATCCCTTTCACAGGCGAAGTGTATGCTAAAGTTTCAAAACTTTCTTTTTGTCTCATGATTTCCAAACATTTTCATTCAAAGCAGTGGACTGGATATTTGCCAGCAACCATGCTTTGTGAAAGTAGTTTGGCGTAGTAATATGGACAGCTGTTGTTCAACCTGATCTGGTGATCTGTCCAAAACGATCAAATTATTGTTGACCCAATTCGATTTTCCAGGGACTGTCAGCATTCGGCTGCCACTTGACAGTCTCGAACAGAGACAGATATAAATATATATGGCAAGAACAGCATTCTCTGTAGTTCAAGTGACTCATGATGTTTAAGAACTGTGCAAAAAATAGTTAAGTTTGCATAGTCAGCAAAAAAAGTGTGAAGGCTATTCTCCAGCAGTGCCTATTCAGCACACGACTGCCGGACCATTGCATTAAAAGGTATGGCCAGCTTAGCCAACTGACCTTCTGGAGCAGAGCTACATAACACTCAGCAAGAGATGTACTCTATGTGACATAACAATGGAACAGAGAAACCTCATTTGATCATGACATGATAACTTGGATACATATATATATACTAGATATGGAAAAAACCAACTTACAGATATATATCTTATTTACAGCATAAATCTCTTCTATATTGTTAATACATGCACAAATATACATTGTCAGCAAAATTAGTAAATTTATTTCTCAGAACGAATTTATTATTTTAAAGCCTATCAAACATGATTGTGTCATTTTTCTTCCTTTTTCTCCATCTTCAGACTCGTTCTGAGAAGTACCTAACTTTGGATTTTGGAAAATTCAACAGCCTTAGCATGATTAGTAATTCCAAATATCACACCTCCAGATAGCTGCAACCATGGAGAACTCTGGTGCCTGCCTTACTGCTTTTGCCTAACAGACCAAAATTTACTGTTAATTGGACTTCTGGAGAAAGCCCCTGTAACGACACAGGTTACGCAGGTTGACAAAACATCAAAGTTCTTCAAGGCATGGGACCATTAGCCCTCCGCAAGGTCAAATAGCCAGCTACAAGGTCAGATGGCAACATTCTTATTAGTGCAAATTCTTCTGTGGTCACACCGTCACATGGCGGATCTTGGTCATGGGATCCGTGTGGAGTCCCTGATATAAAAGTAAATGAGTCAGTCAACAAATATGAAGTATTGTGTTGAACTTCAGAAATAAAACAATCTAATGTTATCATATTGTATGTATCTCATGCATTTCATGTCAAATAAACTTCTTGAGTCTTGAGTCTTAAATTATTCAACTATCAGAGATATATCAGGCAGCGCATGTTTTCTTTGAAGCTGTGCATATATTTTTGAAGTTGTTTGATGGCCAAGTTCATCTGATGCAACTTGGGCTCCCTTAGTGTACAGCTCAAAGATTAAATTCATGATTTCATTCCATTGACACAATAAAAAAATTGAGATTACAACCTAAAAGTAAAAAAAAAAAAGGGAGTTCTATTTAGATGAACCTCTTCCTAACCATTTCTGAGTTTGACAGAAGTGGAAAGTGGAAGAGACTCCAAGAAAGTGAACAAATAGATCAATCTGAAGAGAGGAATAGACAAGGTGATCTCATTTCTCATTCGGCAAATCTGCATCTCTCCTTCATGCTGGGATTTCAACAGATCACAGACTGAGACAACATACATCTAAGGACAATGAAGGTGGAATTCCTTACTACACATATGCAATCCATCACTCCTCACCCCATGCTTAGCAAGTTCGCATTTGATTTGGATACTGCAGGCATCTCTCACACCTACTGATACTATCTCAAGGCTTTTTTCAGACACACAGTAATTGAATACCACAATTCCAGAATACAATTAAATCATGGTCTTACAGTGTATATCAAGTATATTCCTGCAGTAATTGGACCAGCAACTTAACTATGCCAAAGAGAATCCTCCACAAATGAGTCACCAAACCAGCTTGTGTTCTGGTTTTGCAATGTACAAACAGTGATCCGCAGCGATACTTCTACTTGTTCGCCTTCATGAATATTACATTCTTCTGTCAGTTGCAAAATCAATCTACATTTATACCAGCTGAGATTTATATATATATGAGTTTTGGAGAAAAGTCCAACCACCAATTTTGCACACTACCGAGTGACAATACCAATTTTAAAGTCTGGACAATCATGCATTTTAATTCCTCAGTCTAATATCCAAGTACCTCTAAGTCTCATCTTTCATCACATAGTCTCCAATCTCTCAGTGATGTCATATTACCAGATGTTTATAAATAATCATGAAACTTATTGCCAAACATAAGCAATATTAGGGTGATGCAGATTGCACATAAAAAAAAAACTTTTGAATTTTCAATGGGGCACCCCCAATTATGTTCCAATATATTTAAAAAAATTCAGTAAAAATTTGAGCCAAATCGAACAAATTTTAGAGGGTGCTACCGCAATTTGAAATATAACATTGTAGTTCAATGGGCGAAATCCCAATTTTATGGGGGATGGGTGAAGGAAGTTGCCCTTCCCCAAGAGTGATAGTAATTTTCTTATTATTTAAGCTTTCCACTATTCTCATCACAAATCCATTCATATTTTGCCAATATGCGGTCATTTCAGGCCACTGGGCACTCCTAAAGCAACAAATTTTGCCCGATTTTTACAGCATTAAGGTTAGACGCAGTATTGAATAACATAACCAGGAATATAGGTACACAAATATAAGTTACACCATATTATTAAGCAGGAAAATAGCTTTAATTTTAATATATATATATGGGAACAACTTCAGGGGGTGCCCCATTATCATTTCAAAACTTTTTTTGTATCACCCTAAGCAATATGCAGCAACCATCAATGGCACAAATGGTTGCCATTTAGTTTTCAATAAAAATTATCTTATACTTGGCACTACATTCAAATCCAACTACCAAAGGTTGGTATATTTTATACCCTTATATTTGTGCATCAATTCCTCAAAACAGATGACAGGAAATTCTTGTGGGACAACATGCCAAACTTTCAGCAAGGTATCTCTTGTAATTTATATATTTTCTGTCAAAAAATATTATTATATGACAGCTAAAATCATGGAATAATTCCAGTAAAATTGACTGTCAAGATTACATTTGATGATCAAAGACCCGACTTTAACCAAAAGTTACTAAATCATTACACCTTAACATGTGATATTCTAATGGCAACAGAGGCATGAAATACTTTCAAAATGACTGGCAAATGATCACAGGCCATCCATAGAACACAAAAACAACTTTTTCTTTTTTTTAATGCAACAAAGTGTTATTCTCAAATTATCAGATGTTTTAATGGTTTGGTAGTATTCATGCCATATTCATTTCTCCGAAGTACATGAACAATACATGATCGATATCACTGATGCATTTCTGTTGTACTCAAATAGTGACCAACAAATAAAATAATTAGGACTGAAGGCAGCAAATTCCACAAGCAGAGAATGATGATCGCATTCAAAAGGGGATGTCCAACTCAACGTATCGAAATAATTTATAAAAGACTAATTACTGTTCAAAGAGAGGATTCCCTGCAGTCATTGCTTGGACTATCATTTCATTGCCACAGTTTACATTCATGAAAAGAAAAATATCAACATAGTAACAAGGATGGTTTCATGGAGTAATACCAACAGTTTCATGGCTAGCCAATGCCCCAAAAACCAAAGTAGCTATGTAAACTGTAACCATATAAAAAGAAAGGGAGGAGACAAATGGAAATCAATAGACTTTGATAGAACAGCATTGTCCATAGTTCCATTCTCTCCTGATGTTTGAGAACAGAACAGAAATTGCCCAGTTTGCAAAGTTAGCAAAAGAGGTGTGAACAGTGAAGGCTATTCTCCAGCAGTGCCTATTTAGCACACTACTGCCGGACCATTGCATTCTTGTGGCCCATTTCAGAGAAGAGAACCACCAAGAGGAAGCTTCTAACTGCTCAGTTAAATTACTGTAAGGTATGGCCAGCTTAGCCAACTGACCTTCTGGAGCAAAACAACATCACACTCAGCAGTGGACTTACTCTATGTGAAACAACAAGAGAAAACAACAATAGAACGGACCTTAAGCTCACAGAGAAACCTCGTTTGAGCATGACATGATGACTTATTGGACATGAATATCAAAACAACAAGAAACCAGAGTTTACAAATATAAGTATTATTTATTTACAGTACAAATCTTATAGATCTACACAGTTAATATATACAAATATACATTGTCATCCAAAATGAAGTACAATTTTATGCTCAGAATCCACTTGTTCTTAAGTAGGTATGTTGCAATCTGCTGCAATGACCCAGAAAAATTTCAGCCTGCAATGTGCTGGCAAAAATCTGTGCGTTTGAAAACATCCTTCACAAAAATAGCTCTGGCTATGTCTGTACTCAACATAGCTTGATGATTTTAACAGCGAATGTCATTGGGATCATCCTTGACAGCCTAGTTTTTAAATATTTAAACTTTGTTCAGTTGTTTGTCTTTTCCAGCCATTTGAAAATGACAGTGTAAATCAACTTGCTACAGCTTTTTTCGTGAGCTCTGGCCATTGATTAGAGGTATATGGCCATTTAAGTTACACTTTTACCTTCATTACTGCAAAATTTGAAGGAAATTGTATGGATAGGGGAAAAGTTATATGAGTCCTAAATTTCCAAAGTCATTCTCATTTGGTTAAAAATTTACCTTGGTGGCCAGGCTGAAAAGCTGACCCTCTTTATGTGAAGCAACTGATTTAATATCAGTAGACCTATTAATTTACTGCTACCTTGTTACTTTCTTCTGTCCCAATGAGCCTAACAAATGCATAAATATGCGACATAAAGCCCCAGTCATCCATCCTTGTTTTCACTGGCAATAGATGTCGTAAATGGACTGTAGATGCTTTGCATTGTGTTAGATTTTGGTTCACGTTAATTGGATTTACCTCAGAACTTTGGAATGGGATTTAATGTTTAAATAAGTGGTATACTTCACCGTGTGTTTGTTGGTTGCCATTAAAAGTCAGGTTCAGCTATAGTAAATAAAGTTATTGGTTAGTCTACAAAAGACACTGAATTTGATAACCATCTGTTGAAAGTTTCATTCATTTATCTTCATTTTCAACAGAGTTATGAAGATCACAGTCGTTGATCACAGACTTTTTGTAATTACAATGCTAAAACATAGCAAATTATTACTTCATTTTTGGACTATAAAAATGCTTGTAACTTCTTTAATAATTGACATATTAAGGTGGTTCTGGTGGCTACTTTTCTTTTATTGAAGTGTCTGTCACATAAAAATAGTTTCAATGTGAAATTCCAGACTTAAAATTTTTTGCAACATACCTATCTTAAGTTGATCTGAAGTGTCAAGCATGATTGAGTAATTTTTCTCCCCTTCGCTTCTAATCCAAATTAGTTCTGAGAAGTTCTAGCTTATGGAATGGAAATGGAACAACGTTAGTTATTCCAATTATCACACTTCCAGATAGCTGCAACCAGGAAAACTTCAGTGCCTGACATGGCCTAACTAACAGACCAAAATTCATTGTAAATTGGACTTCTGGAGAAAGCCCCTGTAATGACACAGGTTGCGCAGGTTGACAAAACATCAACAGGCGACAAAGTTCATCAAGGCATGGGACCATTAGCCCTCCGCAAGGTCAGATAGCCAGCTACCAGGTCGGACGGCAAGATTCTTATTCGTGCAAATTCTTCTGTGGTTGCATAGCGGATCTTGGTCATGGGATCTGTGTACAGTGCCTGAAATAAAAGCAAAAGAATAAGTTTAGAAATATGAAGAACTATAATCTCTAAATGAACTTCAGAAATAAAACAATGAATCTAACATTATTGAATTATCGGAGAGATATTTGGCAGGCTGGCAGCGCATGTTCTTCTCTGAAACTGTGCATATCTATGCAGAACTTTGTTTGATAGCCAAGTTGGCCTGATGCAACTTGGGCTCCTTCAGTGTAGCTCACAGATGAAATTCATGACCGCATTTACACAATAAAGAATTGAGATTACAACTTAAAAGTTAAAAAGATGAAAACTTGCTAATCCATGATACAAAGTTCTAATTATCAGAACCTCTTCCCAAACATTTCTGTATTTGAAAGAAGTGAAAAGTGGAAGAGGCTCCAACAAAGTGAACAAATAGATCGATCTGAGGAAAAGAAGTTTAAGACAAAGTGATCTCATTTCATATTCAACAAATCAGCATCTCTCCTTCATTCTGGGATTTCCACAGATCACAGAAGCAACATACATCCAAGAACAATGAAGGTGGGATTCCTTACTACGCATATGCAATCTATAACACCTTAAATAGTAAGTTTGCATTGAATTCGGGTTCTACCATCTCTCGGATTATTTCAAACCATCGATGGGTCCCCTATTTACAATTTTGACAGACAAGCTCTAATTGACAGAATTGCAAAGTAGCGCACTAAGCACAGATGCTTTTAAGCGAGAAGAGAACTCAATACAGAACATTTAGAATTTGCGAATATGAACTGATCAGTGGATTTAAAGATGTTAATGTCTAGGATTCCAGGAGGACTGTATAACAGCAAATACACAGCTCAGAATCAGACAGAAAAGTTAAGAATAACATATTAACATAATTGAAGTAGAAAAGTTTAATTTAAAACAGGTTTTCATGGGATACCTGATCAATGCATTCAACTGGTCAACCAAGCTATTTTTCTTTGATAGGTCTCAGGATATGTACTATTTCTTTAAAAAAATACAAATAGGTCTCATTATCATTGAGGCATATAAAAAAATGCTCACTGTCAATATCTCAGACATCAGGCTTTTGATCAAACAAAGAATTGAGCAATACATCACAAATTTTGAACAATGAAAAGTCCAAGACAGAGACTGCGAGAGCAAGACGTTACAAGCTTTCATAGTATATTATATTCATATAAACTGCACTTATTACAGGGTTTAACGAGACAGGAATAACATGATTATCAGGAATTATTCTGCTAAACTTATGCAAGAATCTAGGAAGAAATTTTGATAAATCATCCCAAAAATCATACCAAAACCACTTTTTGATCCCATACAATTATCGCAACAATAATAATAACCCATTAGTCAAAATAGTTCTGTCTTTCTTACAAATATTTGTAACACTCATTTGTGTTTTATAAGAAACGAAAATTAAAGATACAAATTCACAAGTTTCTCTCTGTCATTAGACACAGTTCCTTATTATAAGAAATCCTGAGAGAATTAAAGGAAAGACAGCACACTTCTCCAACATCAAAGAAACTCTATTCTCTGAGAACCAGTATATTTGGCATTATGTGCCTGTCTAAGCCAATATTATATTCATGTGTTACAAGATTAAGAACGACAAGAAAATCTCTCTCATTCAGATCCACTTCATAATTAGCATTTATGACATTAAATAAGCTCTCTAAAATCTTAAGATGTAATAACAAAAATGACGGCACATGAATTTTCTTCCTTATTTCTCATAGCCTATGCATTTCAGTATCAGCTAAAATTTTCTTTTTTTATTCAAACTTAATATATATAGCTTTTTTCTAGAAAATAAATACAATCATCAAATCCAGCAACTAGCACTACAGAACAAGTCATACTTTTGAGTCATCCTTGCATTATTTATTTTAATAATTTTTGTGTTAACTGTATATCAACCTTTGATGGTCTATACAATCTACAATTTCTTAAAACTATGAAGGTTTAATCCTGACCTTTGGAATTCCATAATTTTGTGTATTTTTCATTACACAAAGGTCTTGAATTGACTCACCAGAGCTTTCACCCTTCTCTCAAGGGCTTCAAGGGTGAAAGCTCTGGTGAGTCAATTCAAGACCTTTGTGTTATGAAAAATACACAAAATTATACAATTTTTTATCTTGCAAGATCTCGGGAGTATAAACATGATATTTAATTCGGAGTGGTATATCTATGAAAGGAAACAGCAAATGGCATATAGATTAATCTTCCAAAGTTTTAAGGCCACTCATCTAAAAGTAACTGCATTATGTAAGTCATGACACCTGAACATGAGATTTTTGGTGACGGGGCGTTGAAGACCTTTGAAAGTCCACTGACATTTTTGATTACTGCTATTAATAGAACATGAAAAGGAATAAAAGTATCTGCCAGCCTTTTGAATTATGGCAGCAATCACAGCAGCAACAACTCAAAAGGCCTCACATGTTGTTCATCAGATGAATCCTGACTCATTCCTGAATTGTCGAAATTCATTTTTGTGAGAGTTTGCAATACTGTGCACGACCACTGACCAGCACTCTTGAAAATGACAAAATTACAGATACACTTTACAAAATAACTATGAAGTAGAAATTGTAAAGAGAGATATTGTAATTGAAGCCTTCAATTAGCATAAATAATGTTAAATATTGAATCTTTTTTCATATATTGAATTTCTTAATGCATGCAAATCTGAATAAATTCTGGGATATAGACTCTTCCCGTCTCTTATCACTTGCTATTTTTTCCCTCTTGTAGCCACAATTCAGTGCTTGCCTCATTATGGCTTACAAGCTTTCTTGTAATTATGATAGCTGTCAGAAATGACATAAAGATTAGGAATCACTGTCCACTGTCCAATACTAGCAATGTCTGGCAGCTGACAAACCTATCCACTATCCAAATAGCATCCCATGCCTGACAGATTTGAGCAACAGTTCCTACATGATATCATGTGTTCCACATTACAATCCATCACAGAACGTATCTCTCCGCAATAACCAATCATGAGCATGATAGGAATGAATTGTCACAAGAGAGCTCCAGCTTTCCAGGCTTATCAGATGGTAGAAGCCAGTGAATTGCAGCATGCATTGTTCTGGAAAGCATGCATCCAATAACAAGAAGAATAGACAACAGCAGAAACACCATCTGCAGTTCCATCAATGTTCCTGGCATAAACATTAATCAATGATATAGCCCTGAAACACCAACATCTTCCAATTCTTAATGTTGACAAAGACGGATATTGATACACAGTAGTTCACAATCTGTAACAACACGCAAGAGATCCTCTAGTAATAAAAACACACTGTCAGGAAACAAATTCAACATTTTCTTGACACCAAACCATTTTTCTATATATCTGTTTAGCCTATTGCAAAATTTCAAAAGTTCACAGTCTGATTGTGCAGTAGCTATTGCTCATAAATTGTATGATGTGATTCTTTGCGCTACACATATTATATTTTTTACCGAAAGCTATGTTCTGACACATAGTGAATACCAGTCCCAGCCTACAATTAATTCTTATATCTCATACACCAACAGCATAATTGGACCAGCTACTTAATTATACCAATAAACAAATGAGTCACCAAACTGGCTTGTGTTCGGGTTGTACAATTTACATTCAATAGCTTAGTAATACACCAACCGACTTTCATTTTTTCAACCTAAAATAACACGGTTGTCTGCATTGCCCTTGAAGTAACATTCTTCTGCAAGTCCCAAAATCAATCTACATGTATCCTATCTGAGACAACTTTACGAGTTCTGGAGACCAGGAGACCACTCCAACCAGCCATTATGCACCTTGCCGATGCTTAGGCGAAAACGAAGTCCTGTAGAGCAGCGAGAAAGCCAATTAAAATGGAAATCTGGGAAATCTTCAGGCAAGACTGTCACAGGATGCAGTGCCAATCAAATATCCAAATACCTCATTGGAGTGACAGTCTCACTTTTCACTGCTCCGATATATCTAGTCTCCCTGAATCTCCAAGGGATGTCATGTTGCTAGAAGAGAGTCAAGGGACTTGCGTGTTTTCGACATACATTAGAGGTGCCTATGCAGTGCAGATTTGATAATAACTTGGTACGTGATAATCAGACAGCATCAATCCGCCAGATACTGGATCAGAACCGGATACAATGTATGTTATTGGATTTTGACCAGAAATGGTAGAAGTCCATTGACCATCGATGTCTTCATAAAGATTTCATCTACCCAAACTATTTTACTCTTTTTGGAACCTCAAGGAAATCAATCAAATCAAATATAATGTGCCAAATCTTTTTGTACCAGCATATATTTGAAAGAAGGCTTTTGCTCCCTTTTCATCACATAAATAAAACGTCCATCATGCACTTTTTCTACATGAGTCACAGACATCTGCAGGAGAATGACACATAGGAAATTTGATTGCCTTGGTAAGTTAGTAAACATGTATATGAACACCGATGAACATGGAAAATATTTAGTGCAGATTTTATTTAATTTGTGCACGAAAGGAAATACTGCAAGGTAGATGAATTCATTGAGGTTTTCTCTATGAAAGCATCAACGGTCGACTGAAATCGCAACCTAAATGACATTCAATCTGTCTTTTTTTATGAGAGAATTGAGGCATAGTTTTGAGATGGCAAAATTACAATCCAACCCAAACAACAGCAAAAAAAGTCTGACAAGTATTTCTTGTGACTGAACACAGGAAAATCTAATCGACAACACGGTGTCATTACAAATGAAAAACCTGGGAAGTCTTTACAAAGCATAAATATGCACCAATTCAGTATTTTATTTCTTTTTCTGCCAATCAACACATGCAAAACGTCTTCAAAGAGGCTAGCTATCAGGGTAGTAAAATAACGTTTTAGCAGCCTGGTCTACTTAAATAGGTATTGAGCTAATCTCTTTGCTAGTACAATGCATTTGTCAAATGGAACACACTAGGCGGCACCGTGTACTATATGCAAAATGAGAAATCCTTGAACAAAGCTCCCTCTTTTGGTATACTACGAGTGAAAAGAAAAACACTTAAGAGCAAAAATAAAGAAAGAGGATTACTCACAGGCAAACCAGTGATGTCAGAATACCGTTTGGCAGGTATGAAGGATGGGGGAGCGTCAATACTGCAATCTGAAAAGTGCAACAGCTGCCCATTAAAAACACTTACAAGCCGCGCCAAGGTGCATCAAGTTGCAGAGGCACAAGCAGATTAAGTTCACGTTCTTCAGAAATTTTGCAGATACGGTATGTTTTTGTAAAAGAGATTTAGCAGAGCAGATTACTCTTACATGTGGCATCCTCCGGTTTCCATGGTAACGATCTTTCAGAAGCAACAATCTGCTTTAGGTTTTTCCAGATCCTCGTCCTCTTTGTGGAGACAGCTCCTTTTGTTGAATGCTGCAATAAAAAAGTTTTACGATTGTTTCAAATCTTCATACATTTACATCCCAGACAATTGATATCAATGAAATTTCATCCCATGTTGATAACTACAATCCCAACTAATTATACCGAAGACAACATTCAGGATAGATTCCAAATCAGAATTCTGAGATTGTGTTTACAATCTCTTTATTCAAAATTCATTCTGCAGATTGCATATTTGATATTCGTAGGTCTAAAAAATTCTCCTGCAAAGATTATTCACAAGCTTATATCTAACAAGTACAGGACATTTCCCAGCACCCAATCAAGTTGCAGAATTGAGTTTCAAAATGAATATTTCAAGAATTCACTTGGCAATGATGCAAAAAGCATTTATTTTAAAACTTACCACAAAGTTGGGGTCTTTAAATATGGGAACTTTGTTTTCAACTTTAGTTTCCTGATTTGAATCTGAGGGAGCAGGACTTGGCGCATTTGAGGTGTCGACGTCAGCTTCAGATCCAACGGGAGTGGATGTTCCAGGAGTTGACGCTCCAGTGGAGGGCTGAAAAATCAATGACACCATTTTAGACTTCTATATTTTATCTGAATATCCTAAATATTTTACTAAGTTCTCCCCCGTAATACTCAAAGCGGTGATAACAATAGAAAATCTGAGTGCTCAATTTTGAACATGCGATCAATGACATGACCAATGTTCAATCACTGAATCAGTGACAGTCCAATGACATGACCAAAGTCAATGACTATGTTTGATTGCAATTGCCAAAAGATTGTAATGACTTGACCAAGGCATGGAATGGGTGTGTGGTCAATTAGGCGACTGGCGACACCATGCCACTACCAACTAGCCGCTACACAAAGTTTTGAAATCACCACTTCCATCCAGGTGACAGACACTTCAATCCAGGCGACATAGCACTTCCATCCAGGCGACAAACACTTCAATCCAGACGACATGTTTCAACACTAGGCAACAAGCACATTTTATGCATTTTTCTAGGTGACAGACCACTTCATCCAGTCAACAAAACTGACAAAAACAGTTACTGGAGGAAAATTTATCGCTCAGGAACAAGAAGATCAACAAGATGCCACCTAGTGGATAGCTTTGATGCCCCTTAAAATTCTGTGATTTCAATCAAAAGTGTAAACCAAGGACACTAGTGTCTTTGGTTAAAACGAACAGTCAGGAGCTAAAATTAGAAGATTTTAAACGAATAACATCATTCATCCAGTCATGAATATGGATTACTGCAATCAATAAATATCAAGACTCTAAGCAATAAGGTCACGGCGCCCCCAGGAATCGCCACAAAGCTGGAATGACTGTTTGTCGCCTGGCATCGGGAATATCTCTCACCTAGTTGGTATGTCAGTAAAATATGCGTCACCTAGTTGGTATCTGCTGTCGCCTGGCTGGCCGAAACATGTTGCCTGGTTGGTAGTGGTGTGTCGCAGATTGGTTGTCGCCAGTGATGGGTACAATTTGGCTATGTGCAATGCAATTCAATTCAATTCAATTGGACATCCGTGCAAATTCAATTCAATTCTTCTTGGGAATGAGACCATTTCAATTCAATTGGGTATTCAATTTAATTCATTGACTTTGTCGCATATTTTGTCTTAGTGATAAATTTTGTAAAGTAATAAACTTATATCAATGCTCCGCCCAGACGTCATAAGTATAAGCAGGCAAACCAACATTTCGACATTTTATTAATATCAAAACTTAATATCATCTATCAATATGTTTTAAAATGCCTTTAAAAAATCACCACAATTAAAAGTAATTACTATTTGCAAACATTAAACACGAACAGACTCTATGTAAATCATGAATTTAGTACCAAAATTTCAGTTGACTGGTAATCGATGGAATGACATCACCACTGCACAGTGAAGTGTCCGGCCAGTCAAGTCATAGGAGATCAATAAACTTCGGAGGCTGACAAAAAAATTAACCCTAAACCCAAATTGCCACAAAAATCTAAATTTACTGAAAGAGAACATGTTCAAAATGAAACTCGCCGACTCTCCCTTTTGTGAGTGCAAAACTGCACTACAGACAATTGAACATGTCCTCACTGACTGTCCATTATTATATGAGCAATTGGAGGAACTCCACAATGGCCTAGACGCTATCTACCATAGACATAAACCCCCCCCCCCCCCGAAGACTGTCTAATAGGCATTAAAAATTTTATAATGCCAATGAATAAGGACCAAAATACAAGAGCACAAATTTACAGACTCCTGTCAAGATTTGTCAGCGCACTTGATGTTCATAAATTTACAATTTAAAAGTCATCGCCATAAACCGGATGTTTTTAATACCACAGTGAACATTTCCATATATGTATATGTGACATTCCTTTATTTTCCATGTGTGAACAGTTGAAACTACCAGAGGGACCATTCAGACCACGAAATAGGGTCATCAACAGAAAACAACATCTAAATTTATAAAATTTTCTTCCTGAAACTCCCCCAAAAATTGATTTTCATTTTGGGGGGGGGGCAACTTATGATAAAGTAGTAGCCTGTCAACCTCGGTGTACGGTCAACTAGGCGACAAACCAACCAGGCGACACCCATCAGTACCAACTAGGTGACAAGAAATTTGGAAATTTCATACCAGTGCAAACTAGGTGACAAGCAGTTCCAACTAGGTGACACAAATTTACACAGCACTTCCAACTAGGTGACACAAGTTCACAAAACACATCCAACTAGGTGACAATACATTTCCTAATTGACCACCATTGAAGGTGATCTGTCACCTGGTTGGTATCCCCTATAAAATATGTGTCACCTGGATGGTATCTGGGGGGTATCTGCTGTCACCTAGTTGTCCAAAAAGTGTAGCCTAGTTGGTAGTGGTATGTCACCTAGTTGGTTGTCGCCTAGTTGGTAGTGTTGTAGCCTAGTTGTCTGTCGCCTAGTTGACCGGCAATCGTCAACCTCGTGTGATAGCTGAATTTGATCTTAGAGGGTGAATGTGTGATAAAATCAATTTAAATCCTAGTTTACATGAGTAAAACAACATTTTTACTTCCAAAAGTCAGAAATTCATCTATTATCGTTCACGTTCTGCAGATGCCGGCTGTGTTTTAGACACAATGACACAAACTAAAGTACAATTGATTAACTAGGTAATTACCGTGACTGGTCTTTTCTTTTTCTGAGTGGGTGTGCTGACGGCAGGGCTATTTGCCCGTTTAGCAGAAGGTTTTCTTGGCCTTGTCGGAGTTGACATGTTTATTCCCCTATTTCGTAAACTCACCACCAGAGGGATTCACAGCCGCATCTAAACTACTGCAGCGCCCCTTGTGATGATCGGGAAAATGATTGTTTGCCACATTTGGACTTGCTGCAAGACCAAGAGGCAGTGGCGTAACTGGGGTGTCTGAGACCGTGTCTCGAATGGGGGGGCACCTGGGGGGGCACGCAATTCTCTGGGGGGGCACCCTCTATACTAACTGTATATTTTAGCCAGAGTTGAAAAATTCATATGGGGGGGCACCTGGGGGGCACAGGTCCAATACAGTGGCGTCCCTATTTTGGACCTGTGCCCCCCCATTCGAGACACCCCAGTTACGCCACTGGTCCAATATGGGGGGGGGCACGTGCCCCCCCGTGCCCCCCATAGGGACGCCACTGCCAAGAGGACTGATGAGTGATGATGCTATGGCCATAAGCCCAGAAGGCCATAGCCTTCACTGACACAGACAGATATTGCATTTCTCTAATGACAAAACCAATGTATCATTATTATTATGCACTAGTAAGTTTCCCGTAGATTGGAGGGAACCGAATAGAATACACACTGCATGAGGCTGGAAGACCTCGAAAACCTAGAATTTTTTTGTTGTGCTTTTGCGGATGTGGGAAAAGGTATTTTCCAACTAAAACTTGGAAAAAGTATAGAATTTGGGGTTTAATTTGCAAAATTGAAAATGTTAAAAGAATTGTGGGGGTTTTGATAAGTTAGGGGAGTGCAAAATCAGGTTGGAAAAATTGCAGGTTTAGATCTTGAAAATTGTTCTTTGGCAGGCTTGAAAAAAGCCTTGAATTTGAACTTGAGAAAAAGAGTGGAATAAAATGGAATAGATAGATAGGTAAGTTAAGGTGATTGGCCAGACTGTAAGATTTTAATTGATATAGGAACGTAGTAACTGCAGAATTGCTGTAATGAATTACTATGATACAGAAGGCCTTCAGTTTCCCAGGAATATGATCAAGCTGAAAGGAAGAGAGAAACTGGTGAAGAACTTGCAACTGCTGCCCTCTTGTGTATTGTATATGAATTAGCTTAAAACTAATTTTAATTAATTCGAGCATTTTGAGAAGTCTGATAGGCCCGAAAAGGGGAGGCCCAAGCCTTGAGTAGGCATGGAAGGTACATGTAGAATTATAAGGTGTGACATTGAGTATAACTTGAGATAATTCCCGGATCTTATCATTTTAATTGTGAGAAGAAGATTAGGGGAGACCGGGGCTAGTTGTCACAATTTTTTTTACTTCAAGTTTGACTGTATCTGAGAGGTCTCTAGGTTCAGGTTGTCTGGAAACTTCCAGCCCTGTAACATTTTTGTAAGTCTTGAGAAAGTTTTTATTCAGCTTTCGTCCTGATTTATCAACCATGTGTTTCCCTGTAGGTCATGTTGTAACTCAAAGTCATTTTTGTGAAAATGTGACAACTTGCCCCGAGCCCGGGGCAAGTTGTCACACTCATATGGCCTATCTAACATCTCTGGACAGATTTTCTATAATCCAAGCTTGTAATACATTGGATTCCTTTTGAAAAACAAAAATGCACATCTTGCGAAGACTTTGGATGAATGCCATCATAAATCGGGGCTTATTTCTACCAGATAATTGCTTCTCAAATTGGAGGACAATGAAATGATTGAAAAATTTTTGTTGAAAAAGTCATTTTTAAGAAGTCCACATATCACATGACAGATTATACTTTCTTTCAACCACATTATACAAATAGCTTAGCAAACAAACAGATCTTGAAATTTATTTAATAACGACAGAACTGCTGCCACCCACAGCCAAGTTATAAGCATTGTGACAACTTGCCCCTGTGACAACTAGCCCCGGCCTATCCTCGTCACGATCATGAAGTCAATCCGATATCTCAGTAATCAAAAGAGAATATATTCTGTTTCCACTTAGAAAACACAGACAGATTGTTCACGGAGACTATGGATTAATGCCATCATGAATCAACGCCTTAATCTCCCATAAAATTGTCTCAAATTGGAAGACAATGAAAAATTTGAAAATGGTGAAAAAAATTGAGTTTGAACTGTCATTTTCAGACATCTTCACATAGCACATGACAGACTACACATTTTTGTGATATCATCACAAAAATATTCCCCATGTCAAAAAATATCAAAATTGATTTAATTGCCATGCAGCTGCTCCTAACCATAGCTGAGTAATAAGCATTGTGACAACTTGCCCCTGTGACAACTAGCCCCGGTCTCCCCTACATTACTTTTAAGAAAATGACAGGGGGAGATCCAGAAAATTCTATCGGGCTATCGCGTCGCGCAACGCATAATTCGCAACATAACGCGACTAAATAATATGTAAATGGCACTGCCATGAAATTTGCGCAGCACTTCAAAGTTTTAGGACTTGCAGTGTTACCATAACTTTTTTATTTCTATTTCATATTCAATGTATAAAGGCAGTTATGTAAGTTAATAATGTAACTGTAGATAGATTGATAGATAGATAGATAGACAGATAGATAGATAGATAGATAGATAGACAGATAGATAGATAGATAGATGGATAGATAGATAGATAGAAATGTTAAATAGATAAATAGGCCTAATATTGAAAGATTGATCAATAATAATCATCTCAATGGTAAAAGGCAGACAATACGGAAGGCTGCCAAATTTAAGTCTAGGTTAGATTGTTGACATTAATTACATAATAGCATAATAGTAATAAAAAACAATAAAAGTAATAAAAAACAATAACATGATTTGCATGTAGATTAATTGCTCACTGTTGCATAATCATCAGTTTATAATGATAATGCACGAATATAAATTTTGGTCTGGTAGAGGGGGGGGATGCATACCCCCATCCCCCCCCCCCCGCGTCCGTCCCTGGTTCAAAATGACAGGGTATATAAATAATATGTAAAATGGCACAGCCATGAAATTCGTGCAGCACTAAAAACTTCTTCTTTTTTTTCACACAGCACTAAAAACGTTTTTTTAGGACTTACAGTCATAACTTTCAATTTATTTCATGTTCAATGTATGAAAGAGAGTTATGTTACTGTTTCAAAAACTTGAAAGAGGGATATATATAGAGAAAAATAGAGAAAGTTAGACTAGAAACTATTAGAAAGATAAAATAGATAAAAAATAGATTAGATAGATAGATAGATAGATAGATAAATAGGATTAAGGATAAATAGAATTGGTGGATAATCAGATAAATAGCAAAAAGGAAGACAACACTGAAAGCTACCAAATTTATGCATAGGCTAGATTGTTGATATTACATAATAGTGAGAAAAAACAATAAAATGATTTGCATGTAAAATTAATTGCTCACTGTTACATAATCATGAGTTGACAAAGATTATGTAACTTTAATTTTGTTATATTTTCTTGTTGTCTGTTTTGAAATAAAATGAATCACATGTTAATAATTTAATTTAGCTTGTCAAGGCTAATAATTAACTATTCCATAAAAATTATAGATACAGGGAATATTACCGGAGAAAATTGAATTTTTAAGACAATTTTGAATATGTCATGTTTTATTAAATCCGAAACTAAACCATTGATAAGAAGCTGGACCTACTTGACCTAATATCCTGCTGTCGTCCTTTGATTTTGAGACCATCACTGCACACATATTTTAAACCTCTCTTGTGCTCAATTCGCTTCGTGGCGCAAATATAATAATTCAGTTCTGAACTTCTGAATAATAATGAAAGCAATATGTTTTGGGTTTAGGGGAACAGTCACATACTATGACCCATTTATTATGGTGAAGAAATTGCTAAATGCAATTTGTAAAACATGCAACAAATGAATACAATACATCAAGCACACACAAAATACTATTTGGTTAGCCGATGACATCTGCTTGAGCAAATTCAGTATTTATGTAAATGAATAAAATTGATCAATGAGCAAATATACAAAGAAGGATGTGATGTATACAAAAGTAGGTAATATGTGTCTGTGGTAAATATAGGCCTATACATGTAAACTCAAAACAAAAATATTAAAAATGTCTCTTTTGCATCTGAAGATCTTTTGTCTTTTTTTTTTTTTGCCACTAGAGCGTTTTAACTTATTATGCTTTTTTTTTCAAGGTTTTTAAAATTTTATACTTTTTTTTGTATTCTTTTAAAATGCAAAACAAGCAAATAAATAAACAAAAAATAATAATAGACTAAAAATACAATGTAGCACGGATGCCTATAGATACAAAATTAGAAATTACTTGCTGAAAATGTCTCTATCACATCTGAAGCTCTTTTGCCTTTTTTTTTCTTTTCTTTTTTTGCCACTATGGCTTTTGTTAATTTTTTTGTAAATTCTTTTACCTTTTTACATTTTTTTTAAGGTCTTCAAGAGTATATAATTTTTATACCCTTTTTATGAATAAAACAAAAAACAACAAGCAAACAAACAAACAATAAATAAGAATAGACAACAAATACAAATTACCATGTGGCCCAATAAAAATGAGAAAGTATTTCTTTATGATAGTTGATGATGAATTATATCATATTAACCAAAAAAACACTTTGAAACACATCTCTATTGCCTCTGACGCTCCTTCACCTTCTTTTTCATTTTTTTTGCCGCTGTGGCTTTTGTCCTTTTTTGTTTTGTTTTACCTTTTATTGGTTTTTTTAAAGGTATTTAAATTTTTTTTTTTTATACCTTTTATGGATAAAGCAAACAACAAGGAAGCAAACAAACAAAAAATAAGAATAGACTAAAAACCACTTTTAACTTCAAATCATGAATTGCGTCTTCCAAATAGGCCTAATTTTTTCCACAAGGTGCGTTTTGGTTTCTTCGATTTGACCGTAAGTTCAGCTTCCTCAACTTCCTTGATATCATCCTCATACTTTTTGGATTTCTCTTCTTTTAAGACATTTTCTTCCTGGAAAAATATTACCAATTCCTAAAATTAAGGCCAAAGCGAGATTCAGAACTATTTTTATCAATTTCAAGTTAGAGTGATTTTACTCTAGCGTGTAGGCCTATAATCTGCCAGCATGATAGTGTCAATTTATACCCTATGCTTCAAAAAATAAATTACATGAAAGCAGGTTAGTATTTTAAAGTGGGATTTATTTTCCAGTCTGAGTAATTTTGTAATGCAGAACACGGTCAATTTCATTTTTCCACATCCAAAGTGAATGTCATCAAATTGTAGATTTGCTTCTTTGTAAGCTTTGAAATCTTCTGCATGTATATGTTTTGTTTTTTTTAAGAAGAATTTTAGACTTAAAATAAAGTTGACTTACTCTGGCTCTGGCTTTTCTGTTCAGCCAGTTTTTGATTGGCTTAGGTTTATGCCAGGACACATGCCAGCGTCTCGGTTTAGGCTTTATGGGCATACCGGAAGAGTCAAATGCCATCTCCCTTGCTGCGGGATCCTGTAAGATGAAAGTTATAAAACAGATTCATTAAGATTCAGGAAATTTATCAGCGCAACTGTGTGTTTTCGGTTCAAGTCCAATATAAGGACCAAATAGTTCCATGGTGTTACAATAAGGGTGTAATTTGGTTGTGACGTCATCATAACAAATGTTTCGGCCAATGAGCGGGGGTGTGGGGGCGGCAGCCCCCATGTGACGCCATGACAACGGTTGTGACGCAATGATTTTAAAGAGTAAAGAGTCTCACTGGAACTACTTAACCGTATATTGGACTTGAGCCGTGTTTTCTGAGTATATGCAAGAAGTATTACAAGTTTCATTTATTGTTGGAGATTTGGTTTATTTTATTTTGTTGAATTTTTTTTCAATTTGTGACACTTACGCTTTTTATTATGCATGGTAGCTTGACCAGTGCCCGCATGAAAAGGCAAGGCTTTCTTCTTGGACCCCTCAGTCCTCTCATGTTTTCATCCTAAAAAATTAAAAGATTGGAAAATTAAGAAGAGTGAAACTTACTGTATGAGGCTCAGATAGGTATGGGGCTCATACAGCCGTAAGTTTGGTTTTAAAAATTAGTTTACTTTTACGCTTTTTTTGGTAGCATCAATGAAGAATTATTCTTATCGATTTTTGACTCATTGGCATACACTAGCTTAATGTATAGAAACAGTATTTTTTAAGTTTCTTGTGCTGAACAATGCAACTTCTTTTGTGTGTCATATGTGTCAAACTTTTTTTCATCAATAATCAAAATTAATAATTCCTGTCGCCATTACTGCGAAAATATATAATTTGCCACTGCACAGAGGGAAACTCAATATCCCCCCTCCCAAATTATCAGCTAATGGTCGATATAATTGCCCCCTTAACAGGTAAAGAATTATAATTATATCATCACTGCTCACCTGAATGACTGATGGAGGTGAAGCAACTCCACCACCGGTTTCAGACTCCTCTTCTGAGGTCACTTCCATAGCATCCATGCTGCTACGTCTTGTTAGATCTACTGGTGGTTCAATAGTGAGCCTCACATGATCAGTTTGAAGACTTTGGACCAGTTTCTCTATCCTCAAAGCCTTTTTCTCTGTAATTGACTCCACTACAGTCTGCTTTAGGGTCAGAGCTTCCTTGAGCTCGTCTTTGATAGTTGTCCCAGCTTCTGCTCTTTCGTAGTCATATTGGAGTCCTTCTGAAGGCTCTGTCTGAAGTTCAAGTAGAGGAACTCTTGGAGACTCAATGGCCACCTGAATGACTGATGGAGGTGAAGCAACTCCACCACCGGTTTCAGACTCCTCTCCTGATGAGGTCACTTCCATAGCATCCATGCTGCTACGTCTTGTTAGATCTATTAGTGGTTGAATAGTGAGCCTCACATGATCAGTTTGGAAACTTTGGACAAGTGTCTCCATCCTCAAAGCCTTGTTCTCTGTAATTGACTCCACTACAGTCTGCTTCAGGGTCAGAGCTTCCTTGAGCTCGTCTTTGATAGTTGTCCCAGCTTCTGCTCTTTCGTAGTCATATTGGAGTCCTTCTGAAGGCTCTGTCTGAAGTTCAAGTAGAGGAACTCTTGGAGACTCAATGGCCACCTGAATGACTGATGGAGGTGAAGCAACTCCACCACCGGTTTCAGACTCCTCTCCTGATGAGGTCACTTCCATAGCATCCATGCTGCTATGTCTTGTTAGATCTACTGGTGGTAGAATAGTGAGCCTCACATGATCAGTTTGGAAACTTTGGACAAGTGTCTCCATCCTCAAAGCCTTGTTCTCTGTAATTGACTCCACTACAGTCTGCTTAAGGGTCAGAGCTTCCTTGAGCTCGTCTTTGATAGTTGTCCCAGCTTCTGTTCTTTCTGTGTCATATTGGAGTCCTTCTGAAGGCTCTGTCTGAAGTTCAAGTAGAGGAACAGCGTTATCCTGCATCTTCTTCATCCAAGCGGACTGAGCCTTAAGGTCACTAAGCGTCACCACCGGATTCATGCAGTCACCATATCTGCTCTTCAGGGGAGTACGCAACAATTCTGATCTTTTCGCGCAGTTTGGCAGATTGTCGGAGGGCCTTACGACAGGAACAACGACACCCTGAAATAAAATTTAAACTTACTGAAATATGATAACATCAAAGGACACATTTTTATCAGTGCATTACGCAGGAATAGAGCAGCTTCTGCAGTTCTGTAGCTTTCTGAAGAATTCTGCAGCTGAACTGCATAAAACCCCCCAAAGCTGCATAATACCTTAGTACAGATTTTGCTGCAGAAATCTTTCAGAAATGCTACAGAGGACCTCCGAAACCCCTGACCCCTCATCTGACCTCAAACTGTCACACCCTCAACTCAATGTTTCCTGGTTATATTAGCGGCAAGACCGTAGTCAAAGAGGTCTCATTGCAGAAAGCTGCAGGAAGTGATAGAGGTGCAGAAATCCTGCAGAAATCCTGCAGACATGCTGCTGCAGAACTGTATAATTCTGCAGCTTCCTACAGACAGACAGACAGACAGACAGACAGACAGATATCATTTATTCTTGAAACAATGGTATGTACATACAATATGATAATGAATAATTTCTTTAGATTGGCAATATAACATTGTGATGGTGGAGACTTGCTGAAGGCAGATGTCGCTAATTGCAAGCCACCAGATATGGAAAAAATTAGTTTTTTTATATAACCTTGACATAGTGCTTTAGGTGAATGTACAGGATTCTGCAGCTTCTTGCACAGTGAACAAAAACCTCCCAAGCTACATACTTCTTTCAGAAGTAGCCTGCAGATTTTGCTGCAGAAACTTTTCAGAAATAAAGTGCAGCCAAAACCTTACTTTTGAGCAGTCACTTTTTGTGCTGAAAATCAAGAAATAGAATTTTTTTGCTACAAGGCATTACACAAACGGTCTCTTCATTGAGGATTTGGATAAATCTGCATGTTTTATTACAAAAATATCAGGGATGGTCCAAGGCTGGATTCCAAAAAGCTTTTGAATGTGTTGGGGTACATACAGCACATGCACGGAAGGTTTTTGAAAGTAGCTAGGCCTACTGTCCAGGTTGGCATCAATTTATTTTCATGAGAATTGCCATTTACATTTGCATAATTGTAGGGACCATCTCAGATCTGTGTTATAAGCTCCAAGTGAGGAAAGATTTTACAGTGGAGGTCCCTAACTAAAGGGGCAAAAATAATCAGCCAAGTGCTATTTGTCATCAATTTATGTGTACTGCAGTGATGGAGCTTTTGAGTTTCTTGAGGGGGCCACTAGGAAGTTGGCCTTGCAGATATACTTTTCCTATAACAGGAGTACCCTCCAAATTTACCTCCAATATTAGGAGGATACTCATGCTACAACAAAGGTAACTGTGACTACAATTTACAAATCAAGTATATATTTGCCCCTCTTTATGCTCAGTAGCTCCTTCTCTGCATGACCTTGGGAGCTGTCATGGTTGAGTGATTGGGCACCATATCCAAAGGACACCTGGAGCATAATATTATCCCATAGAGATTTCCTTCAAAAAATTATATAGCCTAAGTGTATAAACATTTGAGACTACATAAGACAAGTGATAAAAGAAAACACTGTATGAGAACATTAGATATTCAACTTCTCACAAACTGGCCAGTCTAAAAGTGTAATAATCCAAATATTATGCAAGCCACAATTAGTTTGTTGTAATTGTTGTGGAGTGCTATTTATAGCACGTGACGTCATAGTGGTTGTCGCGTCACAATACAGTTTGGTGACATCACCATGTTGTGACGTCATGATGCACTTTCAAGAAAAGAGTCAGTTGGATTAAAGGACTTTTACTACATGTCTCGGATTACTCTTCATTACATTTGGTGCCGTGACAAAACCAACTAGAGAAACACAACGAGAAGTCGAAGAGAACACACAGTACATCGAGCAGAAATTCAACTCACAGTAACAGTAAAACTTCAGAAAAATTTCAAAAGCTAGAGACAGTAAACAGACACAGAATCATGGAAAAATTGAAGGCTTCAAGATCTGGGCACAAAGCTACCATCACCAGAACTATAAACAGGATTACCAAGGATGACGATGAACCAGAGACAAAACTAAAACTATTCCGAAATCTGCTTAAGAAAAGGGACCTGATCGAAACGGGTATGCTTCACTTTAGCGGGCCGTGAAATTGACCATATTTGGAGAACAATAGATTCGTGACGTCATGTCATTGTAACCATGCAAGAAATGTTTACATGACGCAATCAACAGATGACGACGATCTTGTTTTGGTGACGCAAAAAGCAGCAAAATAGACTAAAAACGTAAGTTTTAGTAACACTTTAGTTACAGTTTGTAAAAATAATGCCATGGAAACAAATCGGCGGGGGTGTGGGGGCGGCAGCCCCCACATGAACCACAAAAAAACGATTTTTTTCACTTGCCAAATATGGTCATTTTCACGGCCCGCTATAGTGAATTTTTTCCGATCGAAACTTTGGACTCTGAAATAATTGAAAAATGTAAGGCGGATGAAGTGGAAAAAGAAATTTTGGAAACGGATGAATACAATTTCAATTTGGAGATTGATATCTCAAAGATCGAATCACAGATGAAGACACTGCATGTTGTTCTCAACTCAAGTTTAAATGCGTCGGCTACAGAATTCAACACTCCCGACAACAACAGCAACAGCAGCAACAGTGTCACCAATTCTGTTACCAGCACAAGTTTCCATCAACACAAGCTGCCCAAGCTCAGTCTTCCATCGTTCAGGGGTGAGATTTTGAAATTTCAAGCATTTTGGGACTCATTTGACTCTGCAATTCATTCAAACCCCACGTTGACGGATGTACAGAAGTTTAATTATCTCAGGTCACTGCTGGAAGGAGACGCAGGCCGTCTGATCTCTGGTTTCGCTCTCACAAATGCAAACTACGTTAAAGCAATTGAACTGTTGATAGAAAGATATGGTCAGGATCACAAAATTTCCCAGAAATACATGCAAGCCCTTGTCGATCTTCCGGGACCATCTTCGTCTTTCAGCAGCCTCAGGCAATTTTATGACACCGTGGAAATCTACGTCCGAGGTCTAGAAGCTCTGGGACAGTCACAAGACAGCTTCGGTAGTTTGTTGGTGCCGAATGAGGTGCGAGTAAATCTCACAAGACAACATGGCTCCACAAATTGGCAGCTTCAAGAACTTCGAAATGGTCTGCTACGTGAACTCAACATTCTGGAGTCAGGGACAAACGCTACAACTGAATTTGAATTAGGCCTGGTCAACGACACGCATGCATTTCTGTTGAACTCAAGTCAACCCATCACATGTGCTTTCTGTGACGGTTCACACCCAGCAATTAAATGTAATGTCATCACGGATCACAATCGTCGGATCGAAATTATCAAGGAAAAACAGCTCTGCTTCAATTGTCTGAAAAGGCACAGAGTAAAGGACTGCAGATCAAGGTTCCGTTGCCAAAAATGCAGAGGGAAACACCACACTAGTCTTTGCACGAATGCAGAAAATGTTGCCACTTTAGAAGACCAACAAAGTCAAGTGAAGGAGACCACTGGTATCTTCTGCTCTTCAGTTGTTCAGTCTCATTCAAAGGTGTTGTTAAAGACGGCTATTGCACCAGTACATTCAGAGAACAGAAGTCTTTCGACAAATGCGAATATCCTCTTTGATGAAGGTTCCCAACGATCATTTATAACTGAAGATTTAGCTCATTCAATTCATCTGAAGAAAACGGGAAGAGAATCTGTTAATATTGCGACTTTCGGTGACTATGCGAAACACACGAGATATATGGATACTGCGACTGTGAACATTGTATCCACACATGGGAAATCAATACCTGTAAAAGTTCTCATTGTGCCGAAGATATCTACACCTGTGAAGAACTATATTAGTCAAGATGTCAAGAGATTACCACACATCAGAGACCTGCAACTGGCACATCCTGTATCAGACGATGACATCTTCGATATCTCCATGCTCATTGGCGCGGACTACTACTGGAGCATTGTTCAAAATAGGGTGATTCGTGGGAGGGGCCCCACGTCAGTACAATCAAAGGTTGGATACCTTCTGTCAGGTCCACTTTTTGAGAAGACTGATTTGTCTACGAAACATCATGTATTCCATATCACTACTTCTCATGATAGTGCTGAGGCAATCTCCTGCAGTGAAGAAGCAGATAAGAACACAAACTTCAAAGAAACCAGACGTGAAGCAAAACTCCCACTGAAGGATGACCATTTGTCAAGTGACTATGTTATTGCAAAGATACAAAATGAGACCTCAACTTCCAAGCTGGGCGGAAATCTTGCGCCGTTACAGCGCTACGGAATTATCAAAGATCACGAAAGTCAATGTTTAATTAAGAAAGTTGACAATCTACATGGAAAACATCCTGGATCAAGAATTCACAATACTCTACATTGTGACTCGAAGAAGTATGGCTTAGCTCATTCTGCTACCCCCAAGACTGCCAATGGTATTACAAACGGAGCATGTAGTCGACAAATTATACAAGCAAAGAACTGTGCTCAAACTGCTAGAAGACAACTACAAGTTGAAGTTGTAAGGAAGAATACAACATTTTCGGATTCTCCTCCAAGAAGACAAGTGGCAGAAGTTGCAAGAACAAAGATGAAGAAATGGCATTATGTTGAACTGTTCAATAATGACGATGACTAAAACGAACTATTGAATGACTTCATATTCTCGAAACTGAACTTTATCAAACAGAACTGTCACAAATTTCATGTTATTTTGAATGAATTTCTTACTGTGAATTTCAAATTTATTACATTGTGTATAGATTTCACATTTGTCCCCCGGAGAATGTTGTGGAGTGCTATTTATAGCACGTGACGTCATAGTGGTTGTCGCGTCACAATACAGTTTGGTGACATCACCATGTTGTGACGTCATGATGCACTTTCAAGAAATGAGTCAGTTGGATTAAAGGACTTTTACTACATGTCTCGGATTACTCTTCATTACAGTAATGGAAATAGAAATTTCATGTTCATGACAAAGAATTTAAAAGGGCTTCTCATTGCTTGGTTTGCTGTCTATGTTAATAACACCTGTAATTAGGCATGCCTAATCATGATGTAACATGTATTAGGTTTGTTAAATCACACACTCACAGTCGTACATTGGAGGTGTAGATGCAACTACACATACATAAAACATTATTTGAATATTTGGAAAATAAAATATGTGTTTGAAGAAACCTCAGGTCCCTACAATTCTTTTTTTAAAGAATTTCTTGTTTTTTAAGTATAACTGGCCTATTCATAGTATTTGTTAACTTTGTTCTGTGATCAATTGGGTAATTTGGGTTACAAACTTATAACTTGTAATAGAAATAGATTGACTATCATACTTTTGCACAAAATACAAAATTTTACCAATAAATGGATGACAAGTGCAGCAGATCATTACAGGAAAGAACCATCAAATGAAACATGATGAGCAATGATATTGGTAATTAGTTGCCATTAGAAGCTCTCACTGTGCAGTAGGGGAGACCGGGGCACGTTGGACCTCGGGGCACGTTGGACCATTGCGAATATTTTTTTTATAAAACATGCGCAGTTATCCAAATCCCCGATGAAGAGACCTTTAGTGGTATGCCTTTTAGCCAAAAAATTTCATGAGCATTGAAGGAAAAGTGTGAGTTCTATTTCAGGTTTCCTGATTTTCGGCATAAAAAGTTACTTTTTCAAGTCTCGATGGCGAGGTTACCCTTATTAAAATATGGGGGATCTAATCAGACAAGTCTCATAAATTGAAACTATCACTACTTTAGTGAAGTTTGATATAAGTTTCCTAAGTTCACATTCGACCTTGTCAGCGAGACATTTTCATAAGAGGTTGGGACGGGGCGGGTTGGACCAGCATGGCCGGGGCACGTTGGACCATTATAAACTGGATTGACTGACAAAAAATTATCCGCAAAATGCCAGCTGAGTAATTTTTAACGTTCATACAGCACCTAAGTCTTTACTGTAAAATATGAGGATAAAATCAATTCAGTTGGCTAATCTGCCAGCCTTTCTAGCTGAAACAAGACTTATTAAAATTATCTGGGTAAATATTCCGATATAATCATTCTGCAATGATACACAAGTGTGTGTTGTGATCTGTGAGAATAAAATGGGGTGTTTGCTCACTTTCTTCTACTTTCCTAGACTTTTATTCCGTGGTCCAACGTGCCCCACATGGCGGTCCAACGTGCCCCAGGTCCGGGGCACGTTGGACCACCAAAAAAAAAATTTTCAAACTCATTTTTCTCCACAACTATAGAAGGTAGATCAACTTGGTCTGGCATAAGGGTAGGGTAGATGTTCAGAAGTCAGTCAGTAAAAATATTTTCAAATATTTAGAGAAGTTTTAGATTGATAGTCAAAAAATAAAAAAGCGGTCCAACGTGCCCCGGTCTCCCCTAGTGTAGGCCTATGATTGGGCCCTGGGCCGGAAGAAGGTCATGTGACCACAGAGCACTTCAGTCATGTGACCATCTACTGGTGACACCAAACCACTTCCGCTAGTTGCTAGGCAACTAGACTTTACCTTATCTAGGCCCTAAATCTAATTGTTCAGATTTAACAATGGCCCCACTCTTGGGTCAGTTCTGGAATCTGGGCCTATAGTCCATCACATGAATCCAAAAAGATGCCTAGAAGTGTGATTTCGTTGACCCCCCCTGTTTAGCCAGGTTTCATGGTACCAAATTGTAGCAAATTTAGTATAGATTCTATTTCTGCCTGTTACCAAGTTGGCAAAATACCTGAAACATACTCAAATTTAAAAAAATGGGACAAACGTTGAAAAAATTTATTTTTTTTATATTTTGCTCCTAAAAATATTTAAAATTCAGCCCTGACCTTAAAAATTGTTCGAATATCATGATTTTTTCAGAGGATGATCACTAAAGTATTCTTCAAAAGATAAAAGAACTAATTTCTACCTAACTTCAAGATGGCCACCAAAATTAAAGATGGCCGCCTGATAACAAATATGATTTTCCTCTATTTTAGCTATTTTTCCAAAATAATTTTTTTATTAATATATCAAATGGTTTCAAACTGGAAGGAAGTGGTGGGCTACCATCAATTTATTGTATTTTACCATTTTATGAAGACAGAAATGATTTAACTGCCATACTTTCCATTTTATAGGGGGTTAAAGTTGGCTCCGACATGCAATTTTGTGTGAGAAGTCGCTGTAAATGGATCTGGGATTTTCATCTAATTACTCTGGCCCAGTTTTGCTGCTTCATTGGTCTCCCCCAATATTTAGTCAGGTTTCTTTGTACCAAATTGTTGCAAATTTAACATAGATTGCATTTCTGCTTGTTACCAAGTTGACAAAATACCTGAAAGATGCTCAAATATTCAGAAATTGCCGAAGTGTCGAAAAAATGATTTTTTTTTCATATTTTGCTCCAAAAATATTTAAATTCAGCCCTGACCTTGAAAATTGTCCAAATATCATGATTTTTCAAGGATAGAAGATCAAAGTATTCTGCAACAGATGATGGAACAAATTTGTTTTTATTTCCAAAATGGCCACCAATATTCAAGATGGCTGTCTGACACCAAATCGAATTTACCTATATTTTAGCTTCTTTTTCTTAAGTATTTTTTTAAATTCATACTTCAAATGGTTCAAGCTGGATGTGAGTGATTGGCAATTATAGATTGGTTGTATTCTACCATTTTGTGAAGACAAAATGATTTAATTGCAGTACTTTCCCTTTTATAGAGGTTTAAAGTTGGACTGGACATCCAATTTTGTGGGAAAAGCGGCTGAAAATGGATCTGGGATTTTCAACTAATTCCTTGGGTCCAGTTGTGCTGCTTCATTGATCTCCCCCAATATTTAGTCAGGTTTCTTTGTACCAAATTGTTGCAAATTTAACATAGATTGCATTTCTGCTTGTTACCAAGTTGACAAAATACCTGAAAGATGCTCAAATATTCAGAAATTGCCGAATTGTTGAAAAAATTATTTAAAAAAATATATTATGCTGTAAAATATTTAAATTCTGCCCTGACCTTAAAATTTGACCAAATATCATGATTTTTTTTAAGGATGGAAGATCAAATTATTCTACAACAGATGATGGAACAAATTTGTTTCTATTTTCAAAACGGCCACTAATATTCAAGATGGCCGCCTGATACCAAATCAGACTTACCTATATTTTAGCTTCTTTTTCTTAAATAATTTTTTTAATTCACACTTCAGATGGTTCAAGCTGGAAGTAAGTCGTTGGCTAATATAGATTGGTTGTATTCTACCATTTTGTGAAGACAAAAATGATTTAATTGCAGTACTTTCCCTTTTATAGGGGGTTAAAGTTGGACAGGACATCCAATTTTGTGTGAAGAGCGGCTGAAAAATGGATCTGGGATTTTCATCTAATTCCTTGGGTCCAGTTGTGCTGCTTCTTTGGCCTCAACCCTCTCCCCCCGTATTTAGTCAGGTTTCTTCATACTAAATTGTTGCAAACTTAGTATAGATTTTACTTCTTCATATTACAAAGTTGAAAAAATACCTGACTGATGCTCAAATTTAAAAAAGAAATGGAGAAATGTTGAAAATAAAAGGGTTTTTCACATTTTAAAATTTAACTCTGACCTGAAAAATTGTCCGGCGTCTTAATTTTTTCAGGTCAACAATGTACAAGGTCAATCAGAACAACAATGTCGAAGGTCAATCAGAAAAACAATGTAGAAGGTCGATCAGAATAACAGAAGATCGGGGATTCAAAGGCCATTAATAAGATATGCATAAGACCTATTGCCCTTGATGCCCCAGATAAATACCCAGCTCTCCGATTTATGTGTCAAAAAATTATGAAATATGAAATAACTTTTTTGGAACTGGATGGTTATATTGGTCATAGAAGGTCAATCAGTATATGAAAATTGAATGGCAATCAATACGATATGCATTACAGCCCTTGATGTAGACCCAAAAGCCGCTGCGAACAGCCGTCAGTTGCCCCATTAAGGCCATCAACTGAAACTAGCTCTTAATTTCTGCAGCCATATCCCAGCCAGCTGTTTGCACTGCAGTGATATTAAAGGTAGCAGTGAAGTCAATTGCAGAACAAGCCTGATCAGGTAATTGTGCTAATTGCAATCCTGGAGGTTACATGTATGTCTCTCTCTGAGTTTAATTATTAGTAGCAATTAAGGAGCAATGCTTGGCATAGGCGTATTTCGCGGAGGGGCGGGGGGCTGCCTGGCATCAGGGCAAATGGCCCATCAGGGCAAATCCTGACCAATATCAAGGCAGATCCACTGCCCTGGTTACATCCATTACATGTTAAAATTTTAGGGCAAAATAGTGACAGTCCCCCGCAGGATGGCGGTCCTTACGCATATGACGCTTGGGTAGTAAAGTAGTTTAAAGGACGAGGGTCTGGAGGCTCCAAAAACCAACCGGTTGCCAATTAATGAGATATGCCATATAAGGAAATAGGGGCAATAAAATCTTGATTGCTCAAGAGAGCTGATTGATTTCCTGGAAATGGTCTCAGCCAATTGGAAGAGGGGAACAAATTGCATAATTCTTTCAATGCTATACTTCAACTTCAGAGCTCTATAGACCTTTGATATTTTAGGGGTCATAAAAGTTATCTTAATTCCGACCAATCATGTTGAAAGATGACCTGTCAATCAAAGTTATGATCCGTAATAGTAACATATTTTCCTTAATTTCTTAAGAAATATGAACTTTGAAGCACCAGAAATAGCTCTAACTACGCAAAATTATATGTTCTATCAGTTGATCTGTATTCAAGGCTGTAGGCTGGGCTGAATCTAATCCGGAGGCACGCGGACCTCCAATGCCGTACTTTTAATGCACCTTTATTGGCCAAATTCTAGTGGAAGGGGGGCAGTTGTCCAGTCCACAAGGGGTCCTCCAGGTGCCCAAATGCATCCATCTCTAACACAAGGTGCTTGGGCTTAGAGCTGCTGTGCATGAAAAAATTGCTCCCATTGGTAATGCCGGATAGATATTGTATTATCTATAACTCTGCCAACACGAGCACTTGTGACAAAGTGTGTGAAATTCTCAAACTAGAATACTTTTGCTGTCAATGGCTATCATAATGGATCAATAAGTCTCTCTTTCAGTCTTTGAATTGTCAAATTCTTGTCTTTAGTAGAATACTTTGGTAATCTACTGCCTAAATAATCAGGACATTTGGACAATTTGCAAGATCACGGCTGCATTCTACATATTTTTTGGAGGAAAATGTGAAAAACTAATATTTTTTTCAACATTTCAGCAATTTCTGAATATTTGAGCATCTTTCGGGTATTTTGTCAACTTGGTAACAAGCAGAAATGCAATCTATGCTAAATTAGCAACAATTTAGTACAAAGAAACCTGACTAAATATTGGGGGAGATCAATGAAGCAACACAACTGGGCCCAAGTAATTAGATGAAAATCACAGATCCATTTACAACGACTTTTCACACCAAATTGCATGTCGGGGCCAACTTTAACCCCCTATAAAATGGAAAATTATGACATCTAAATAATTTCTGTCTTCACAAAATGGTAGAATACAACCAATCCACATCAGCCAACCACTCACTTCCAGCTTGAAACCATTTGAAATATGAATTTTAAAAATACTTAAAAAAAAGATATAGGTAAATCCGATTTGGTGTCAAACGGCCATCTTGAATATTGGTAGCCATCTTGAAAATAAAAACAAATTTGTTCCATCATCTGTTGTAGAATACTTTGATCTTCTATCCTTGAAAAAATCATGATATTTGGACAATTTTCAAGGTCAGGGCTGAATTTAAATATTTTTTGGAGCAAAATATGAAAAAAAAAATCATTTTTTCGACACTTCGGCAATTCCTGAATATTTGAGCATCTTTCAGATATTTTGTCAACTTGGTAACAAGCAGAAATGCAATCTATGTTAAATTTGCAACAATTTGGTACAAAGAAACATGACTAAATATTGAGGGAGACCAATGAAGCAGCAAAACTGGGCCAGAGTAATTAGATGAAAATCCCAGATCCATTTACAGCGACTTCTCACACAAAATTGCATGTCGGAGCCAACTTTAACCCCCTATAAAATGGAAAGTATGGCAGTTAAATCATTTCTGTCTTCATAAAATGGTAAAATACAATAAATTGATGGTAGCCCACCACTTCCTTCCAGTTTGAAACCATTTGATATATTAATAAAAAAATTATTTTGGAAAAATAGCTAAAATAGAGGAAAATCATATTTGTTATCAGGCGGCCATCTTTAATTTTGGTGGCCATCTTGAAGTTAGGTAGAAATTAGTTCTTTTATCTTTTGAAGAATACTTTAGTGATCATCCTCTGAAAAAATCATGATATTTGGACAATTTTTAAGGTCAGGGCTGAATTTTAAATATTTTTAGGAGCAAAATATAAAAAAAATAAATATTTTCAATGTTTGTCCCATTTTTTAAAATTTGAGTATGTTTCAGGTATTTTGCCACTTGGTAACAGGCAGAAATAGAATCTATACTAAATTTGCTTCAATTTGGTACCATGAAACCTGGCTAAACAGGGGGGGTCAACGAAATCCTAGATTTTGGCCCTCATGTGAGGGACTACTACCACTGTGCATCTTTACTGACACTAAACCATTCAAATTCCTAGAAAACCCATACTGATTTGTTTTTCTATCTTTGAGCCACACCATTGACACCAAATTAATTTTATGCAGAAAATGTTTTTGTCCCTGAAACGCGAGCGAGAGAGCAATTTTTTTAAAATGATCTATGATTTTTTAAATGCTTATGGCAGTGAGCGAACATTTGTAAAATCTTTATAGAATTAACTTTAAAAAATGTACACGTCGTATTATTTAGCACAATTTTTCCATGTATCTTAATTTGCTCCATGTATGTATAGGTATGCTAAAGACTCACAAAAGTTAGTTGGCCTTGTCCAGGAGTCTCAAATAATTTTAGGTTGAGGAAGAAAAGTGAGTTTCTTTTTCAATACCAGGTACAAAAATTAAAATGAATTATTTAGTTTTTATGTGGCCACCTTCTCGAAATTCGTGTGAGCGAAAAATTGATCTAGACTTTTTTAAAACTCGATTTTGTTATTTTAGGACAGGGAACTAGGCCTATGTCATCCAAAAATTAATTTGGTGTGACGTTAAAGTTGCAAACAATACCTCTTATTATACAATACAAGACTGTCAAGAGGCTGTTACATATAACTCCATGGGCAAAGGACTATTCATATCTAATACTAATAACATAATTGATGTTCAATAACCACTCAGTATATTTCAAGTAAAAAAGCATTAACTTACTCTTCTGCGTGAAACGTCAATTCCAACACGTTTCGACATGGTTGTTGAATTTCAAGAATCTGAAGATTCCAACTTCGATGTAAACGTAAGACAAACAATTTTTGTATTTCGGATACTGACAGAATTTCTGGAAAAGAAAAAAGAAAATATGAGTATAGCAAATGACTTGAATAATTTTGTAAGAAAGGAAATTTGGGTATGCTTCACTTTAGCGGGCCGTGAAAATGACCATATTTGGAGAACAATGATTTGGTGACGTCATTCATTTGTAACCACGGCGAAATGTTTACATGACGCCATCAACGCATGACGACGATCTTATTTCGTTGGCGCAAAAAGTAGCAAAATACTCTAAAAAAGTCAGTTTTAGTCACTTTTTAGATAACCCTAAAAAACGATCGTTTTCACTTGCCAAAGATGGTCATTTTCACGGCCCGCTATAGTGAATTTTTTTCCGGAAATTTGAAAATTTAGGGAAAAAATTCACTATAGCGGGCCGTGAAAATGACCATATTTGGCAAGTGAAAACGATCGTTTTTTCGTGGTTAACGCGGGGGCTGCCGCCCCCACACCCCCGCCGATAGGTTTCCATGGCATTACTTCAACAAAAAGTAACAAAAAACTAACCAAAACTTGCTGTTTTTGATAGATTTGCAACTTTTTGCGTCACCAAAATAACATCGTCGTCATGTGTTAATGGCGTCATGTAAACATTTCTTGCCTGGCAACAATGAGGTGACGTCACGAGTGCATTGTTTTCCAAATATGGTCATTTTCACGGCCCGCTAAATTGAAGCATACCCAAATTTAGTACTTAGTAAACGCTGTAGTTGTAAAATCATAAAACTGCTGCTTTCCTCAGTCAAATCTGAATAGGCTGAATTATCTTTTTTTTTCTGTGATATGATATTGAAACTTTGAGAGAGCCAAAAAAGAGTACAGTCAGAACAATCAGAATTTTAACCTCAAACTATGCATGACAAAATATTGTAGATGGCAAGACAATTTTCAGATTAAAAAAAAAAATTAACTTACCAAAAATTCCACAGCCGTTCTCAGTGAAAAACTTTGAACAACAGATGAAAGTAAGAACAGAAGAAACCATGGTGATGTCCAGGGGCGAGATTGCAGCTCCACCTTGTGTATTTGAAATGGTGACGTCACTTTTCCCCTTGTGGCATTTGCAGGCTTCAACGTTTTAAATTGGTTGCTTAACAAAGATTGTGTATTTGAAATGGTGACGTCACTTTTCCCCTTGTATTGTGGCATTTGCAGGCTTCAACGTTTTAAATTGGTTGCTTAATTAAGTGCAGTGGCATATTTAGGGGGGCATGGCCCAAAAAGTAACATGGGAAAGATAAGAAAAGCCGCCAAACGTCCCGTATTGATCCCATGTTATACCGACCCCCCCTTAGGTAATTTCTAGATACGCCCCTGATTAAGTGTGGTAGTTAGATCCTAAAGATAGATTTTTCTAAAATTTTGCACAGACACTCTATAGAACCTAAACATTTCAAAAATGAAAAACAAAAAAATTTCACGGACTGGTTTTGTTGCCATGTTAATGGGTATGTTTAGCCTTGTGCTTGCTTAAAAATCATAAATTGACTTTTGGTTAGACACTGCAGAATAAAGCATCCAGGGCTGGACTGACCCACCGGGATACCGGGAGAATTCCCAGTGGGCCGATGCTGTTGTGGGCCGATTGACCAAAAAAAGAAAGGAAAAAAGTAGGAAATTCTAAGAAACTTGGTTCCCGTTTTTGCAACCCCAGCATATTTGGTATCATTAGATTCGTCTTGAAAATACAATTCTGGTGGTATCAATGTCGTGGAGTTTGAATAATTATAGATCATTAGGCAAATAAGATGCACTCGGTTAAAATTGTGGTTTTTTTTTTCATGGCCCTAACAAGGGCCTTCATGTGGCCCATCCCATTGTTGTTTATTCCCTCTCTTCCGTAGTATTGAGGACAGCATAATTAAAAGTTCTCTTAAAAGAGGCAGTCAGATGAGCAATTAGGACTTTATAATTTCAAATTTTCAATAAAAACCTACCTGCATGTAAGCCATTTGGCCTACTACCAATTATCATGATTATAACACACCAAAAGACAACCTTATAAGTTTATGATGGTTGTTCCACAGACAAATCTTTTAAAAGAGTATGTTCTGGCTAATGGAGCACATGAAACTTTAAGTCAGAGCAGGTAATTATTTTTGACAAAGGGCGGCGCATTTTAGGGTTTAAAATATGTTTTATTGCAACATCACATTGAAAAATTGTTCAGGATATATATAACTTTTTAAAAAGTTCGTATCCTCCTACAGCTATAGTACTGTAACACTTTTTTGTTTAAATTGCAATAAAAAAGCATGTCGCTCCTTCACAGGTATAAAAAAGTAGTTTGGCATTGCTTTACTTATCGGATTGATCCCTGGCTGGGCCACTGTCTGCTTAAATTTCCAGGGCCGATTTTCTCTCCCAGTCCGTCCCTGAAAGCATCCTATGCAAAAGTCACTCAAAAACAGCAGAAACGTCTTCCCATTGATGTACACCAATATACATTTGCCTTAAATGTGTTTAAAATACACAATTCTGCAAGACATCAAAATGCAGCCGCACACTAGTTAATTACAGATTTAGCATGCATCAATTTTGACAGAAATCAATTTTTTTGTGAAACCATTTGATTCTGATAGATTTTTTTTAAACTTGGCCTACATCATTAACAGGTTATATTCAACGAATGGCAGAAAATCAAAAGTTTTCATCCAGTCTTTTATTTGTCCACTGCACAATTGATTAACAACTAGAATGTAACTTTTTATTCAAATTTTTTTTTAATTAAAATAAAAGGCATACTTTTAAAATGTCTTTGCTATGCTGTGTGTTTTTTAAATCAATTAATTTTTTTTATGTCCGCAAATATAATAATTCATTTCCGAACTTCAGAATAATAATGAAAGCAATATATTTTGGGTTTAGGGGAACAGTCACATACTATGACCCATTTATTATGATGAAGAAATTGCTAACTGCAATTTGTAAAACATGCAACAAATGAATACAATACATCAAGCACACACAAAATAAAATTTGGTTAGCCGATGAGATCTGCTTGAGCAAATTCAGTATTTATGTAAATGAATAAAATTGATCAATGAGCAAATATACAAAGTAGGATGTGGTGTGTACAAAAGTAGGAAATATTTGTCTGTGGTGAATCTAGGCCTATACATGTAAAATCAAAACAAACATTTTTGAAATGTCTCTTTTGCATCTGAAGATCTTTCGTATTTTTTTTGCCACTACAGCGTTTTTACTTATTATGTTTTTTTTTTCAATGTTTTTTAAATTTTATACTTTTTTTTTACTTTTTTTAAATGCAAAAAAAAAACTACAACAAGCAAATAAATAAACAAAAAATAAGAATAGACTAAAAACACAATGTAGCACATATGCCTATAGATACAAAATTAGAAATTTACTTACTGAAAATGTCTCTATCACAAATGAAGCTCTTTTGCCTTTTTTTTTTCTTTTCTTTTTTTGCCACTATGGCTTTTGTTAATTTTTTTGTAAATTCTTTTACCTTTTTTATTTTTTTAAGGTCTTTTAGATTATATAAGTTTTTACCTTTTTATGAATAAAACAACAAGCAAACAAACAAACAATAAATAAGAATAGACAGCAAATACAAAAGCGATCACCATGTGGACCAATGAAAATGAGACAGTATTTCTTTTTGATAATTGATGATGAATTATATCATATGAACCAAAAAAATTCTTTAAAATATATGTATGCCTATATCTCTACTGCCTCTGATGCCCTTCACCTTCTTTTTCATTTTTAGCCGCGATGGCCTTTGTCCTTTTTTTAGTTGTTTTACCTTTTATTGATTTTTTAGTTGTTTTACCTTTTATAGTTTTTTTTTTAGGTATTTTAATTTATATATTTTTTATACCTTTTATGGATAAAACCAAAAAAAAACAACCAGGCAGCAAACAAACACAAATATGAATAGACTAAAAAAAAACACTTCAAATCATGAATTGCTTCTTCTAAATAGGCCTAACTTTTTCCACAAAGTGCGTTTTGGCTTCTTTGATTTGACCGTAAATTCAACTTCCTCAACTTCCATGGTATCATCCTCATACATTTTGCATTCTTCTTCTTTTGAGGCACTTTCCTCCTGGAAAAATATGACTAATTTTTAGAATTAAGGCCAAAGGGAAATGGAGAAATATTTTATCAGTTTAAGTCAGAGTCCTTTTACTTTAGGCCTATTGCAAGAATCCACAGAAGAAGATTGCCTTCCGGAAAACCCGCAGCATAAATATATCCAAATTTAAGAAAGACATTGAGCAGCATCTGTCACAAAAGGTACAACACCATAATCGATCAATCTACTTGAACACACTTGTGGCACTCTACAGATCAACAGAAAAGATTTTTGACAAACATGCCCCTGTTAAGACTAAACTTGTAACTGTGCGCAAACCTAACCCATTCACAAATCAAGAAATAAAGCCACTTAAAAAAGAAAAGAGAAAAGCAGAAAAATTATGGAAAAGAACTGGCCTAGAAAAAGACTGGAATATTTTCAAAGAAAAAAGAAATGTTCTAAATGATAAGCTTAACCAGCTAAAATCAGATGATCTTAAGAGTAAAATTCAAGCCACTAAAGGAAATTCTAAAGCGATGTTCAAACTTCTAAACTCTCGCCTTAACAGAAAACAAGATCTGCCTCTTCCCCATCACACAAGTGAAACAGAACTAGCGAATGACTTCAACAAATTCTTTGATGAGAAGATCAAAATCATAAGATCTAAATTAGATTCAGGAATGAAGAACACAACTGATGACTCTCACACCAACCTCAGCCACAATTTACATCAGTTTAAGGCTCTATCAGAACAAGAAGTTAAGAAGCTTATCACTGAAATGCCTGTCAAACACTGCAAACTTGATCCAATGCCAACATGGCTACTGCTTGAATGTGTTGATGAATTTCTGCCAATCATAACGAAAATTGTTAATATGTCATTAACACTCGGAGAAATGCCCCTTGAACTGAAGCATGCTCTTGTCAAACCACTTTTGAAGAAAGAGGGTCTTGAACTGATTAAAAAGAATTATCGGCCAGTCTCAAACCTTTCTTTTCTGAGTAAAATCATTGAAAGTGCTGTAATCAAACAGTACGTTGAACACCTAACTCAGAACAACCTTGAGGATGAAAAACAATCAGCCTACAAGCAATTTCATAGCACAGAAACCCTCTTAACAAAAATCCATAATGATATTATGCTTAATCTGAGCAACGGTGAGGTGACAATGCTAGTATTGTTAGACTTGTCTGCTGCGTTCGACACAATTGACCATGGCATCTTGCTAGAAAGACTGCGCAAAAGGTATGGTGTGCACAGTGCAGCCTTGAGATGGTTCAAATCTTACATTTCTGAAAGATCACAGTCTGTGATAATAAATGACAAAACATCAAGCAAACTTCCACTCAATTTTGGGGTTCCTCAAGGTTCCAAACTTGGACCAATCCTATTTAACTCCTATGTTGCCCCAGTCAGTGAAGTAGCACGACGAAATCAAGTTCATGATCAGAAGTACGCTGATGATGAGCAACTTATCCTGTCATTTAAACCAACCTTTTTGGGTGAACAACATGCAAAAGAGAAAATGGAAAATTGCATTGCTGAAATCCGAAATTTCTTGCATGATAACAAGCTTTGCAATAATGGAGATAAAACGGAACTTCTGCTGATTGGAGCACCAAACCAATTGAAGAAACTTCAAATGACATCTATCAATGTAGACAATGTTGAAATCAAGACTGCCAACCATGTCCGCAACTTAGGTGTGCTCTTTGACAAAAATATGACCATGGAGAAGCAGATCAACAAAATGTGTCGTAACGCATATTTCAATTTGAGAAACTTATCGAAACTCCGAAAAAACCTTGAAAAGGAAATAGTTAAAACTGCTGTCAATGCACTTGTCACACCTCATTTGGACTATGGAAATGGGCTGTTGTATGGCACTTCCACCCGATTGTTAAATAAACTTCAGGTTGCTCAAAACTCAGCAGTTCGATTAATTGAGAGATTGAAAAAACATGACAGTGTCAGCCACAGTAGGAAACAACTGCACTGGTTACCAATCACAGCAAGAATTCAATTCAAATTAATGACGACTACATGGAAGGCAATCAACAATCAGGCGCCTCAATACATCCAAAATCTTCTTCAAGTCAAATCACAACTGAAACATAACCTGAGAAGCAACCACAAGCTGCTGTTAGCAGAACCTGCTCCATGCAACAAAAATAAGTTTGAGGAACGGGCATTTTCCTATGCAGCACCAAAACTCTGGAACAGTTTGCCTGAAGAAGTTAGAACAACAAAAACCTTGGAAAGCTTCAAGAAGAATCTAAAAACCCATTTGTTTCAGAATTCCTATAAGTGATTTGATCTGAAAAAGCGCTGATGAGCAGTTTACTGAAATTAGCGCTATATAAATGCATATTATTATTATTATTATTATTATAGTCTGTGCTCATTATAACTAGTATCAATTTATACCCTATAAGCTCCTATATATGGTTTAAAAAATACATTACATGAAAGCAGGTTAGTTTTTTAAAGTGGGAATTATTTTTCAATTTGAGTAATTTTGTTATGCAGAACACGTTCGATTTCATTTTTCCACATTCAAAGTGAATGTCATCAAATTTTAGATTTCGTCAGCCTAAAGCAAATTGGCCTAAGTCATTTTTGGCAAATTTTGGCACACAGCCAAAAACTGATGTAGGCAAATTTTTTTTTTAAACCAAAATGACTTAGGCTAAAATTATTTTGTGGTAAAGCTGCGTTATTAAGCAATTCTCCATAAAATTTATCTATGAAAATTAATGTGAGGAAACAACTTAAATAAAATTAATATTCACAATTATGACCGAAAAATATTGATGATATCCACTAAAAGCAGTGATAACGAAGTTTGCCTAAGTTCAAATTGCCCAAGTCCTAAGGATTTAGGCCATTTGTGCAAAAATTGAGTTGGGGTTTTGAGGCGTTTATAATAATTTAGGAGTCCAATTTTTTTTTTGACACATCCATTATGATAAGAGCCTTCCTATGGTACCAGACGGAAAAGTGGCCTAAGTCTGACTTAGGCCAATTTTGCTTTAGGCTGACGATTTGCTTCTTTGTGAGCTTTTGAAATCTTCTGCATACATGTATATATATATTTTTTTTTTAAGAAGAATTTTAGACTTAAAATAAAGTTGACATACTCTGGCTCTGGCTTTTCTGTCCAGCCAGTTTTTGATTGGCTTAGGAGTGTGCCATGACACGTGCCAGCGTCTTGGTTTAGGCTTTATGGGCATACCGGAAGAGTCAAATGCCATCTCCCTTGCTGCGGGATCCTGTAAGATGAAAGTTATAAAACAGATTCATTAAGATTCAGGAAATTTATCAGCGCAACTGTGTGTTTTCTGAGTATGCAAGAAGTATCACAAGTTTGATTTATTGTTGGAGATTTGTTTCATTTTGTTTTGTTGAATTTTTTTTCAATTTGTGACACTTACGCTTTTTATTATGCATGGTAGCTTGACCAGTGCCCGCATGAAAAGGCAAGGCTTTCTTCTTGGACCCCTAGGTCCTCTCATGTTTTCATCCTAAAAAAATTAAAAGATTGGAAAATTAAGAAGAGTGAAACTTACTGTATGAGGCTCAGATAGGTATGGGGCTCATACAGCCGTAAGTTTGGTTTTAAAAATTAGTTTATTTTTACGCTTTTTTTGGGAGCATCAATGAAAAACTATTCTTATCGATTTTTGACTCATTGGCATACACTAGCTCAATTTAATAGAAACAGTATTTTTTAAGTTTCTTGTGCTGAACAATGCAACTTCTTTTGCGTGTCAAACTTTTTTTCATCAATAATCAAACTTAATAATTCCTGTCGCCATTACTGCGAAAATATATAATTTGCCACTGCACAGAGGGAAACTCAATATCCCCCCCCCCTCCCAAATTATCAGCTAATGGTCGCCCCCTTAACAGGTAAAGAATTATAATTATATCATCACTGCTCACCTGAATGACTGATGGAGGTGAAGCAACTCCACCACCGGTTTCAGACTCCTCTTCTGATGAGGTCTCTTCCATAGCATCCATGCTGCTACGTCTTGTTAGATCTACTGGTGGTTGATGATCAGTTTGGAAACTTTGGATCAGTGTCTCATTCCTCAAAGCCTTTTTCTCTGTAATTGACTCCACTACAGTCTGCTTTAGGGTCAGAGCTTCCTTGAGCTCGTCTTTGATAGTTGTCCCAGCTTCTGCTCTTTCTGTGTCATATTGGAGTCCTTCTGAAGGCTCTGTCTGAAGTTCAAGTAGAGGAACTCTTGGAGACTCAATGGCCACCTGAATGACTGATGGAGGTGAAGCAACTCCACCAACGGTTTCAGACTCCTCTCCTGATGAGGTCACTTCCATAGCATCCATGCTGCTACGTCTTGTTAGATCTACTGGTGGTTGAATAGTGAGCCTCACATGATCAGTTTGAAAACTTTGGATCAGAGTGTCCATCCTCAAAGCCTTTTTCTCTGTAATTGACTCCACCACAGTCTGCTTCAGATTCAGAGCTTCCATGAGCTCGTCTTTGATAGTTGTCCCAGCTTCTGCTCTTTCGGAGTCATATTGGAGTCCTTCTGAAGGCTCTGTCTGAAGTTCAAGTAGAGGAACTCTTGGAGACTCAGTGGCCTTGTTCTTCGGTGTTGGACACAGGCTTTCAACTGCGACATTTGTTTGGCGCCCCTCTCTCTCACTCTTTCTGGGCACTTCTTCTCCAGACCAACCCTCGCTGATGTTGTTGATGCGACATTCAGCTTCCTTAACGTGAACAACCCTTGAAATATCATCCCCTATTGTGTCCATGCTGGTGTCCATGCTGGATTCTGGCTTTTCAGACTTCCTCTCAGTGTTCTTTCTGGTGTCATATTCGCCCTTTTCAAGATGAACAGCGTTATCCTGCATCTTCTTCATCCAAGCGGACTGAGCCTTAAGGTCACTAAGCGTCACCACCGGATATATACAGTCACCATATCGGCTTTTCAGGGGAGTACGCAACAATTCTGATCTTTTCGCGCAGTTTCGCAGGTTGTCGGAGGGCCTTACGACAGGAACAACGACACCCTGAAATAAAATTTAAACTTACTGAAATATGATAACATCAAAGGACACATTTTTATCAGTGCATTATGCAGGAATAGAGGAGCATCTGCAGTTCTGTAGCTATCTGAAGAATTCTGCAGCTTCCCCAGGCAGCAGAACTGCATAAAGCCCCCCAAAGCTGCATAATTACTAAGTACAGATTTTGTGCAGAAACCTTTCAGAAATGCTGCAGCGACAGAGGACCCACGAAACCCCTGACCCCTCATCTGACCTCAAACTGTCACACCCCCAACCCAATGTTTCCTGGTTATATTAGCGGCAAGAACATAGTCAAAGAGGTCTCACCTTTGCAGATTCATTGCAGAAAGCTGCAGGAAGTAATAGAGGCGTAGAAATCATGCAGACAGCAGCAGAACGGTATAATTCTGCAGCTTCCTACAGGATTCTGCAGCTTCTTGCTGAAGTGCACAAAAACCTCCAAAGCTACATACCTCCCACAGAAGTAGCCCACAGATTTTGCTGCAGAAACTTTTCAGAAATAAAGTGCAGCCAAAACCTTACTTTTGAGCAGTCACTTTTTGTGCTGAAAATCAAGAAACCTGCATTGGAGCTTACCCTTTCCCTTCAATGCTAATAGAAATTTTTTGCTACAAGGCATTACACAAACGGTATCTTCATTGAGGATTTGGATAACTCTGCATGTTTTATTACAAAAATATCAGGGATGGTCCATGGGTGGATTCCAAAAAGCTTTTAAATGTGTCGGGGTACACACTGTACAGGTACGGAAGGTTTTTGAAAGTAGCTAGGCCTACTGCCCAGGTTGGCATCAATTTATTTTCATGAGAATTGCCATATACCAAGCTCCTGGTATCTGAGTGGTGAGTGGCATGTTGACTGTGTTGCTTCCAGGTGTTGTATTATGTTTATCTTATTTGTTACATACATGTCTCTATTGTACTTAAATTATGCATTTATTTACTCATTACTCATTGTTAAGACTTATAATGGTTTATCTATCACTTATCTTAAATGACCATTCTGCACAACTTTTGCTTTATACTATCAAAAGAGATTTTGCTTCAATATCAATTTTTATTTTTTTTGTCTTTCAATATAATTTTTTTTTTTTTTTGGTTTTTATTTTCATTGCTCTTATATGATAATAATTCATTTGCAAATACTGTTCTTATACTGTATGGTTGCTATATATATATGCATATAATATAGATAGTTTTTACTGTTATTTATGCTGTTATTGTGCAATACCAATTTGATTTTTTTCCCTGTACAATGGTGCTCCTAACTTTCAGTATTTCGCTACAACAACTCCTAAATGACTCTAAAAGAAATAATGTATTTAAAGCATATATATATATGTTTTACATAATTATTTTCATTTTATAATTTTACTTAATTGGTGCTTCTTCTATTAGATGTAGCTTCTTTCCCTCCTTTTGTACATATATATCTCCTATCTTGTCTTTTAGTAGTTGTAGTAGTTTTTACACTTTACTTGCTTATTATGACAAATGTATCTTGTTGATATTCTGTGTCAATAAAAGCCTATATATATATATACATTTAAATTTGCATAATTTTTTAAGTATAACTGGCATATTCATAGTAATTGTTAACTTTGTTCTGTGATCAATTGGGTAATTTGGGTTACAAACTTATAACTTGTGATAGAGAAAGATTGACTATTACAATTTTGCACAAAATACAAAATTTAACCAATAAATGGAAGACAATTGCAGCAGATCATTATAGGAAAGAATCATAAAATGAGACATGATGAAACATGATGAACAATGATATTGGGAATTAGTTGCCATAAGAAGCTCATACTGTGCAACAGTGTATGGGTGGGCCCTGGGCCGGAAGAAGGTCATGTGACCACAGACCACTTCAGTCATGTGACTAGCCTGATGACTGGCGAACTTTGTGTATTACGCCAGACATTGGGCGCTTCAGCACTCAATCTGATATACTGCACAACTCAATCCGATCGACGCTGATTGGTCCGCTCCATCATGTGACCGCGACGTCGTTCCAAATGCAACGGTCCATCATTTTTCGCTGTCGGACATTGTTGTCATGTATTAGCAGCATCATGATGCTTCATTCGATGTCTTTTGCCGAGAAATACAAGCGCAAATGATTGTTGTTGGCGAAATCCTGCTGAACATTGAGGATAAAGCTTCGCGCCGAAAGTATGCATAATTTCTAGGTCAACTTGATCACGTGACACAGATCGGACGATGTGCAGTATTTTGACAAAACCATGCTGGAAAATGGATAAATTTGACAGAACATCTTGTGTACACCCGGCAGAATGATCTATTAGACTCTTTTCTTTCACATGTGAACGTATGGTCATGATTGATGCAACAGGAAAAAAGGTGCACACGATTTTCTGGACGACTTTGAGTAAATCACTATACATTCATGTTTAATTCAATGGCGGACTCGGCGATCAAGTTGGAACGGCCGCTCCTGGAAGGTGGATTTGCGTCGGATCTTTTGCACCTTTTTTTTGGAGGTCAGTTGAAATGTTTTCTCTATTGTGTGAAAGTTTTGTGAAGATTGGTTGGCAAACAAAAAAGGTGCACGGGGTTTTATGGACGAAAGTCGGGTCGTTTTCAGGTGCGTCGCTTGTTCCGATGCTGTTTCTGGCGTAAATATGGATTGTCACGCATTGAAACTCGTTTGCCAATGTTGATATGTCACATTTGAACAAGTTTTCATCAGTCAGTTATGTTGGATATCTTTAAAAACTGACCGGAACGATTGTGAAAAAACTGTCGTGTGGACTTGTCAAGAGCGCCAAAACGTCAACAAATACCACGTGACCAAGAGCCCAATGTTCGGCCTAAAACATCAGGTAGGCCGAGCGTTTGGGCTATCATGTGACCATCTACTGGTGACACCAAACCACTTCCGCTAGTTGCTAGGCAACTAGACTTTACTTTATCTAAATCTAATTGTTCCGATTTAACAATGGCCCCACTCTTGGGTCAGTTCTGGAATCTGGGCCTACCACTATGCATCTTTGCTGACATTAAACCATTCAAGATTTTTTTTTCTATCTTTGAGCCACACCAAATTAATTCTATGGCAGAAAAAGTTGTCCGTAAAAAGGGAGCGAGCAAACAATTTTAAAATGATACATGATTTTTTTAAATGCTTATGGCAGTGAGCGAACATTTGTAAAATCTTTATAGAATAAACTTAGAAAAATGTACACATCGTATTATTTAGCGCAATGTTTCCATGTAGGGCCTAACATAATATATATGTATGCTGAAGAATCACAAAACTTAGCAGGCCTTGTCAAGAAGTATCAAATAATTTTAGGTTGAGGAAGAAAAGTGAGTTTCTTTTTCAATGCAGGTACAAAACTTAAAATGAATAATTTAGTTTTTATATGACCGACTTCTCGAATTTGTGCAAGCAAAAAAATTAATTTAGAATTTTTAAAAAGTCAATTGGTATTTTAGGAGAGGGAACTCAGTCATCAAAAAATTAATTTGGTGTGACGTTAAAGACTTAAAGTTGCAAACAATACCTCTTATTATAAAATACAAGACTGTCAAGAGGCTGTTACATATATATAACTCCATGGGCAAAGGACTATTCATATCTAATACTAATAACATAATTGATTTTCAATAACCACTCGGTATATTTCAAGTAAAAAAGCATTAACTTACTCTTCTGCGTGAAACGTCAATTCCAACACGTTTCGACATGGTTGTTGAATTTCAAGAATCTGAAGATTCCAACTTCGATGTAAACGTAAGACAAACAATTTTTGTATTTTGGATACCGACAGAATTTCTGGAAAAGAAAAAAGAAAATATGCGTATAGCAAATGACTTGAATAATTTTGTAAGAAAGGAAATTTGGGTATGCTTCACTTTAGCGGACCGTGAAAATGACCATATTTGGAGAACAATGATTTGGTGACGTCATTCATTTGTAACCACGGCGAAATGTTTACATGACGCCATCAACGCATGACGACGATCTTATTTCGGCGGCGCAAAAAGTAGAAAAATACTCTAAAAAAGTAAGTTTTAGTCACTTTTTAGTTACAGCTTGTTGAAATAATGCCATGGAAACCAATAGGCGGGGGTGTGGGGGCGGCAGCCACACGATAACCCCTAAAAAAACTATCGTTTTCACTTGCCAAATATGGTCATTTTCACGGCCCGCTATAGTGAATTTTTTCCGGAAATTTGAAAATTTAGTACATAGTAAAAGCTGTAGTTGTAAAATCATAAAACTGCTGCTTTCCTCAGTCAAATCTGAATAGGCTGAATTATCTTTTTTTTTCTGTGATATGATATTGAAACTTTGAGAGAGCCAAAAAAGAGTACAGTCAGAACAATCAGAATTTTAACCTCGGAAAAAATTCACTATAGCGGGCTGTGAAAATGACCATGGCAAGTGAAGAAAGTGTTGTTTCCATGATTAACTTAAACCCCCACCAAATGACGTTTTTTGAGGAGAATTTAGTCAAAACATAACTAAAACTTACTCGTTTTTGATAGATTTCCAACTTTTTGCGTCACCAAAACAAGATCGTCATCATGTGTTGATTGCGTCATGTCGACAACATTTCTTGCCTGGTTACAATGAGATGACGTCACGAATCTATTGTTCTCCAAATATGGTCAATTTCACAGCCCGCTAAAGTCACGGAGGAGATGCAACGCTCAGAAGTGTGTTTTCTATACAAGGACGTCTTCCTGCTGCAATGCATTTTGGACAACTTGTCCTGTGACATCACAGATCAAACTGTCATAGGTTGCTAGGGTGACGACAGTCGTGACGTCACCTGGTGTGAGATCTGCACCAATCACAGAGCAGTAAAATTTAAACAGGAAGCAGCTAATGTACAAAATGAGAATTCTGTGAGGCACGTTGCACCTTCTCTTATTATCCCATGTCTATGCACATTTTCTCCCCGATACTGTGTTTTTCCCTGGCCAATACAGCAGGCAAAAATTTTATGCTGTTATTGTGCAATACCAATTTGATTTTTTTCCCTGTACAATGGTGCTCCTAACTTTCAGTATTTCGCTACAACAACTCCTAAATGACTCTAAAAGAAATAATGTATTTAAAGCATATATATATATGTTTTACATAATTATTTTCATTTTATAATTTTACTTAATTGGTGCTTCTTCTATTAGATGTAGCTTCTTTCCCTCCTTTTGTACATATATATCTCCTATCTTGTCTTTTAGTAGTTGTAGTAGTTTTTACACTTTACTTGCTTATTATGACAAATGTATCTTGTTGATATTCTGTGTCAATAAAAGCCTATATATATTGTTATGCCCAACCATGGGGTAACAATAAAATTATTATTCAGGATGAAGACTTTCTTAAGTTGATCATTTATTGTAGATACATCAATCTCTTTGTGTAGAATCAATGTAATTTAATGTTAATTAATTGAATTTCTTTAACGTTGTTCAAATAATAAGAGTCAATAGTTCACTTGACTTTTGATGAGGAGCATATATTTATGCACCGGGGTGATTATTTATATGCACCCTGAGTGTCAGTTCACTTGACTTGAGATGATTATCGGAGAACTTGACTTTCGGTGGGGCGCATGTTTATATGCGCCGGGGAATATTTATATGCACCGGGGGAATGTTTATATGCACCGGGTGATATTTATATGCACCGGGGGTGATATTTTTATGCGCCCTGAGTGTCAGTTCACTTGACTTGAGATGATTATCGGAGAACTTGACTTTCGGTGGGGCGCATGTTTATATGCGCCGAGGAATATTTATATGCACCGGGGGAATGTTTATATGCACCGGGTGATATTTATATGCACCGGGGGTGATATTTTTATGCGCCCTGAGTGTCAGTTCACTTGACTTGAGATGATTATCGGAGAACTTGACTTTCGGTGGGGCGCATGTTTATATGCGCCGGGGAATATTTATATGCACCGGGGGAATGTTTATATGCACCGGGTGATATTTATATGCACCGGGGGTGATATTTTTATGCACCCTGAGTGTCAGTTCACTTGACTTGAGATGATTATCGGAGAACTTGACTTTCGGTGGGATGGCATTATATTCATGCAAAAACTCAATTCATTTTTTCCTTCAGCTGGCTGTAATTAAAATAAGCAAGCGTCATTTTTTAATCTCAGTTGTGTTAATTAATTTGACTGTGAACAGGTGTCAATGAGCGTCAAAAAAATTAACTAATCATTATATATAATCATGATATTAATACTAATAAAGGAGATTTATAAGTATGTCATACAGTTATCAACAGTGATGATTGATGAAAGTGGCTGAGTTGGGACCAGGGGTGTTGTGACGTTGGGGGGGGGAGGAGGAACGATGATCTAGAAGCTTGATACTGTAACCAATACCAACCATTACTTGCAACAGAGGGCGACACCATATATCTCCGGGCTGTACTGTTAGTACATCTGCCAAAATATTCTTCTAGCAGAGCCAAAGCCTCTTGACATCCCTATCCCAGCAGTAACTGCTGCTTTAATCAGCATAATAATTATATTATAACTTTAATCATGATATCATTCTTCAGGCAGATTAACTGTCATACAATATGTATCACATATGATAGTCATAGGTACGCCTATAACTGGGATTCTGGGAGGGCTTATAAATTTATAAAAATGCTGGCCCTGCTCCCAAATAATAACTACTCAAACATTCTCATGGTCATAATATTTAGGCCTCTGTGTCTTATGCCCAGTTCTCACGGCAGGTTACGGAGAACTTTTTGTCCCTGAGGGATAGCTTGAGATGAATTCTGGGAAAAAAATGACCAACCCGGCGACACACAATGTTTATAAAACGATTATGTAATAAATTAAAAGCATATCACGGCGGGATAAGATGGTAAATTGGCGGGATAAGATGGTAAATTGGCGGGATAAGATCGTAAATCGGCAGAGACAAGATCATATCCCTGTGGGTAAGATCTAAATGCCTGTGGGGATGTCAAAAATCGTCGGTGGGGTTTTTCGGTGAGAACGACTCAAAAACATCTCCGGCGGGATATTAGGACATCCCCTGCCCCTGAGGGGACCTCTCCTGCCCCCGCGGGATATTTTTACTTTCCCTGTGGGACATTTGCAGCCTCGCCGGCAGTTTTTGACATCCCGCCGACGGTATTTTGACATCCCGCCGACGGTCTTTTGACATCCCCGCCGGAAATTTTGGGCTCTGTTCTGGCGTCATGGAAAAAAAATTCCAATATGTTGAAACTTTTTTGACATCCACTGCGCAGTTATTCCATTTCTAGGAACTCCTGAGGGAAACAGAAAGTACCCTAAGGGATGTGAAAAATCGTTGGCGGGATCACCCAAATTCATCCAAATTACCAGGCTTGCAGGAATTACAATCCCGCCGACGTCTAAAGTGCTCCGAAACGTGCCGTGAGACTGTAGCATTAGTCTTATGACATCAGCCTCACTGAAAATTGGCATGCAAAGTAGATATAGACTTTTCGATCTATGGCTTAGCTTGACAAAGCATGTTGGGTAAATTCAGTTGCAGGTGTAAGCAAGCAGGCTACAAAATTTCACTAGGTTTGATTGAATAGTGAAAGCAGGCCCCCTGAGCGCTTTGATGTTCAGATCGTTTCTGATGACATGATGATGTGGACGATTAAAACAAAGAATATTAAAAGTCATTAAGTATGTCGATTTTTCGAGCGCCTTTAATACCATTCTACCACACATTATGATGCAGAAATTAATTAATATGAAGGTCAACACTCGATTAATATTGTGGATAAATGAATTTCTTATAAATAGAGTACAGTATGTCAAATTTCTAGATCGCACATCGAGTATGATTGTTACAAACATTGGCGCCCCACAAGGGTGTGTGCTCTCACCACTTCTCTTTACTTTGTATACCAGTGACTGCAAATGTAATCATGATTCGTGCCAATTGTTTAAATATGCCGATGATACTGCATTAGTTGCGAAATGTACAAATAATGACAAACTATACAGAGAAAATGTTGAACTCTTCACTGAATGGTGTGTAAATAATTTCCTTGGGCTAAATGTCAAGAAGACAAAAGAGATGATTGTTGATTTTAGAAGATCTGCGTATGAACATCCACCGCTGTATATGAATGATGAACTTGTTGAGTGTGTTACCAAATACAAATATCTTGGGGGACAATAATCGATCACCAACTTACTTTCATTGACAATGTTGATACTGTGTACAAAAAGGCAAATTCAAGAATGTACTTTGTGAGACAACTTAGCAAACTTAAAATAGATAATAAGATCCTAGATCTCTTTTACACATCTATTGTACAGTCAGTGATAGCTTTCTCGATTATCTGTTGGTATGGAAACTGCAGCGCTACATCTAAGCACAAAACCAGAACGGCTAGATATGCCACATCCTTTGTGCCATCAAGCATGCGTCTGCTCAATGAGCAATAACTTTAATCATTAATTATTTATTATACTTTTCAGTGAATGAATGTTTTTTTGTGATGAATGACTAATGTGTGTAAGTTGTCTTGATTGAATGTCGCTGTCATTGGATTGTACACCACAAGTTTCATGTTTATGATTAATAAAGTATTTATTATTAAGATATTCATCAAATTGTCTAAATAAATTATTAATATGCCAAAGTAAATCTCCACACCCCACCCCACGGGTCCGCTAGTTATTAATATTATTATAAGTAATATTACAGTCTGCCTGCTATTAACTTTTATTTGCTTGTGCACAAGCCATTGAATTGGTAAGTTCCTCTTTTTTTTCCAAATTTCTTTGTCCAATTTTTTTCCCCGAAAGTTTTTTTTTTCCAAATTAATTTTTTTCACATGATTTTTTTTTCACATTTCATTTTCAAAATATAATAATATAATATCATATGTATAATAATATTTATAATCATAATCAATAATTCTTTTTCCTGTTTTTAATTTTTTTGCAATAATCTGCAAAAAAATTGTTTCTAATATCTTCATTCCTTTTCTCTCTTTTTTTGGAAATATTATATTTAATTGTTTTTCCTTTAAAAGAAATGTGCAAGCACTTCTAGCAGCAACTTACGATTTCTCATTGACGGAATTGAAATGATACTCACGAGTGCCCAAAGTTCTATCTTTTCACTCAGTGAAATATATTTCCCCAAGCCCAGATTCGCCTCCACCCTCTGTCAGACATCTTTGAAAAATGAATATAAGGTGCATGCATTCAACCAACTGGCCACTGTAATCTGAATAGAACTGTAATCTGCGAAGTGATTACAAAATGTTAGTATGAAGACAGAGCCTTTCGTATGCTGCTCCAAAACTGTGTAACCAACTCCCAGAGATTGTCAAGGCCAAAAAGCTTCGAGACAAATCTTAACTTACCTGTTTAAGAGTTTCTATAGGCTGCTCACACTAAAAAATGCATACATTTTATCACAGCTTAAAAACTAACTTCAAATGAGGTATGATCATGTCATTCATTACCGATGTTACTGATAATCCAGTTCAATGGTCTGGCAAGTTTCACTGAATTTATTGAGAATTGGCTGCATCACTCCATATTACAGTCTGTCACTTTTATACAGTGCAGCCTGTAAATAAGTGAAATGCATGACATTGTGCCATGGCAGCAAAGCTATAAACATCCTCAGCCAAACTGCTTATGGAAGTCCAAATTCTCATTGCTGTGTCAATTTTTATCCACGTAATGCCGCAAAAAAGTCGCGAAAGGATGGCCCCCCTAGTTCAGACACTGGCCCCCCTTAGCCCCCCCACTCATGGATTTCTGGCTACGCCACTGTACCTAACTCCGACCACAGCAAAGAAAATTGGCTGCCATTGTCATCCCACATGCCTCACATATCGGCTTTTATGACCCAATATGTTTTCCTCTTATCAGATACAAATTCATATTTGCTGAAGTAGTTTGGTTAAGGATGTTTAGCGTTGATGCAATGGCACAATATCATGCGTTTCACTTATTTACAGACGGCACTATATATAGAAAAAGAGGGGACTGCTGCACTGTGAAAATGGCACTTCGTGTGTCATCATGCTGATGATTTGTCATGATCATACCCAATAGTTTCAATGTTAATTTGATTAAAGGAGACTTATCCCGCTTGTTGGTGACAGCCAAATGAAAGGATTATGCATCTGATTTTCACTCTAAATCAGTTATGAAAAGTCAAAATGGCCTTCTCTTGATCATGACTAATCAAACAGCCTCCATGTTTCCCATGTTGAAAGTAGAGAAGATGACACTTCATCGGCTATCATGAGTCACAAAGTGCATTTTTCAAAGTGAACTGGTCCCAATTTTTTCTATATATATCAAAGTGACAGACTGTAAGTGAGGCTGCTTAAATCTATTTCCCATTCTCGAGCCAGCTGCGCAGTAAATTTTCTTCAAAATGTTATTTCTGGGGGGGGGGGGGTGCGGTCTAGGCCGCCACTGAGATAGATAGATTGACAGATAGATAGTATACTTACTTTTCACTTACACGTCCTCGAGGGAAATAGATTTGACTTATGCCCTCGAAATCAGTCAATATTTTTATACTATCTATCTGTCAATCTATAAAATAAATTTCCAGTATTAATTTTAACTGGAAAGATACTTCAAGGTCAGCCAATGAAGACTTTTTAGTTTATTTGTCTATTTCTATTTAAAAATACATACATATTGTTTAAAAATACTTTTTAAGTAATTTCATACTGGGTAATGGTGATTGATATGATTCTTGGATAATCTTAAGTAGTTTCATAAGAATTGGCAATATTAGATTCACATGTGTTGACCAGCAGTCCTAAGTTAATGTATAGTTTATAATGCAAAATAGTGTATTAATTCAAAAGCCGGTATAGATAGTCTTATTAAAATCTATTCCAGTAAGACACCAATCATGAGGGTTCTAACATGCATTTTTGTCAGTTAGGTGTGATCTAAATAACAAAAGGGCATGTTAGAAGAACCTGAAAAGGAGGTGTCTAACTAACTTATACCTAATATGCTTCCTCAGCTATACCTTTAAAGTTTTGCAGAATAAACAATCTGATTGATATTACTGCAAATCAAAGGTCATCTCAGTAATGCGGGCACTTTTATGCAACTGCCTGCACATGAATTCCCTCGTCTGCGGGCTGCCCAGGCTGCAGACAAACCACTAAGCCCATGCCCGGCCCGTGCCCGTAATAGTCAGCCCGTGTCTGGCCCACCCCTGCACATTTTAATTTGCTGGTGCCCCTGGGGCTGTCCGCGGGCCCGGGCGCCCACAGCCTGAGCGAGCATGCCTGGCCCGTGCAGGTCTCTAAGATGCACCACAGGCAATCAAGGTTTGCGTTTTTGCGTAATGTGGAGTCGGGGAGCCCTTCATCACCCTAAAATGGCTCCTTATATAGGAACAAACCAACAGTGCCTGCTTCATCACCTTCCCTGCTCATAGGCATGCCAGAGACAATCAATATCTGTGTTTTTCCATAAAGCTGTGGGCGGTCAGGGTGGGGGGCCTTCATCCCCTTTTTAAAAAGTTTGCCTCAATGGGAATTTTTATATATTCACGTAATGGACTATATATATACCTTAATATGGGTGAATCGGAACTCTGGGATGAATCGTGACAGAACAGGACAAAATATTTTATCAAAAACAACAACCTCTCCTTGCTTCAGGAATTCGATTTTCAGCATTACAAGGATACATTCGAGTTCATATTTTGATGATGCAGTTTTATGTTTCAATCAGTCACAATAGCTCTGCATGCTAAAGTTCCTTGTTGTGCCAACTGATATAAAATAAAACTTTGTATCTTGTATCAGGCCAGGGCCATGATCAGGCATTACGGAGCTGCAGAACTTAAAATTGCCCTGAAGACTTTATATTTTCACGAACAGGTCAAAACTTTGAGCGTGGCACAAAAAGCATAGAAGCCACAGACACCAAACTTGCAAGAAATGTGGAGTAGACCTATTTTTGTCTTTGAGGAAGCCCACCAAATGACATATTATCTGGTTTGTTTGTCAAATCATTTCAAAAAGCTGCCGAATCTACATTTTTCAAGATATCGAGACAAAATTGTACATATTGTGTAAGTAAGGCTTTTCTCCGAATTTCTAAAAAAATATTTCTAGAAAAATGAAAAATAGTGCATCTACCATTATTTGAAGAAATACTAGATGATTTTATGAACTGCTTCAAAAATAAATTTAAAGTTTCTACCAACTGTCCCACATGGCCATTTTTACGTTCAGCGAATGAAGTTCGAAGTAGGTATTGTTATCACTTCGGTCAAAAGTTGTCCGTCCGCCGGGCGGGCGTCCGGGCGGTCGGGCAGCGGGCGGATAGATAGTTTCCGGGCCAATACTCAGCCCCTATTGAATGTACATGGATGAAATTTGGTACACATGTAGCCTGCATGGTCTAGTTGTGCCTTTTGATGGTCTGATTGATGGAACTTTTGTAATTTTTTAAATATTGAGAAAAATACAAAAAAAAAATATTTTTTTCGTTTGTGGGCTAGGACTTAGCCTCTATTGCATGCACACAGATGGAATTTGGTACACATGCAGCCTGCATGGTCTAGTTGTGCCTTTTGATGGTTCATGGATGGATATTTAGTACTTTTTTAAATATTAACAAAAATATAAAAAACAATTTTTTTTTCATTTCCAGGCTACGACTCAGCCCCTGTTACATGTACATGGATGAAATTTTTTACACATGTAGCCTATAAGGTCCAGTTGTGCCTTTTGATGGTCTGATTGATTGATATTTTATCCTTTTTGAAATATCTTATATATTAATATGTGACTCTAAAGCTTCTGGGATAGCATGACGTCATCGCCGTTTTCTTAAATTTATGTACATTTATCAGTTCCTAATCTATTTCTAATATAGCCATCTGCATAGATTACGCTTTTATCTTTCCAAAAATACCAAATATTACCCTATCCATCCTCTCCCCTTTGCGCTATCTTGCAGATGCATTGTGGGTATTATCATTATTTCTGATCTCCGCAATGCTATAACCAGGAAACAATGTATCACAATCCTGATTGCCATTCAAGTGTTATGAAAAGAACATAATTGCCTAATTCACCTCAGTTCCTGATTGGTATTAAAGTGTCAAGTCTTCCATGTTATGAAGTGCAATCTGCCTTCCACATCTTTGAAGAAGATATCCTTTCAAAAACTTCTCAAAGTTCATATTGCCTTTCCTTTATAACTTTCACTGTCCACTTATAATTTCTTATCTTAGTACCTATTCTCTATTTTGCAATATCTTGCCTCCATTCTATATTCAGGTCTCCCCTATTAAATTAATTCAGCATGTTGTTGTGCCACTTCAATAAATATAATTGTGGTTCTCTGCATTCCTAAACTTTCCTTGCAATTACTTTATCAATCAATCAATCAAATTTTAAATTGTTATCAAATACCCTTGAAATCCTGCACATTCAACTTTCATTGAACCAAAATCACTAACTGCTGCATTTCACGACTACACAGTTTCTATCCATTATTTCACTATTTTCGCTTTTACTGACAGGCACTGCAGTCCTCTTTATTTTATGCATAATGAAATTTAAATGCTCTTTGTGCCTAGCATGTCACTCTATCCCTCCTATCTCAGACGTTTTCGTACACAACACTTTCACTATGCTGATTGGTACACACATCTCTCACTACCATTTATCACGGGTGAATGCTATAAGTACTATTTCCATTACGGGTAAATGCTAGTTGTATAAAAATGTATTAAATTTGTTTTTCATTTCGGGCTTAAACTTGGCCACAATTGCATGTGCATAGATGAAATTTCTTACACATGTCACCTATATGACAAATTTGTGTTTTTTGTGGGTGTGATTCATGGATATTCTATACATCTTGAAGTATTGACAAAAAAATATTACAATTATTATTTTTTGTTTCCAGGCCAAAACTTGGCCATCATTGCATGTCTATAGATGAAAGTTTATATAAATTCCCCATATAATATTTTAGTGCCTTTTGTCTGCTTCATAGTCACTCTTAATTAATGCTTTTTGAAATATTCTGACCCCTACCTCACAACATATTCCTTGTTTATGCATGCAACTGGTCCTTATTATGTGTACATGTATATGGTCTAGTAAGGTCTTTCCATCGTTCAACATAACTTGGCATTCAAGCGAGCATATGGCAAATACTACATGCAATGTGATTCACATCACTTTTATGGTGTAATGGTGTCCTTTTAAAATGTTGTTTTTTCGCTGAAGGTTTGCTGCTACGCAGCCTATGTTTGCATAGTCAATTTCAGGAAGCTCCCTGCAATTTTCTCCAGGTGCATAAAAAGTATTAGAGTTAGAAATATGAATAAATCTGTACCATTAGTACTCCATGCTGCCTTATGCAAAGTTTCAAGGTTATTGAAAGCTTAGTTTCTTAGTACAAAACCAATTTTAACAGGCTGGTGTGAACAGTTGGAAAGCATCATCTCTGTTATATTCTGCATAGGCCTATATTATGCTCTATATCTCAACATGATATGTGCCTAGTTTTGTGGCGATATCTTGAAAAATAAACCTTCAGCAGCCTTTTTCAGAGATATTAAAAGATGAAAAACAAATTTTATGTTCAAAACCCAACATTTTCGAAATGCTGTCACAGGCTTAATATGTGGAATAAGTCAAAAATATTTTGCATGTGCTCATTTAACACATACATGTATATCAGGTTAAAATTGCATCAAAATCGGAAGACATGATGTGGGAAATGTCTTGATTTTGGTCCATTATATGACTCCATCACACTTCTTCAGATTCATTCTCATTGATCTCTATCCATCCTTGTTTATCCACCCATGTTTGTCAATCAATTTCTGTCTGTCCATTACTGTCCATTTCTATTATCTATCTATCTATCTATCTATCTATCTATCTATCTATCTATCTATCTGTCTATCTATCTATCTATCTATCTATCTATCTATCTATCTATCTATCTATCTATCTATCTGTCTATCTATCTATCTATCTATCTATCTATCTATCTATCTATCTATCTATCTATCTATCTATCTATCTATCTATCTATGTGGTTCTGGAGTCTTACATCAAAATAAGCATTTTTGTTTTATTTTAATGTATTTAGTCATGGAAACTCTAGATTTGGGTTTGCAACTGTTTGTGGTTTTGTTAACATTCCCCAAATTTGTTTGGCTTCCAAAGTTTGTAAAGTTGCATTCAAGTTCTCAGTCAGCTCAGAAAAATTCAAAGACAATGTGTTTACTGAAGTTAACAAAATGATAAGGGTCCTGGGTTCAAGTTCAACTCTGGCCAGATCACTTTGACCTATGGACAGAAGTTTCTATTATCTGATAATCATTGATTTCATTGCTGTGCCCTCGTCATGTCCTTATTAGCTTGCCTTTCATAATGTTTAGATAGATAGATAGATAGATAGATAGATAGATAGATAGATAGATAGATAGATAGATAGATAGATAGATAGATAGATAGATAGATAGATAGATAGATAGATAGATAGATAGATAGCAACACATTCTCCACACATAATGAAATACGTACTTTATGGACTTTTGTCACTTGGAAATGAAGGTTGTCATTAATTCTGAAGGAACATGTACAACATGAAGAATGTCATTCATTTTCTGATATAGATAGGCCTATAGTATGGGTAACTGGGGGCCCCGGGGGGAGTCAATGGGGGTTTCTGAGCAAAATTTTCAAATTGTTGCCTAAATTCAATTTCAATCTGAAAGGCTGTCATATTTTAGGGACCAGCTGTCCGGTGAAGGGAGGATTAGTGAAGGGTGGAGGGAAGAAAAGGAAAAGGGAGGGAGAGAAGGGAGGGGAGAAGGGAGGGGGGAGAGAGGAGGGAAAAGTGGAGAAGGGAGGGGGGAGCATCGGCGTAAAAACCAGTGAGGGGGGCAATAGGGCCTTCCTCCATAAAAAAAATGATTAATATCTACTGTATTTACTAGATAAGAAGCAACCCAGGGCCCATAGAAATGACTTGAATTAGGAATTATTTTGGCTTCCTACAGCCCCTTTTACATATTTTTTAGAAGACCTTCCAGAAGGGCCTATTTTAGGGGGGGGAGCTCTATTCCAGGTAGGCTTATATGTGAGGTGGGCCTTTGTTGTTTTTTATAAAGGAATGATTAACTCAATTGGGTAAATAAAACTTTGGCTTTATCACTCCAGGAAAGCCATGGTTTGCATGCTTTGTAAACAGAAAATTAAAAACGTTTTTTTTAATGGAATTAAAATAATTTCTTTATATTCATGAAGAAATATAAACTAGGCCTATCTAGCGTGTGCAGAATATATTTCAGTAATTCGATGGTTATAGCATGTTAAACATGACTAAGAGCTATCAATTGACATTAGGCAAGACTTGAATAAGCAGACCTAAAATGTTAAAGCTTGAAACGAACAGTCTGTTGTTTCAAGGTCTTAATTGAAAATGTACGTATATCCCCAATTCCCAATGCAACTGAAGTCCAAAATGGGAATAGATCCATATGTCTAATAATTTCCATGAAACTGAAAACATTATATATTCATAAAAATCAGAGTTTCAACATTATTGGGTTACATCAGCCTAATCACCTTAAAATGAAGTTCAATGTATACCCAAATTTGGTGAATTATTTATTGCTAATTGAAGAAAGTTGAGTTTTGATAAAATTAAAATTTGGCAAAATGAACTGTTCTTGTAAAAATTCTGTAATTGTATTACAGTCTATCAATATTAAATATAACTTACACATTATGTAAATAGGTCAGCTATAGTTATCTAATAAATGCTATTATACATGTAGTACAATGGAAGGGGTTGCAAGAAATAAGATAAGACACTACCCCTATGATAATCTGGTAATGGCCTGAGCAATGATGCATTCAATGAACATCACCAAGGTTATTATAATCAGTAAAGGGGTAATGGAAACTTCATAATAGTAAACTTATTTTAAAAAGTTTAAAATGCATTATGTTTAAAAAAAAACTTACATTTTATTTTTATAAGACATGAACTTTTTTTACTGTCATCATGAAAAAAGCATTGTTTCTTAGGCCAAAAATATGAAAATTAACAACATTTATGGTTAAAATGCCCCCCCCCCCAGAAAAGGCAAGCATGGTCACATTGGGTATCAAAGCTGTAAGGGGGGGGGGTCAAGAAAGCAATAATAAAGATCCAGGGATTGAAGAGAATGTGAATGAATGAATGTTTATTTCTTTATATACAACATTAATAAGAACAACTCAATGTGCTGTACATTTATGCTGCACAAACAAATATTTAAATAATTTGTAATGACATGTCTAAAAATACCTCCCCTTCCCCAGGCGACCCTGACTGGATCCGCCAAGTAGTGCTGCCTCCTTCAAAAGTATTTCACTATTTCTATTGCAAAGAAACATTCCCTAAGGTAGGTCTTTCATTTATGTAAGAATGAACTAACTATTATGAAGATTTTTTTTGTATTCACGGTATTGGTCTGGAGTAATGACAATTTGACTGGATATGAAGACTGGCCTTCATTTTATCCAATAGTTGAAATAATGAAATACAGTATTTATTTGTTTTTCAATGAAGACCATCCTTTATTTTCATCCTGATTTTGAGAGAATGAACACCAGCTTTTATTTTGCAGAAATGTGCAGAATTTAAAAAGGCCGTTGTTCATTCTCCATGGTTGTGAGATCTATATATGAGAATGAAGGACGTCCTTCTTGTTCCTTCAGAATGAAGACTGGTGTTTATAGTTAGGTGAAAAAAGTCCATAAAGTACGTATTTCATTCTGGGGTGGAGAATGGGCTGATAGATAGATAGATAGATAGATAGATAGATAGATAGATAGATAGATAGATAGATAGATAGTGGGACGGGAGTTGCTCAGTTGGTAGCACTCGGGTCATTCTATGATTGTGTCCCAAGTTCGAATCCAGCTCTGGCCTGGTCACCCAGACCTATGTCAGACAGCAGTTCATCTTTTGCCTCATTACTCTATCCTCACCCTGTCCTAAATGATCTACTGCGTGCATAAATACATGATGTAAAGCCCCAGTCTCCCATCCATCTTGAAAGATGGATATTTTGATAGATTGATGGATAGGTAGATATTGTAGTTAATCGATATCTTAGATCACATGCTTGTTTGATGGGGGAGGGGGTTCTCTACTTGCCCCCCCCTCTCCCGGCCTCCTGCGTGCCCTTTTATTTTTTACACCATTGCTCTGAAAAGAAAAATTCATCAGTGCCACTTTAAGAAAATAATTAAATTACTAGTATACATGTGATGACCACCAAAGACTATGCTGTAAAATTAATGTTCTATCTTTTGTGTGCCAAAGATGTGTCAGCATGTACGTGTGCATTTATAAATAAATTGTTTTGCTTTATACAACGTAACTCTAAACAATGTACATGTAGTATATATACCATGACCAATAACCAGAGTTATTGGTCTTATGTCTATGTATATACAGCTCTTCAGGATGAAGATGAAGATGTACTACTGGTGGATTTTAAAAATCCAGATGTCACTCAGCAAAAGGGGTAACCATGGGACTGGGGCTATAACAGGTCATTTTGTGGTTTGTGGTTGAATTAACACCAAAGGTTGATGACTGTAACCATGGCTGGGTTTTCCCATTGATCTATAGCTCTATGGTTTTCCAGACTTGAAGCTGTAGCCTATGACTTTTCTTTTCAGGGTCTCAGGTTTGATTCTCGCTCTGGCTGGGTTTTCTATAACTGGACCTAGGTGGGATAGCTACTTCAGTCATCCTTCATCTCATTGCTGTGTCTTCCTCTGGTCATAATCAGCTCACCGAGTGCACAAATCTTTATCTTTATAACCATATATTTGTCCAGGCCCATGATTTGTAACGCAGGATCTCAGCTATTGCTTACCTGACTTGCCTGAAACTCAGCCAGACATTCTAAATGTGTTTGATTTGTGTTTTGCCACCTCATAAGTGTGATGTGACTGTTTCCTCTCCTTTAACAACCATTTTTATAAAATAACAAGTGAACCAAGAAGGATCAAACTTCAGACATAGGTCTACTGCCCTATTGAACCTCACTCTGGATTAAGCCCATCTCCATGGTAGGGTCACATGACAGTAGCGGATCCAGGGGGTGGGGGGGGTTTAGTGGGTACCGTACAACCCCCCCCCCTTTGGCCTGTATATTTTAATGTAAAAAATTCAGGATATTTTTAGTAAATTTTCATTTGTAACCCCCCCCCCCCTGCGACCTTTTTTGGATCTGCCCCTGCACGACACAGCCATCAGTGAGCTACTGCTCCATGGGAACTGGCAGAGTGCAATTATTCTTAAATCTAGACGTATCTTCAAAGCCTACATCTAAGTTTATCAATTTTTTTTAAGCTTTTAAAACTGATAAAAAAACTAAAATGTAGGCCTACCGATTTATCAAGCAAATACGGTAAGCCAGTGTCATTACGTAATACACCAGAGCTTATAATGAGGTTCAGGAAGATCTCAGCAGTGGTTTACCTGACTTGCCTGAAACTCTGCCACACATTCTAAATATTTTTGATCTGTGTTCTGCCATCATAAGCATGATTTGACTGGTTTCTCTCCTTGAACAACGCTAAGAACAAAATCAAGAAGGACAATGCAGTTCACACATGTAGTGCTATTGAACCTCACTCTGAGAAATGACCAGCTCCATGGCAACATCATATATGAGCTCATATGACACTGCTGATTGATATGTCATTGTCAAATGATGCTGCTGATTGACATGGCGGCATTATAAAACTTCAAGTGCTGCTATAAATACACTTCCTAGATGTGACACAGAAGCTCCTTTGTATATGATGGTGATATCCAGGCCTAAATGCCTTTTTGTTTAGCCTTAGTTGTTCAGAAAAATATATCAAGCAAATACGGTAATGCAATGTCATTGCATAATACTTCTTTTAATTTGGCATAAGGCCAAATATGAAATACTCCTCAGTTTGGTGCCGAAACCGCTGAAGTCAGACATACTGATATTGAACCTCACTTTCACTTAGGACTGGCTCCATGACAACGTCACATGACACAGCAACCATGCAATCAAGTATATTGTGCTCAGTGCTGCTCAGTGCAGACCTGGCAGTCAAGTGACTCAAGTTCCATAATGCAGAGTGTATTTTCGCATTATAGACCTAAGTAAACAGTTGTAAAATATCTATTTAAAATGTATCTTTTTTTTCACAAAAATACTGAGTCCATATTAATCAAGCAAATATGGTAATCCGATGTCATTGCGTAATCACTCTTATAAAGTGACTCTTGGCCAAATGGGCTCAGTTGCGTGCAAGGCAGCATTGAGTAAAGGTGGTTGTGTAGTTCTTCAATACAAAATCCCCTGTGGCACATGGCTAGCCTAATTGGCATTTACCGTAAATGTGTTAATTATACTGGTCTCATGCTATTGCCCACCCAACATGCATGACCTTCTGTCTTAGAGATTCATAATATAAATCTGATCTATGTTTGTATCTCATCAGAAATATAGGCCTACATGATTTGAGAATGTTCATTTAGTTCTTGAAAACCTTATTAAATTTAGTAGTGAATACCTCTATAGGTATACCCTCCAATGAAGCACATATCTGCACTGATCAGTTGGGGGATCAGTTGGTTGGAACAGCAGCAGCTGCCATTCAAGCAGCACAGTAATTAAATACCCCAAATTTGAACGTTTTGGACAATGTATTGACCTCTTGGGCATCTAAAGACTATCAGTCACTGTTAAATAAAATATAAAGAGGCAAATTATGATTACCAAATGATCAGGGGACCAAGATGGGGGGGGGAGGTTGAAAAGAGGAGGGGACCAAGAGTGAGAGGGGCAAGAATGGGCATAAGAAGTGAGATGAGGTGTTACATTTGGGGGTCTAGATGAGTGCAGGATTAGACGGGTGGGTAGAAAGATGATGTGGGCAAGAAAGAGCCACACTTAGGCCTATCCTACATTTAAAAAAATTATAGACAGAGGAAATAAAAACAATATTGATAGTTAATTTTAGCATACACTTTACCCGTCGTAGACGGGTACACTGCTAGTAACCATATATTTGTGCAGGCCTGTGCTTTGTAACGCAGGATCTCAGCTGTTGCTTACCTGATTTGCCTGAAACTCTGCCAGACATTCTAAATATGTTTGATCTCTGTTTTGCCATCCTCAAAGGTATGATTTGACTGTTTTCTCTCCTTTAACGACATTTTTTATAAAACCCAAGATAAAACTTCAGACACACTACTCTATTGAGCCTCACTTTGGGAATAGGCCCCGCTCCATGGCAACGTCACATGACAGAGCTGATTGACATGCATGGTGGCACGTATAAATTTATAAGTGATGTTTTAAATACACTTCCTAGAAGCCTCGGGCGTAGATTTTTAATTTTTGTTGGGGGGAGGATGATTTTGGCATACACGAACTATACACGAGGTTCAGTGGGATGGAAGTCCCGGAAACAAATTATTTTACATTATTGGAGGTAAATTCTGAGCAACAGGGAGCTTTGTAGTAGGCCTATGTACATAACATCTTAAAGGTATCATAGGAAAGAGCTAAATATAACTAATAATTCTCAACACCAAGTACAGTGTAGTTATAATTTGAAATTCTAGGGGAGGGGGGGGAGTTAATCATATGATCATCCCCCCTTGCTTATCCTAGGGGGGGGATTCATCCCCCTCGACCCCCCCCCCTCAGGATCTGCGTCCATGCAGTAGAAGCAGCACAGAAGCTCCTCTATAGCTATAGATATATAGCAATTTCCAGGCCTAAATTCATTTTAATGTTTAGCTTTAGCTGTTCAGCTTTAGCTGTTCAGCTTTAGCTGTTCAAAAAAATATATCAAGCAAATACGGTAATGCAATGTCATTGCATAATACCTCTTTTAAATTGGCACAAGGCCAAATACTCCTCAGTTGGGTGCGAGGCACCATTGAGTAAAGACCTGTTGTTGAGTTCCACACAAATTTCCCGTAAATTTACTGGAAATACACACATGTAGGCCTATATAGTATATAGACCTACATCTATAGGGATTCCTGGGTAGGGCTTCTCCATGGTAGAGTCACCTGACACAGCTATCACTGTGAAAGGTGAGGGGTGGCAGCAAGCAGTTGGTCAGTGACTCAGTAGGCTCTGTAGACAGAGGTTGTATAATAAGAGGCATTGGCCAAATTATACATGTGTAAGACCATAAATACTTAAACACGTTTAACTCATTTACTGAACTTGCCCAGTAATGCAGAAATCCCTGTGTCATATACAGGGCTGTGTGACTGCAAGCAGGCTGCCCTGCTGCTCTGAGCACTATTGTATGCTGGCATTGGATATTGATAGTCAAACTACAGAGGCCCATTTTAAAAAGCCACATTTGAAACTTATCTATGATTTTGCATTTCCAATGCACTGTGGCAGTCTTGGTAAGAAACGATGTTGACAGTTTATTTTTCATTATATTACCAATCTACCCGTCGTAAGACGGGTACCCTGCTAGTAACCATATATTTGTGCAGGCCTGTGCTTTGTAACGCAGGATCTCAGCTGTTGCTTACCTGACTTGCCTGAAACTCTGCCAGACATTCTAAATATGTTTGATCTGTGTTTTGCCACCCTTAAAGCATGATTTGACTATTTTCACTCCTTTAACGACACTTTTTATGAAAAAGTTCAGACATACTGCTATTGAACCTCACTTTGGAACAAGGCCTAGCTCCCTGGAAACGTCACATGACACAGCCTGGAGTTAAGGCATGCAACGTCACCAACCTCACAAGCTACTTCAACATTAGTGAACCAAAGAAGAAGTAAATTCACACAGTTGGCTACTTTTGACATGTTCATAAATCAGACATTTATTTAAGCCTATAGGCATCTGTTGAAAAAAAAGAGTATATAAAAAAAGTTTATCAAGCAAATATGGTAAGCCAATGTCATTGCGTAACACACTGGCCTCTTATGAAAGTGGAGGGAGGCCCACAACTCCACATGGACAGTTGGGTGCAAGGCACTGTTGAGTAAAGGTCGTTGTAGAGTTCTCTTCCACACAAACTTTCCAATAATATTTTCTAAACTTACCAAAGAAATACAAAACTCCTTTAGTAGGAACATGTGTGGTTGGCATACAGTATTAGTTGCAGTGTCACTGCATGCAGCCTGCCTGGCTGCTGTGTACATATAAACAATAGCGTTCAAGCAATGTGACAATCAAACCATTTATCTGATATATATATATATATATATATTCATTCTCTGTAATCACAATAAAGTTACTGGCCCTTTCTTTGTAGCACATTATTTCAGTTGCCGGTAATAAGGGGGAGACCATTGAATAACCAGGAGGAGGGCGGGAGGGGGGTGTCTGGAGTTTTTTTTAGTATTTGGCTACTCTGCTTTTGTATTTCCATTGCACTGTGACAGTCAAACTAGAAATGCCCATTGCACATGTGATACTTACCTTTGTTGACCACTGCCCAGTGGCCGATTGACATTTAAAAAACATAGGCCGTTGGGCACTGCTAGGAAGGACATAAAAAGAGGCAGATTTTAATTATGATTTTCAAATGATAAGGGGACCAAGATGAGGGGAGTTAACAAGAGAGACAAGATATGGTCCAAGATTGAGGGGATGTATTAGGGATGCTAGATGAGGTTCTATGAGGAGCGCAAGATTTGGGGGGCGAAATTAATGAGGCAAGATGATGCGTGCAATAAAGGGCCATACTCATCCTGACATTAAAAAAAAATTACGATAAACAAAGACCGAGGTAAGAAAAAATCAATAGGCCTAATGATAGTTAATTTTTCATTGTAGGCCTATTAAAACTCTACCCGTCGTAAGACGGGTGCACTGCTAGTAACATAAATAAAGCCCCAATCATCCAATCATCATCTTAAAAAATCAGCACCCTGATTGTGGAACAAATTACCACACAACATTAGAACATCAAGAACAATCGATCAGCTAAAAAAAAGGCCTAAAAACTGAACTTTTCCGGAGATACTATGATTAAGGTGTATGCTACGAGCGTTGGTGAGAAATTTTATTGAAACTGGCGCCATAGAAATGTCTATTATTATTATTATTATTATTATTATCTTTTCTTGTCATCATCCTTAGCTTTTCTTTGCCCAATGTCTTCATTTAAGTTTTTTTATGTAACTCAGGATATTAATCTTGGGACACTAATTGCAATTACAGGTACAAAAATTGTAGTGTTGTCTAATTACAACAGGTAATTTATATAGTAATTTATAATCACTCACTTCCCCCTCTCTCACACTTCACAGGTTTATGGTAGTTTTTTTAAATTTTGAAAACAAAATGCGTATCCTAGTGACTGACTGACTGACTGATTGATTGATTGATGGATTGATGGATTGATTGCTTGATTGATTGATTGATGCAGTCAGATTGATATTCAAGCTGATACTTTTTCAGAATGGACATTGAATGAATGGTGAAGGAGACAGAGAACTCTATGGGTGATCTCTTTAGAACTACATTGTACATGTCACTGTATTCCTTTTATTTTCTTTATATAATAAATCCAACTTCTAGGTTTGGTAATATATTATCATACCAGTGTATAACATACAGTTTAGCTCTCTCGGAGTGTTAAAATAGTGCAGTGGGATGTTTGTAACATGCACTTGTGACCACAGAGTTCATTGGGGACAATTTCAACCACAGAAGAGCAAGGGGCAACTGTTTATTGCCCTCAATGCCCTGGTATTCAAATCTGAATTCTTGTCAGTTGAATGTGGGAACTTGGAGAGGCAGCACATGTGCAGCACACTTTACCAAGACATCACTACAAACTTGTATTTGTATTTGAATAGTTTGGTTTTATAAGTTGGTGCATCTTGACATACATGACTTTTGGAGAAAAACTTACAATTCTGCAGTTCAGAGCAAAATCTGAGGTGAGTTTTTTTTTTTTTTTTAAGTTTTTCAAAATTTTGCTAATGTGTAGAGTAAACTTTAAGTCAACCACATGTAATTAATTTTATAGATATATACATTTGTGAAGGAAGTTAGATAGATTTTCTAGTCTTCATGCTTCTTGAAATATATTTAGTTGCACATGTCAGACCTGCATGATCTGGCATTTGCAAATGTGAAGTCAGTCAATGACTCAATGTTGTTAGGCATTATATTGACTTTTTTTTCAAATAAAACGTGTGGCGTTTTGAGCAGAAATTGTCTATGTTTAATTTGTCAATTTGAAATTGTTGTATTATTCTAGTATGTTAATTTATATAGACCTATACATTTCTTATGTTTTTCAAAACGCAAGCAGGAATCCCTCCATTTCTCAACTCGCTGAACAGCAGAGAGCTAATAAATTGTAATTTTATTCAAATTTTGACCAAAATGCTGGATAAGCATTCTCCAGGCACTTCTAAACGTATTTTAAAGTGTCATTATATTTCAATTGTTACATCACATCTGGTAACTGAATGGTAACACTAATTCTGACACTGGGCATTATCATATTTTGTAGACTGAATGACCAACTCTTTGGTGACAGGGTTAAAAGAAGAGGAGATGGAGAAGAGAAAAAGAAGAGGGGCAAAAGAGGAGAAGAAGAAGAGAGGAAGAAGATGAAAGAAGAGGAGAGAAGATGAAAGAAGAGGAGAGAAGATGAAAGAAGAGGAGAGAAGATGAAAGAAGAGGAGAGAAGATGAAAGAAGAGGAGAGAAGATGAAAGAAGAGGAGAGAAGATGAAAGAAGATGAAAAAAGAAAAAGAAGAAAAGCCGGTAAGTACAATTGAAATTGAAATGGAAATTGATACACTGAAAACTAGAAAAGATTGGTTTGTCATTTGTCATCATTTTGTCAATAATCATGCAATTGACTAAGTTAATTAGTCAAATTTTGAGGCTTGTCAAATTAGGGAGCCACATGTTTCACAGTGCTTTTGGAAGAATTGTTCAAGTGACTCCAACAAAGCTGTCGGGCAATTCAGAGTCCTGAACCTGTTCTTGGATACTAGAAGACTAACAAATCAGATTGGTTATCTGTATGGTTGTGCAAAAATTATATTCATGTGCTGGCCAAGATTTAAGAGGCCATTAAAAATGGATCAGTGTCATATGTCGTCGGCCTGGCACTTCCCATTTATAATTGGAGAATGAAGATCCCCGAACAGACAGACATCAGATTCTCTTAATTTAGTATTTCCATGGGTGATGACCACTTTCCAGTGACTATAATTTTGGGGTCAAAAGATGACATTTGAAATTCCCGCCATTGCTGGGAAAAACTGTAGAGGTCAAGAATGACTGTTTTGACTCTGTTTTCTTGATAAAATCAATTTCCAGTAAAAATGCTTTCAGATATTTAAAGAAAATTAATTAAAACTTTGCTATTTCTGAGAAATGCAGATTGCCTACTTTGAATTTATTTTTATGGAGCAGGTCAATTCTCAGAGTGCTGCCACAGAGCTTGAGCTCACTTTTTTAAATGTAGTCTTCATTGGGGGTTCCAAGTTATGAGGATGATAGTATGGGGATGGTCATGCTTGAGTAAATTCAGTTCTTTCATGTTTAAACTCCCAACTTTGGGCCTCTGTTTCTGGTATTAATATTAATGATATTCTCTAAAACTAATTATAAGAGCGAAGCTCATGGCTGCCAAAGGCAGCCATGAGCGAAGCTCACTTGGCACAAGAACAGCTCATTCTGTTTGGTGCTCCTGTCTGCAGGGACTGCCTAAACAGGAAGTGGTGTAGTTCCTATAAAAAGTGGAGCTAATAGTTCAGTCACTTTCAGGGGTTTAATTTCAAATGGAAATCAATGGAACAATACTGGTGTTTGGTGGCCTTCAGTCCATGATTAAGATTTCACTGTAGAGACAAACGCCATGAAAACAGCACTTTTTGTGCTCTTGGGGTAAAGTCATATCCCTTATTTGACACTGAAGGTGGTGTCAAATTTCCTAGTTACCTTCCAAAACTCTCAGTATGTGTCATTGTGGTTAGGGGTGAAATAACTCCACCCTGAGAGACTCCAGCAACAAAATTAAAATCAAAAACTTCAAAATGGATCTTGATTTAAATTAATTATCGTTACTCAAGACAAGAAAACATTTAAGATGAGACCAAACTTGGTATAGTCAGCTTTAAAATAACTTTTAAAATTAATGTCCTTCGTTGGCCTATTCTGCTTAGACCTGCAAGTTACAAGTTTTTGTGCTGATTTGGACACATGTGCAGAAACCACAACATCTGTTTATTGTTAAATATCTAGATAAGCTTAACCACTAAAGGGCAATAAGTTGCATTCCCCTCTCCTCCTCTTGGAAGCATTTTATTACCCATTTTGGCGTTCGTCTCTACAGTGATTTGGTATGTTTCTTCTTACTGCTAATGATTATTTAAATAATAACAAGGCCCAATGTTTGTCCTTGTGATTTTGGTGTCACTAAGAGTGTCTGACAGGCTTAGCAGATCATGAATGTGTTTACAGTCTGTCAGTTTGATATAGAAAAAGACTGGACTGTTGCACTGTGAAAATTGGACTTTGTGTGTCATCATGCTGATGGTTTGTCATGATCATACCCAATACTTTCAATGTTTATTTGATTTAAGGAGACTTATCCCGCTGTTGGTGACAGCCCAACGAAAGGATTATGCATCTGATTTTCACTCTAAAATCAGTTATGACAAGTCAAATGGCATCTTCTTGAACATGACTAATCAAACAGCCTCTATGTTTCACATGTTGAAAGTAGAGAAGATGACACTTCATTCATGAGTCACCAAGTGCATTTTTCACAGTGAACTGGTCCTCATTTTTTCTATATCAAAGTGACAGACTGCAATGTCAGTACAGTGTTGAACATGTTGAAAACATTCACTATTATTACTTTTACTATGTTCAATGATTCTGGTTAATTTCCTGATGATGGTAAAATAAAGACTGAAATATTGAAAAAGAAATACTAGATTTTCTGAATCGTTTATTTATCAATTTGAATTAGCCTCCTTGAGTTAAAGTACCATTGTAAATAATGGTTTGATCATGACATGCCATTCACATCTTGACATAAAAGAGACAAATTTCTTTCCAGTCCTGATGTAAGATAATGTCATATTTTGTGTGCAGAAGGTCAAACTAGTTTTTGGATAAATATTACAAAAAATTTATATGAAAGGTTCAATCTCATTGGATTGAAAATTACTTATTCTTTGTCTAAGCAAGGATAGGCAGTTAAGATACTTAATACTTGAGAACCTTTTTTGATAAAATTTATTTTTGTATTTACATCTTAGCCTGTAAGTATTCTCATATGTAAAAACTGTTTACACAATACAAGATTACCCGGTAATACCAAATTTCTCAATGCTCTACTGTGTGCAATTTTTTTCGTGTAAAATGTCATGGATACTTGTATGACCTCTCTCAGGGCCCCTGATAAATATCTCTAAGTGTCTCTGCCATCGAGACCTGTTCAGAGACACCTTTCAGATTTATCTCGCGACTTTGAACTCAAATCTAACCAATTTCTTCTCAGCGTAGATATTCATATCTCCGTGCAGAACAAGCCAATGTCTTTAAAATGCAACCAGTTGCAAGTCTTTCAGGAAAATAGTTCTCTCGGAAACAGCCTTTTTACAAACGAAGATTTATTGGAAAATATCGCTAAACTGAAGTACAAGATGCTCAGATAGAAAGGAATCAGATTTAGAAATGGAATGAAAATTATTTTTCTACGATTGGTCCAAATTAAAAAAAAAAAGATTGTAAGTGAAGTAATGACCATACTTAAACGAAAAATGTTGTAAGATTTTAAAAGAAATTGCATAGGGCAAGTTTGGAAAAAATTCGCTCATCAATCTCCCCAATGTTACCTAAACTTTGCATAGTGTGTCAAATTATAATTTAACTCAGAAGCATTACTCTGTGCTACTTTCGTGACAATAATTTGTTTTATTCACTCAATTAAAGATATATATTGTCTGTTGCTATCTATCTACCTATTAAAATAGTTTAAATCACTTCTCTGTTACCATAGAAATGATGAAAGCACAGTGCACCCAGTGCAGCCAAATATTTTGGACGAAATTTGACATGTAACAGCATTTACACAATCATAGAAATTATTGTAAATAAACAAATTTATGATCCTGAGAAAAAGTATTTCCTGACATGCTCACAGTCTTCCAAGATATTGGCCATTACAAGCTAAGATACCTGCCTTCATTCCATCCCATCAATTTATTCCATGACTAGACATGTATTGTCCCTAATAACACCAAAACTGCCCAGGGAGATAATTCCTGTACACTTCTATTTTTAATTAAACTAGGTCAAACTGTTATGTCATGACTCTTCATATTATCCCTCGTATTTTCCCTTGTATTTTCCCTCATATTTTCCCTCTAGGTCAAATCTGCGTTATTTTTTTTCTGTCTGCCTGCATGGTTCTGCGAGCACAACAATAATAATGCACTTAATTGGTTATTAAGGGATGAGAACAAAAATGTGTTTCTTTATTTGCTAGTTTGTAATTTTAAAAGTATCACAATTGCTTTTATTGGGGAAAAATGAAGTGTTTTTCATATTTTAAAAAGCAAGTGAGGGATTTACTTAAGATACATAGTGAAGAATCCACAAGTCATTCATTCAGCTGAAATATTTAGCGCTGCCCTGGGGTTGCCCCCTGGGCCGGATCCAGGGTCTAGGAGGCCCTGGGCACAATGAGACACTGAGGCCCCCCACATTGAAATTTTGAAATAGACCTAAAATTTGCAGAACATTAAAAATGCAGATTTCATGAAACAATGATAATTTTAGGCTCAAATAATGTAAAAAGGAGAGATCCTTTTTCTGAGGTCTCCTGCACGGAAAGCTTGTGATGGTCATGGACCTTTTTGAATGCTATGCTATAGCTGATTATGTTGATTAACCAATAAAAATAAATAAGGGGATGCACTTCACTCTCACCCTCAACAGAAATTGGTCTGGTACAAGAACAAAAAAATTAAAACATGCACAATTGTGGTGGATTCTGGCCATGATTGATGACACATTGTCACTGTTTGACCATGTTGACAAGAATAATTTTAAGGATCAATCAATAAATAGGAATAGTTTTTTTTTTAAACCAACTGTAGGTAAATGGAGTCATTGATTTTTTTTCCATCTATTTAATTAGTGGTGAAAATGGTGGCTTTCCAAAAAGAGCATAAGAAAAAAACAAACAATTTGTAATATTGAGCATAAGCAAACAAAAACTTCAAATGATCAAGATATAATACAAATCTTCATCAAAAGAGATATATGATGGATGGTCTACATTTATAATGATCATGACTTAAACTCTCCCTTGGATATATGAGACCCTTCTATATATGCTCAGAACTAAGAAGCCCCAAAAATTGAAAAACATTTTGTGCCAGAAAATTTTATTTTATTTTTTCTATTCATGGCCACATAGCATTTATGATCATTATGGTACCCTGACGCAAAAGATAACTGTACTTTTAACTGTATCTCAAAATTATGTGTTTGAATAATGATCCTTTATTGCATTGACAAGCGAATATCATTAGCGGTGTTTGATTGAGTGAATTAAATTAATATAGCATGCATACACAAATCTACCATTCGTTTTGTTTTTTAAGTCCTTCGGAATATTCTGAGCAACTATCAATGATTTGAAATACCAACAGGTAAATATGGAAGAAATGAGCGTGGGAAGGGGTCTTAGACGACTTAGAGCCCCCTGTTTGTGTCAGTGTTTTGGTTATTAGCAATAAACACTGGCCCTACATGCAGAAAAGAGAAAATTGCAATAGCATCTGATTCCCTTAGAACCCGAGAATTATTACTTTTAAAATATATAATGCCTGCAAAATTCGACAGTTAATTGGGGTTTTAAAGAACAGAGCATCAAACTTTAAAGAGATGAGGCGGGCCTCTGAGGCCCCTGTTGATCGCTGAAGTTGGACCAAGTATGCATTTGTTGTTGAAAGTTCAGTGATCTTCTTTTTCAAACTTTTGTGAGGCCCCCCTTTCCATGTGAGGCCCTGGGCACAGTGCCCACTGTGCCCTATGGATAATCCGGCCCTGCCTGAGTGGCAACTTGCCCCCCCTTGGGCAAGCTCTTGGTTTCGTAGGGAAGTTTTTTTGCACACACTGAAATGTTAACATTCTTGGCCTAATTTTATGTAAAAGCTACTGGCCACCACTTGCAATGCCTTTCTTCACATGTATGTTCAGTCATGTCATAAAGTTTGTCCTAAATCTTTATTAGCGAATTTAATGTCCTTATTGTGTCATTTATGTACAATTTCTCATCCACTATTCTTACTATAGTCTTCACATGCGCTCTCCCAGCGTGGATATGGCTGCAAGATAGACTGGATGCTTGAGGGGGCACTCTCTTTCAATTCAGTGAGAAATGTTTTCCAGCCTTTTGGGTGCCAATATTCCATTATTCAGCAGTTCCAAACAATCAAGTTGCGTCCATTTTAATTAAGTGTATTACTAATAAGTTAATTACAGTCAAGCCCTTCATTTCAAATATAGAATCACCACATATAATTATACAACTCTGTTATTATTGTATGTATGTTAATGATAGCTTAAAATTTGTGTGTGATTTGCTAAGTTAGGGCAGCGCAACACTCTTCGCCTAGCGATTAGTACATGTCTAGTTTTGATGGTTCTAATATTTCAAAGTCAATATTCAAGAAATATATTTTTGGTCAGTGGTCATGGAATAAAAACATCGTATTCTCCCTACCAGCCATATTTTCCCTCAGGCCTAGCGGTCCTCGGGAAAATATGGGCTGGCAGGAAGAATACTCGTGTCAATACAACACAATCTATGTACAGTGTAATAATATATAAATATTGCCTAAACACTTGTTATTAACTGTCCTGCATTTATAGAATTGATGAGCATCATTATTTTTGCATTATACCACATAAAATGTGTTACTTTGCGTGAAAATGCATGTATATTCCCATACAAAAAGCCCTTTTTCGCCTGACATTTAATTTGAAATTCTGAATGAGCTAACCCTTCATAGAATCCATGGACTTTTGTTTTTCCTTGCAAATCTCGAGAATTTTGACTGAAAATTACCTTTTGCAAAAATTATGCCCGTTTTTCAATAAACTTCAAATAACAACACATTAAAAGTTTGATTTATTTAAAGAAGATAAAGTACCCTTTTTTAAGGGTACTTTTCTTGTTATATAGGCCTAGCCTTCAATGAGATAAAAATAGTTTCTAGCAAAGATATTTCAAATATTAACTCCTCCTTTACGTGTTTCAGATGGTGGATGGCATTGACTGTTGGACGTGGTGCAGCCGCATCCTATGGATTACCAAATAGGATAACCAAGGAAGATATTCGAGAAGATAATAGAGACATTTATCTTAGAGGACCTTCGGCAATAAGTGCAATGAAAATGTATAGGGAAGCTTACGGTTCTTCTGCACGAATTCGTATATCAGACTGTTCACTGGCTGCAAAAAATGGAAATACCAAATCCAAATTCCAACATACATGTATACGAAGTCATTCATTTGCTCCACAGTCCACACTATGTATTCCTGCAGCATTTTTAAGTGATATAACATGACTTTGTACTTGGATAGAAAAACGATCATTTCATTTCCAAACTATGAACAATCACACAACAAAGCAAAAATATTTTTCAGGTTTGATGTCATGGTTTAATTGTCTTACTACTGACACTTTGTCAGAGACTGTGTGTTATAGCATTTGGCACAGTATTGTTTAAACAACAATGCCTTGTCTCTATAGTCTGAAGCAATTTTGATGAAAGTTGGTGTGTATATAATTATTAATTTTCAGTCTGTCTATTTGCAAGTTGCTATTACAGCGGTTCCTGCCTTATAAGACCATCCTTTTCGCGGTCATGAAGCGGTCACTTTCGGGGGTGCAGTCTCTCATCAGGGTGCAAAATGCACTAAGAATACTACTTAGTGCAGGAGAAAGGGGGTCACATAAGGCTAGTCGGTCTTACAGCAGGGTTCTTACAATGCAGGTAGCACTGTATAACATGATACCAAGACACAGCAACCCAACGTTTTTGTAACACAAGTAAGTTTTTGGGCCCTGTACTTGTTTTTGCCAGTTATTTGTTTCAGGGGCAAATCTCTTCCAATCTAATGGTTTAGGCCTTGTGGCAAATAGTAAACCATTCCTCTCCTGTTCAGTAGTTTTGCTCAATTAATCAAAACATAAGACAGTTGGACTTCAGTGTTTGCACTCATATTTTTGAAAAAGAAAATTTGGGGGTTATTGTACTTTGTTAAGCTTCAGCCACAAAGAATTAAACATTTTTAATGGTACTGAGACACAGATGATCCGGTTATGATTAATACATGCACCCTGTTTTCGTCAATTTCATGCAACCATAGATTTAAAGAACATTTTTTGTAAGAATATGTAATGATGACCTGAATCAGTGATTGCCATGAAAATTGTATCTATCTATATATCCGGTAAAAATGGATATGATCAAATTGCCTTTTTGTATGTCCTGTAATGATGGATATACAGACCTGAATCAGTGATGGCCATGAAAATTGTATCTATCTATATCCAGTAAAAATGGATATGAACAAATTGCCTTTTTGTATGTCCTGTAATGATGGATATACAGACCTGAATCAGTGATGGCCATGAAAATTGTATCTATCTATATCCAGTAAAAATGGATATGAGCAAATTGCGTTTTTGTATGTCCTGTAATTATGGATATACAGACCTGAATCAGTGATTGCCATGAAAATTGTATCTATCTATATCCGGTAAAAATGGATATGAACAAATTGCCTTTTTGTATGTCCTGTAATGATGGATATACAGACCTGAATCAGTGATGGCCATGAAAATTGTATCTATCTATATCCGGTAAAAACGGATATGAACAAATTGCCTTTTTGTATGTCCTGTAATGATGGATATACAGACCTGAATCAGTGATGGCCATGAAAATTGTATCTATCTATATCCGGTAAAAATGGATATGAACAAATTGCCTTTTTGTATGTCCTGTAATGATGGATGTACAGACCTGAGTTCGTGACATCCATGAAAATTGTTTTTATCTATATCCAGTAGAAATGGATATGAACAATTTGCCTTTTTGTATGTCCTGTAAAGATGGATATAAAGAACTGAATTAGTGATTGTCACGAAAATTTGATCTATCTGTTTCTAGTAATTATGGACAAGAACGACTTGCCTTTTTGTAATTATGTCCTGTTATGATGGATATAAGCAACTTGCCTGTGTCATATATGTATAACCTGTTATGGTGGATATGAAGAACATCTTCGGTGTTTTTAGGATATAAATTAAGCGGAGAAGTAGGGTCAATCAATGGCTTGGAATTGGGCTTGGAAAAACTGCACTTAAATGCTTCAATATCAATTACAAATGTGTAAACTATTTGTGGTTTCTTTGGGTGTGGGGAGAAATTGCACTTTTAGATCTCCCAAAATGTCACAAACACTGCACTTCCAACTGAGCTTTATGTAATAAGTATCTTGGTATCATGGATTTATATATATTTAGGGGAGACCGGGACACTTTTCAATTTTTTTGCTCTTAATATAAAATGTATTTAATTATTTGTGAGCCATATTTACAGGTGACTTCCTTTTGTTTCCAAATCTGTTTGAGCTAGAAGGGCTGAAAGATGAACCTATTATGCTGATTGTACTGTCATATGATCAGGGTCCTTGTCTAAAGGAATGCTGCATTCTCACATTGTGCCAACTAACTTACGTTTTAGGGGATGGGGCTTTGAGACATTCTAGGATTGTGCATTTGTTTCATTCACATGATATATCATTCTCAGATTATACTTTCAGTTGCCTTGACATGACTTGCCACTCACACATTGCGGTTGAGTTGCATGGATATACCCTGCTCTGACTTTTGCCAGACTTCCATGATTAAGATTTTATGTGATTTCAAATTAAGCTTCTTGATTTGTATGAATGTTTGTTTGCCCAAATTTTTAGACTCCCAAATATTTAGTGTTGCTGATTTAATTTTTGGAAGGGGTGACTGATAGGATTCACCATTCTCAAGTTGCAGGTTTAGGTGCTTCCATAGGATTCGCCATTCTCAGATTGTAGTTTTAGGTGCATTGAAAAGATTCGCCATTCTCAGATTGTAGTTAATGTGCCTTGATAGAATTTGCCATTCTCAGATGGAGTTTAAGGTGCCTTGATAGGATTTTCCATTCTCAGATTGAAGTTCTAAGTACCTTGAGAGGGTACAGCATTCACAGATTGTAGTTTTAGGTGCCTTGATAGTATTCAGTATTCCTAGATTGTAGTTTGAGGTACTTTGACGGGATTCACCATTCCCAGATTGTTTCAATATTCCCACATTGTGGATACAGGGTGCCTTGAGAGGATTCACCATTCTCAGATTGTGGTTGAGTTGCCTGGATAGGATTCGCCCCTGTGGTTGATTTGCCTATCCAGAATTCGCCATTCTCAGAGTATGACTGATTCGCGTTGATAGGATTCACCATTCTCAGATTGTGGTTGAGTTGCCTGGATAGGATTCGCCCCTGTGGTTGATTTGCCTATCCAGGATTCGCCATTCTCAGAGTATGACTGATTCGCATTGATAGGATTCACCATTCTCAGATTGTGGTTGAGTTGCCTGGATAGGATTCGCCCCTGTGGTTGATTTGCCTATCCAGGATTCGCCATTCTCAGAGTATGACTGATTCGCGTTGACAGGATTCACCATTCTCAGATTGTGGTTGAGTTGCCTGGATAGGATTCGCCCCTGAGGTTGATTTGCCTATCCAGGATTCGCCATTCTCAGAGTGTGGCTTAGTTGCCTTGAGAGCGTTCACCATTCTCAGATTGTGGTTGAGTTGCCTGGATAGGATTCGCCCCTGTGGTTGATTTGCCTATCCAGAATTCGCCATTCTCAGAGTATGACTGATTCGCGTTGACAGGATTCACCATTCTCAGATTGTGGTTGAGTTGCCTGGATAGGATTCGCCCCTGCGGTTGATTTGCCTATCCAGGATTCGCCATTCTCAGAGTGTGGCTTAGTTGCCTTGAGAGGATTCGCCATTCTCAGATTGTGGTTGAGTTGCCTGGATAGGATTCGCCATTCTCAGATTATGGTTGAGTTGCCTTGATAGGATTCTCAGATTGTTGTCGAAAGTATTCTCATATTGAGGTTTTCTTTAAGTCATATTCCAAACTGGATAATTCATTAGCTTAACCTTACTTCAAATTATCCACTTCTTTACCGGAGTCAGACCTAGTTGAAAATTACCTGATGTTTTATGATCTGTTGAAATAAAGATAGTTTTTCACTAACTATAATTATGTAGTATACACAGGGCTTGATAGCTCTGATCATAGGCATATGGGAGGGGAAGTCGGGCGGGCAGTTATTTCCCCCCCCCCCCCCAAAAGTTTGGGAAACACTAAGATTTGTGCAAAATTTTCAGGCAGATGGTTAATCAAGAATTATTGAAAATCAATTGTTTCCATGTGGTTTCGTTTGAATTGGTATTGAATTTACATCTTGAAATTTGGGCAAACGTCGCACATCCCCCCCTATGACTTTTTGTGTGTTGCATGCCTACAAGCTAATGTGCAAACTGTTGTCTTGCTTTTTTTTTCAAATTAAAAATATGTATATAAATTGATTATAACTGTATTAATATGTAATATGTGCAAAAGGTGAAGGTCTTAAGAGAATTCCTTCTACTATTTCGAATCATATGTCAGTTAACTATTTCTTTGATCATTTGTCAATATTTGTAATTTGCAATGTAATGTTATCATATCATAAACTGGAGTTTGGTGTCACTGAGCACTTTTTTCAAGAAATCGGAAGAGGTTGAGATTGGAAAATATGCATTTTGTACTCACCATTTTCAGGCATTTTGAATTTATATATGTCTAGAAGATAGGCTTAGTTTAATTTTGTGGAGGTTGAGGATTAAATGGGCAATTATTTCTACTTACCATCAGGTGCGCCATGTGCCGAATCAGGTGCGCCATGTGCTCAAACTGATGTATATAGTATTATTATTATTTTTTGAAAATCAGTATTATTTTTTAAATCTCCACTTTTATCATGTCTGGTGCTGTTGTGCTCCTCTGTTTTTATACTGTAGCGTATCTGTTGGTTTTTAATATTACATCTGTTATCTGTTATTTATATATATATTTCCTGAGTGTCGGATGTAAAAGCCTACACAGGCTTGTGTTTTCCTGTTTGTCGGTTACCGACCAAAAATAAAGATTTTTTGACTTTGACTTTGACTTAGTATAACACAAGTAATGGCTTAAGGACATTGAGTTACTATGGTTTATTATGGCGAAAAAGTTATGCCAAAATGTTGTCATTTAAACATGTGTCTAAATTTACTTACTGAAGATTTTATACTGATTGATTATTGATTGATTATTGATTGTTGAATTTTGTCTGAGTAATTAATAAAACTGATATAATTTAATTATAAACGTTGTTCTTGTTGTGGTTTAATTACTAAGTGGATACAGAAAAATATCTTTTGTGTCAGTTTCATCATTACATTTAAAACAAGAGACATGTTCTGTTTAACGGGAGGCATATTCCGTTATTTCTTCATATCAAAGCAAATCGTGATTAATTCGCAAAGTATATATCGACCACTGAGTGTAAAAAGGAACTTAGTCCCTTTTAGAAAAATTGCATTTTTGTTTACTTTCAGAATTATTGCACTTTTGTCGCTGCTATTAGAAAATTAAACCAATGCAATAAGGGTTCTCCAACTTGTGTAAATGGGCAGCTGTTGTCAATATTTTGGTAAAAGAGAAACTAAAACATAACAAAAATATGATAAATAAATTACAAATTAGCAAATCTACCAGTGAGTATGCATTTCTCTGTTGTGAGACCCGTAGATGCCAAATGCCTCACCTAAACATGCCTCTTGACAATGTAAAATGAGTTGGTAAAATACCTTAAAAAAGTCTATAATATGTTGGTTATGTCATCAGCGGCAGAAATATTTTTTCTTGATGCAACAATCTCAATGTTCCGGGGTGGCCACTGAGCATAATCTGCCAATGCAATATCAACAGAAACAACAAATCAGGTGTTAAACTACTTGGACAGACAGTCTTAGCATAGTATGTGCATTGTAACTAAATAGTCCATACTCCATATGATACAAATAGGCCTAATGACACTCTGGAGGGGGAGGGAGAGGCTCTGCAAGCAGTCTGTATTCTTTCAAAAATAAGGTCTACACTGTGCTGCCCTCTCATGAGTATCAAAAAGAGTAATGTGAAGGGAGCTCGAGTTAATTGCTCATATTCTCGTAGACAATACACCAACCCAAATTAATTTTTTAAAACATGTATGTTTATAAATTGAATACCTTTTTGTTCAATAACATAACACAATACAAGTAATACTATCTTGAACAAACACATGTTCTAAAATGATTATTTTGATGCCCATTGGCGCCTTCAGACACTCAAGTTTATTAATTGTATAGTTTAAAAAAGACAGTTGATATCTATAAATGCAACAAGGTGTTTAAAAAATTCAGTTGAGTTTTTGCATGGATATATTGCCATACGGTGGGGCGTATATTTATATGCGCCGGGGAATATTTATATGCACCGGGGGAATATTTATATGCACCGGGTGATATTTATATGCACCGGGGTGATATTTATATGCGCCCTGAGTGTCAGTTCACTTGACTTGAGATGAACATCGGAGGACTTGACTTTCGGTGGGGTGTATATTTATATGCGCCGGGGAATATTTATATGCACCAGGGGAATATTTATATGCACCGGGTGATATTTATATGCACCGGGGTGATATTTATATATGCGCCCTGAGTGTCAGTTCACTTGACTTGAGATGAACATCGGAGGACTTGACTTTCGGTGGGGTGTATATTTATATGTGCCGGGGAATATTTATATGCACCGGGGGAATATTTATATGCACCGGGTGATATTTATATGCACCGGGGTGATATTTATATGCGCCCTGAGTGTCAGTTCACTGAATCAGGTGAATATTGTCACTTGGCTGGATTCTTCATTTGGGTGCATATTTGGGAGCATATAATGTCCAGGGATGAAGATAATTATTTTCTGGAGATGTGATCAGGATGGTGACTCGATCAAGAGTGACGAAATCAGTGTGATGCGCCTCTATTTATCAACTTTTGGAAGTCGCGCATGCCCAGTGTTGCGTAATCTGTCAAAATGGCGGTTTGTTTGGATCTTGTTGATCACTCGCGATCGTTTTTACGATCGTTCGGGGGTCGGACGGACGATTTAAATCCATGGAATGGTCAAGAATAGTCTGTGAGTTGATAGAGTATTTAATTCTGAGTCTAACAGTAAAAAAATCATCAAATTCGGGCCAGAATTGGCTTCGGGAGTGGCCATTGAAGACATTTTGCACAACTGTCAAGACTCGGTCTTTTTGACGGGTCTTGCAGGCCCGTTTTAGCACTGGAATGATCTTGACGACCTGATACGATGAAAGTATGTTCATTTCCGAGTCTAATGATAAAAAAATGACGAAAATCGGTTAAATATTGGTCTCGTAATTCGCCGTTGAAGGTATTTGCAGTATTGTTCAATGTTGACAGCGCTTGTGGATTGTCAAAATTTTGACGGCGCTAGCTAGGTCGTCACATTCCCCCCTCCTAAAATTATACTTCGGGTGAAGTATAATTCACAAAATTATTCTCCTGTTCTTGGGGGTCAATATTGTAATGTCATCTTCAGAGTTGACATATTTTCCATCTCATCGCTGACTTGCGGGTAATGTCAATTAGTGAGTTGACATATTTTCCATTTCATCGGTGACTTGCGGGTAATGTCAATTAGTGAGGTGACATATTTTCCATCTCATCGGTGACTTGCGGGTAATGTCAATTAGTGAGTTGACATATTTTCCATCTCATCGCTGACTTGCGGGTAATGTCAATTAGTGAGTTGACATATTTTTTCCGTCTCATCGCTGAATGTTAGGTAATACACATGAATGTCAATTCACTAAATATATCATATTGCGAGTTACAAATATGATTCAGATGCTAATTTTGAATTCATTCTTTCTTTTCAGATTTCTGCATGCAAGACGATAATTGAAGAGTATTCAGATGATTGGATGAACCATGTGCATGCATTGTTCTTTGAAGAAAATTTTTGATGGATTTTCATAGAAAGTTCTGCATACTGTAATTTGTTTGTCAGGAGATTCCATGCAGATATTGTTCATAGGACCTCTTGTTCTTCTTTGAATTAAGTTGTATTGGTTCTTCATCACTTAAGCCCAGTGATGATACTTCAGTGTAGCGATCGACCATTCTTGATGATGAATAGACTACCCATCTTCCATATCAGAAATCGATGCCGGCCTGTAATTTCATCAACATTTTCAATTTCACCATGTTGATTCAAAGTCATTGTTTCTTTCAGAGGATTTAACATGCAGACATCTAGATTTTGAATCTGTCTTCTCTTCATATTTCGTCAGAGGCCCATTCACAACTGGATGATCAAGTTCCTTGAATTCCCATTCAATGTAACACCCTTCACTTGTTCTAATCCAGGGATAACCTCCACTTCACGGATTTTCTGAACTTGGTGAATTGTTGAGCATTCAGTTTCAAGAGTCTCTGTACGTCCTGATTGAAGACCGCATTATTCTGTTCCACAGATTCTTCCAAGCGATTTCCTTCTGTAGCATTAAGTGGCACTTTTCTTCCCTTTAGCTGGAGTTCACCTCTCACAATGTCAATTATGCATCCATGAATTTTCAGAAAATCATATCCGATGATACCCTCTTCAGATATTCCCGCAACAACAATTTCATGCATGACCGCGACTGATCCCAACTGAACTAACCCATTCAGTAATCCCAGGACAGGCATTGGCGCTCCGTCAGCTAGTTGCAATTTTCTGCCAGTTAGTACCCCTAACTGATAATTTTCATTCCTGCATAGTTCTCTGTACATTTTCTCTGAGATGATAGTGCATCTTGCACCAGTGTCAACAAGAAAGTTCACCTTGGTAACCCCAATCTTCCCTGTGACAGTCATTCTTCGCTCGAATCTGTTGATGCTGCAAACACCAATTTCCTCAGTCAATGTTCTCACGGTCACCTCTTGGCCGTCAGAGATGACCGTAATTAGTTTAAATGTTCTTGACAATTAATTTTCAGATACACTTGCAGAAGCTGAGTGAGATTCGTAATGGCTTCAACAATGTCTTGTGTACTATCAGCTTCATTAGTGTCTATCACGTAAATTTTCACATTTTCTTGCAGCTTGTTTTCTTGGCAAATAAATTCCATATTTTCTTGCAGCAGCTTGGAGAGATTCACAACTGCTTCAGCAATGACTTGTGTACCAGCGCTTTCTTCTGTAGCTTTCAAGTTGAGAATTCCTTCCTTGCGTTTTCTTGTCTCATCACTGCGATCCGAAGAACTTGCTTGACTGTATCTTCTTTTGCTGCCCTTTTCTCTGTCAAATCTTCTGTAATCGATGTACTCATTGACTAGGTTGACAGCTTCATCAATAGATTGTGGGGCCTTCAGGTACTCTACGTAATATCGTAAATTGTCATCTTCAAGACCAAAGAAAAACTGTCTCATCATCATTTCTTCAAGACATTCTCGGCTAATTCCTGATGGATAGGCTTCGTGGATAAGACGCTTCAAATCAGCAGCATACTCTTGAATACTCTCTTCTTTCTTGAGCCGCCTTGTGTAGAACTGCCTGATCTTGGTCTGCCTGGTCTCTTGGATTTCGAAACGTTTCTGCAGCTCATCAACTAGATCATCATATTCTTTCGTCACACTTTCTTTCAGGTTGAAGACAAACTCAGCAGCGTCGTCTTGAAGGCACGTCAATAAATGCTTTAATCTTGTCTCATCGTTCCATGTAGCTGTTACTGCTTCAAACTGGCGAATGAAAGTTCTCCATCTTTTCTTGCCATCATAGGTTGGGAGCTCGGTCTTGAAGGTTGGGACATCAGGCTGATGACTTGTATACGGGTGGTGTCTTCTGAATCTCCCCCACTGTTCTTCTTTTTCTTTCATATTATTTTCCATTTTCTTGATTTTCAGAAATAAGTCATATATTTTGAAAATCAATGTTCTTGTATTCTGTTATAACCGAGTCAATTTCAAAAGCTTTGTAATTTGAAATGTTCAATTGAGTCAATAAAGTTCAATTAGTTGATCGTTGGCATCCAAGTACAGCTACAAGCATTGCGTCAGCCTCGTCTTCATCATGTTCATCCAGTTGAGGATCGTCTTCATATTCTCCTCCAACCATGTTTATTCATGTCAAATGTTCTGTTTTTAAGTTTCAATAAAGTTCACGGTTCGTACCGCTGAATCCAATTTTCAATGTTGAATGTCAATGTCAATTGGATCCTGTCGACTGCGCCAAATGTTACGCCCAACCATGGGGTAACAATAAAATTATTATTCAGGATGAAGACTTTCTTAAGTTGATCATTTATTGTAGATACATCAATCTCTTTGTGTAGAATCAATGTAATTTAATGTTAATTAATTGAATTTCTTTAACGTTGTTCAAATAATAAGAGTCAATAGTTCACTTGACTTTTGATGAGGAGCATATATTTATGCACCGGGGTGATTATTTATATGCACCCTGAGTGTCAGTTCACTTGACTTGAGATGATTATCGGAGAACTTGACTTTCGGTGGGGCGCATGTTTATATGCGCCGGGGAATATTTATATGCACCGGGGGAATGTTTATATGCACCGGGTGATATTTATATGCACCGGGGGTGATATTTTTATGCGCCCTGAGTGTCAGTTCACTTGACTTGAGATGATTATCGGAGAACTTGACTTTCGGTGGGGCGTATATTTATATGCGCCGGGGAATATTTATATGCACCGGGGGAATATTTATATGCACCGGGTGATATTTATATGCACCGGGGTGATATTTATATGCGCCCTGAGTGTCAGTTCACTTGACTTGAGATGAACATCGGAGGACTTGACTTTCGGTGGGGTGTATATTTATATGTGCCGGGGAATATTTATATGCACCAGGGGAATATTTATATGCACCGGGTGATATTTATATGCACCGGGGTGATATTTATAATGCGCCCTGAGTGTCAGTTCACTTGACTTGAGATGAACATCGGAGGACTTGACTTTCGGTGGGGTGTATATTTATATGTGCCGGGGAATATTTATATGCACCGGGGGAATATTTATATGCACCGGGTGATATTTATATGCACCGGGGTGATATTTATATGCGCCCTGAGTGTCAGTTCACTGAATCAGGTGAATATTGTCACTTGGCTGGATTCTTCATTTGGGTGCATATTTGGGAGCATATATTTGTCCAGGGATGAAGATAATTATTTTCTGGAGATGTGATCAGGATGGTGACTCGATCAAGAGTGACGAAATCAGTGTGATGCGCCTCTATTTATCAACTTTTGGAAGTCGCGCATGCCCAGTGTTGCGTAATCTGTCAAAATGGCGGTTTGTTTGGATCTTGTTGATCACTCGCGATCGTTTTTACGATCGTTCGGGGGTCGGACGGACGATTTAAATCCATGGAATGGTCAAGAATAGTCTGTGAGTTGATAGAGTATTTAATTCTGAGTCTAACAGTAAAAAAATCATCAAATTCGGGCCAGAATTGGCTTCGGGAGTGGCCATTGAAGACATTTTGCACAACTGTCAAGACTCGGTCTTTTTGACGGGTCTTGCAGGCCCGTTTTAGCACTGGAATGATCTTGACGACCTGATACGATGAAAGTATGTTCATTTCCGAGTCTAATGATAAAAAAATGACGAAAATCGGTTAAATATTGGTCTCGTAATTCGCCGTTGAAGGTATTTGCAGTATTGTTCAATGTTGACAGCGCTTGTGGATTGTCAAAATTTTGACGGCGCTAGCTAGGTCGTCACAATATATATACATTTAAATTTGCATAATTTTTTAAGTATAACTGGCATATTCATAGTAATTGTTAACTTTGTTCTGTGATCAATTGGGTAATTTGGGTTACAAACTTATAACTTGTGATAGAGAAAGATTGACTATTACAATTTTGCACAAAATACAAAATTTAACCAATAAATGGAAGACAATTGCAGCAGATCATTATAGGAAAGAATCATAAAATGAGACATGATGAAACATGATGAACAATGATATTGGGAATTAGTTGCCATAAGAAGCTCATACTGTGCAACAGTGTATGGGTGGGCCCTGGGCCGGAAGAAGGTCATGTGACCACAGACCACTTCAGTCATGTGACTAGCCTGATGACTGGCGAACTTTGTGTATTACGCCAGACATTGGGCGCTTCAGCACTCAATCTGATATACTGCACAACTCAATCCGATCGACGCTGATTGGTCCGCTCCATCATGTGACCGCGACGTCGTTCCAAACGGTCCATCATTTTTCGCTGTCGGACATTGTTGTCATGTATTAGCAGCATCATGATGCTTCATTCGATGTCTTTTGCCGAGAAATACAAGCGCAAATGATTGTTGTTGGCGAAATCCTGCTGAACATTGAGGATAAAGCTTCGCGCCGAAAGTATGCATAATTTCTAGGTCAACTTGATCACGTGACACAGATCGGACGATGTGCAGTATTTTGACAAAACCATGCTGGAAAATGGATAAATTTGACAGAACATCTTGTGTACACCCGGCAGAATGATCTATTAGACTCTTTTCTTTCACATGTGAACGTATGGTCAAGATTGATGCAACAGGAAAAAAGGTGCACACGATTTTCTGGACGACTTTGAGTAAATCACTATACATTCATGTTTAATTCAATGGCGGACTCGGCGATCAAGTTGGAACGGCCGCTCCTGGAAGGTGGATTTGCGTCGGATCTTTTGCACCTTTTTTTTGGAGGTCAGTTGAAATGTTTTCTCTATTGTGTGAAAGTTTTGTGAAGATTGGTTGGCAAACAAAAAAGGTGCACGGGGTTTTATGGACGAAAGTCGGGTCGTTTTCAGGTGCGTCGCTTGTTCCGATGCTGTTTCTGGCGTAAATATGGATTGTCACGCATTGAAACTCGTTTGCCAATGTTGATATGTCACATTTGAACAAGTTTTCATCAGTCAGTTATGTTGGATATCTTTAAAAACTGACCGGAACGATTGTGAAAAAACTGTCGTGTGGACTTGTCAAGAGCGCCAAAACGTCAACAAATACCACGTGACCAAGAGCCCAATGTTCGGCCTAAAACATCAGGTAGGCCGAGCGTTTGGGCTATCATGTGACCATCTACTGGTGACACCAAACCACTTCCGCTACTTGCTAGGCAACTAGACTTTACTTTATCTAAATCTAATTGTTCCGATTTAACAATGGCCCCACTCTTGGGTCAGTTCTGGAATCTGGGCCTACCACTATGCATCTTTGCTGACATTAAACCATTCAAGATTTTTTTTTCTATCTTTGAGCCACACCAAATTAATTCTATGGCAGAAAAAGTTGTCCGTAAAAAGGGAGCGAGCAAACAATTTTAAAATGATACATGATTTTTTTAAATGCTTATGGCAGTGAGCGAACATTTGTAAAATCTTTATAGAATAAACTTAGAAAAATGTACACATCGTATTATTTAGCGCAATGTTTCCATGTAGGGCCTAACATAATATATATGTATGCTGAAGAATCACAAAACTTAGCAGGCCTTGTCAAGAAGTATCAAATAATTTTAGGTTGAGGAAGAAAAGTGAGTTTCTTTTTCAATGCAGGTACAAAACTTAAAATGAATAATTTAGTTTTTATATGACCGACTTCTCGAATTTGTGCAAGCGAAAAATTAATTTAGAATTTTTAAAAAGTCAATTGGTATTTTAGGAGAGGGAACTCAGTCATCAAAAAATTAATTTGGTGTGACGTTAAAGACTTAAAGTTGCAAACAATACCTCTTATTATACAATACAAGACTGTCAAGAGGCTGTTACATATAACTCCATGGGCAAAGGACTATTCATATCTAATACTAATAACATAATTGATGTTCAATAACCCCTCAGTATATTTCAAGTAAAAAAGCATTAACTTACTCTTCTGCGTGAAACGTCAATTCCAACACGTTTCGACATGGTTGTTGAATTTCAAGAATCTGAAGATTCCAACTTCGGTGTAAACGTAAGACAAACAATTTTTGTATTTTGGATACCGACAGAATTTCTGGAAAAGAAAAAAGAAAATATGCGTATAGCAAATGACTTGAATAATTTTGTAAGAAATGAAATTTGGGTATGCTTCACTTTAGCGGACCGTGAAAATGACCATATTTGGAGAACAATGATTTGGTGACATCATTCATTTGTAACCACGGCGAAATGTTTACATGACGCCATCAACGCATGACGACGATCTTATTTCGGCGGCGCAAAAAGTAGAAAAATACTCTAAAAAAGTAAGTTTTAGTCACTTTTTAGTTACAGCTTGTTGAAATAATGCCATGGAAACCAATAGGCGGGGGTGTGGGGGCGGCAGCCACACGATAACCCCTAAAAAAACTATCGTTTTCACTTGCCAAATATGGTCATTTTCACGGCCCGCTATAGTGAATTTTTTCCGGAAATTTGAAAATTTAGTACATAGTAAAAGCTGTAGTTGTAAAATCATAAAACTGCTGCTTTCCTCAGTCAAATCTGAATAGGCTGAATTATCTTTTTTTTTCTGTGATATGATATTGAAACTTTGAGAGAGCCAAAAAAGAGTACAGTCAGAACAATCAGAATTTTAACCTCGGAAAAAATTCACTATAGCGGGCTGTGAAAATGACCATGGCAAGTGAAGAAAGTGTTGTTTCCATGATTAACTTAAACCCCCACCAAATGACGTTTTTTGAGGAGAATTTAGTCAAAACATAACTAAAACTTACTCGTTTTTGATAGATTTCCAACTTTTTGCGTCACCAAAACAAGATCGTCATCATGTGTTGATTGCGTCATGTCGACAACATTTCTTGCCTGGTTACAATGAGATGACGTCACGAATCTATTGTTCTCCAAATATGGTCAATTTCACAGCCCGCTAAAGTCACGGAGGAGATGCAACGCTCAGAAGTGTGTTTTCTATACAAGGACGTCTTCCTGCTGCAATGCATTTTGGACAACTTGTCCTGTGACATCACAGATCAAACTGTCATAGGTTGCTAGGGTGACGACAGTCGTGACGTCACCTGGTGTGAGATCTGCACCAATCACAGAGCAGTAAAATTTAAACAGGAAGCAGCTAATGTACAAAATGAGAATTCTGTGAGGCACGTTGCACCTTCTCTTATTATCCCATGTCTATGCACATTTTCTCCCCGATACTGTGTTTTTCCCTGGCCAATACAGCAGGCAAAAAGTCAATATCAGGGAGAAAATCAGTATATGGTCAGCTGACCTGTATACGACGTTTTTTCCCTGTAAATACAGGGAATATACTGAAAACAATCAATCAGAGAGCAGTATTAAGACACATCCTAACAAATCCTATAGCGTCACAAACTCTGCTGCTGCTCAGCATCTTTTCTTGTGATTTTGACAACACACAAAAATGAGCGGTCTTTTCCATTTTTAGAAGGATCTAATATAATTATGTAGATAATGTCTAGTGTAGCGGGTCCGAGAGGTAAATCTTGACAAAATCTTGATATATGATATATATAGTAACCTATTTTTCGGCGATGAAAATAATACGTACACAATTATTTAACTAGTTTTGAGCCAGTTTGGTAATCAGCAGTCTTGAATACACATTTAGCACTAACCAAATAATTGTTATTAACCCAAAATTAATTTTCCTTTGTTTCTGGACTAAGTTCTAAATTGCTGGAATGTTCTGCACGTTTATTATGTGCGTCATGGAAACCTCAGTGCACTGATGGTTGGGCTACTGGTCGCGATTTCTAGCAATTCAAATCACAGACCAGACGCAGCCTGAAATCGCCAATATCACCGTGGATAATCAAACACTCCACTAGAACACGTCCTCAACTCAATAAGAATGCTTACCCTCAAGTAGAACGCTTTATGATTATCCCCCCGTGAATATGAGAACAGGGTTTAACAACGCTGTCAACAGTTACTGTCAAAAACAGCCTCATGCACAAGTCCCTTAGTTTTCAGAAGTCTTGTTGTGATGTGCAAGGCATTTCTTGAACAATAACTGGGAAGAACTAAGGTTAACAGTCTTAGAAATGGTCATGGGTCAACTCGCCAGGGGAGAACCCGCCAGGTGAAAACTCACCAGGTCCAAAACTCACCAGATGAAAACTCGCCAGGGCACAAACTCGCCAGTGTATTTTATTTAGGCTCATAAAGCACAGATATGGTACTGTTTAATAGTGTTTGTGTTAGAAAATAAAAACATTTAATCAGTTTGTAACATGTAGCATTAAAAATAAATAAATGTGACTGCATGATGCCTAATATCAACTATTTTGCATGATGCGTCTTTCTGTTGACATTCCTGCACCTTTTAGGCTGATTAATATAAATATAATATAATAATAGGAATTTATAGAGCGCCCAAATCCAAAATTTAATTTGCTCATCGGCGCTGGATTGGTTAAGTGTAGTGGATTTTAAACAGATGAGTGATTCAACAGCTTTAGAATATATAACTTTGGCATGAGAGCTCAAGATTTGCGTAATTTAGGCCTAAAAGCATCCCAAAAAGTATATATATATGTATATAGGTAATAAACAAACTCAATAGGCCCTAACTTATTGAAATTACAGATTTTAATTCTCTATTAATCATGTTAATGATTTGGAGGTAGTCCTAAATGCTCATCAATGAAAATAGTTATTTTCGCAAATAATACATTTACACAGTTATGCATAGCATTCAGCAAAGAATCTCTAGTTGGCACTTGATATAGGCCTATAACTAGTTCATAACACTCAATTTATTTCAAGAATTTTAGCCATGAGTGGTTTAAAAAATAGAATGAGTTTAACAAGCTGTCATCAATTGCGGCAAATTTTTAGTAGGACAAGATTTTATTTATATGAAGTCTGATCCTTTTCTATGAAAGCAAATATTTTCAACTAAAATGTTAATTGCTAAACATACATGTTTACTTCCACCTGTACAATTAACCCTGACACGTTTTCTTTAATTGTATAAATAATTGCTCAATTAAAACAACGGTGTCATCCAATTCAACTTCACACCTTTCAGAACAATAGACTAGCTGGTATTAATACTGGGTTACGTTTTATTTTATTATTAAATTAAAAAGAAAGAAAGCAAAAATTACTTGACTCTTGAAATATGCGGCCAGCAATTTAGCACTGTAACATAAAATATAGGACTGTATATGCCTAAACACGTTTTTAATTTGATATATTGATTCAAAGTTTTATAAACTTTGGTGCCTGCTTGAAGGTAGAACTTTGGCTAAATTTATAGAATCAATAGATAGATGGCTTGCCATTTTTCTTGTTCACTGTCACGTCTAATTTAACTCGGAAGATGTTAATGCAATGAAAGTTTATCCAATAATTGCACTTATTCTAACTTTAAATCTTAGAATTGATATATCGAAATTAGGATCTTTCTTTAATCAAAGATCAATGTGCATGGTTGTAGCCTATTCATGATACATCTCTAAAATGTATAACAAGTATAAGTATATTTAGTACAATTCGAACGCATTACATAAACAACTTCTTAAAATTGCACTTTTATTAAATATTTTATTAAAATCTCTATTGAATAAACAGAAAAGGACCCAACACTGGGCTATAATAGGTAACCTGGCGGGTTGGGGAACTGGCGGGAAGTCAACTGGCGAGTAGTGGGCCTGGCGGGTTCTCCCCTGGCGACTTGACCATTCCCCTTAGAAATATAGCAGACACAAGCAAACAGTGCATTTGTAGTTTTAAAATAGATATTTACTTTGCAACAGCTGTCAGACGCAGTGACATTCAGCTCTCATCTCAGCCATGCATGCGCGACCTCAGGGGGGGTCGGAACTGCACCACGTGACCTTGATGACGTCGCATTGAAAACAAAATAATGGCGGCGGTCTAGACATGATCAGTGGATGTGTCGTCATTGCTTGATTATGGTTGTTTATAGAGGTGCATAAACTTTCAATTTGAGTGGAATTTCTCGCATTAAGCATGGATAATCGTGTGGCAACTTTACAGAACCTGGAATTTCGTTTCTGCTCTGAAATTTCACTTCAAACTTGAAGGAAAATCGTCGATCTCAATTCTGACTGCCACTGCCGAAAATACATGATGGAATTCCCTCCAGTTCTCAGGAACATGGGAGGTTCTCTGAAAGTTTTTTACTGGAACAGTAACATAAGGATTCAAGCTATCTGAAAAGTTGAAGGAACCTCTAGGAACCTCTGGTTTTTGAGCCACAACGATGCCTTGAAGATGGCCTATTTTTGTTGATGCTTCCAACTCACGTCATGAAGCAGCAACACTGCCTGAGCTGTCAGTTCACATTTTGTCAGCATTAAACTTCTGCATTTACCGGTATTCAAGCTTGAGTATGAGGTGGGTGCACAGTTGTAATGACTAATGTATTCCTAGGAATGTATCAATACTTTTTTTCACACATTTACGGCAAATTTTAGTTTTTACGCCTATTTTAGATGATCAAAAAAATTGTGTTCAGCACATGAAAAAAAAAGAAGTTCATTTCCACCTGCAGCAAGGGTATGTAATGCTATGATCATGATGATTGCGTTAAAAAATGTGTCGCGCACTCGCATGCGAAAAAATAGTTGGTCGACGCTTTGTGGGAGAAAGAAAAGTTCGTCCCGGAGGTAAAATCCATAGCCCCCCCCCGGCTCCCCTGTGTGGTTGGCCCCGAAGGCCTAGTCAGATAACATGTATTTTACTTAAATTGAATACTAATTAATCAATAAAAGAAATTAAGCTTGTACAGGGGTATAGCTGGGCCTGTTTTATTTGGGATGCTCTCTGCCAACTTCTTATACATGTAGTACACAAAGGATATAATGGTGTAATTATATCGAATTCAGAACTGAAAATATTGACCTAATGTGAACATTTTTTATAAGCTTTAATTAATTTATATTAATTTCTAATTATTTTCAGATGGTCATCTCATGTCTTCTCTCGTGGAGCAGCTATTGATTGACCCAACTTGCACAAGATCAGAAGGTTGGAAAAGAAAACACTTATCCTGCCCAGCAAATTTAATCTGTTGGCTAATGTATGCAGCACAAAATTAATCTGTGACATATTTGTTTATCTGCATACATGGGCAACTGTAAATTTTGTGTACAAACTGTATGTAAATTTATATTTATAAACCAGCGGGGTCTGGTCCCTCTGCCACCAAAACTGCCAGCCCTGCCAGGTCCTTGCCTGCGAAAGCTCATCTTTTACCTGCGAGATCTCGCCTTTGTCTCACAATACTCGCAATCGTAGTCAGCACCTTGCTGTGGTGGGTGAGATCTCGTTGCTGAGGGTACAAGCACTTTGACCTCCACTCCTGAGAGCTCGCAGGCTAGGAACGAGACATGAGTGTCCCTCCAGAAGCTTCATAGAAATTATATCGAAAATGTTCACAAATTAGAGGGCTTCATTAAACGGAGTATGGTGAATGTTTTAATAGTATAATTTTATATTAATTTAATTAAAATTTGACATATTCACAATATTATATGTGTATTCTGATTTCTTTCTTTCTTGAAGACTAGATAAATGCCACGAATTTAGTTCGTGAAGTTTTGGCGTAATCTTTAATTTCATTGACGTGCGAGTGTTGTGAGCACAAATTGTGAACAATTTTAGTTATACCCTTACTGGTGGTAGCTGTTGCACAATGGTTAGTGTACATGCAAGCTTCATGTGTGTTTCACTTTACAGGCCTCCCAGCGGCCCTATGTTTCCTTTAAATTTCTATATTTCCCTGTATGTTTGTTGGTCTGTGTATTTTCCTATATTTTCAAGCTTTTAGCCAAAAATCCCTGTAAATCCCTATATTTTTATGGCATTAAATTTGAAATTTTCACTTGAAAATAAATGAGTGTTTACATTTAAACATTTAAGAAAACTACCAGAATTTCGGTCAAAATGCCATTTATCTTGTTTTAACACTACTCAAGTCAGATTCAGTAAATTTTCTGGACATGCCGAGTCACCGATCGATCCTTCGACTGACATTAATTTACCATACATTTGAAGCCGAAAAGCCCTTTATTTTCCTATACTTTGCCTTGTGAATCTTTATAAAGCCCTGTAAATTTCATCGAAAACTTCCTAAAAAATCCCCCTATTTTTTGTTGTGGCCTCTGGGGGCCTGACTTTGTTTTTGGGCCGTCTCTTACTCAGGTGCTAAAGATTGTCACTGGAGGGCATCCAATGATCAGGGAAAAGTCGGGGAAATGTGAAATTTCTTCCAGGTCAGAGAAAAGTCGGGGAATTTTGAGATATTCAGATTATGCTACATCCATAAAAAATACGAAAGCCTGGAGGGGACTTCTTAGTTCTTCCTTCGTAGTTCTTAGTTCCAAGTTGAGATTGTTGGTTGACCGTGATTAGTTCAAAGGTTCTTAGGTTCAAAGAATCAAAAGTTCAAAGGTTATTAATATGCTCACAAGTTCTTAGGGTTCAAAAGCATTCTTGGGTTCTCAGGTTGAAAGGTTCTTGGGTTCAAAGGGTTACAAGGTTCTAAGGTTCTTAGGTTCTAGAGTTCTTAGGTTCAAAGGTTCAAAGATTATTGGAGGTTCTTTGGTTCAAAGCTCTTTAAGTTCAACTTTTCAATGGTTCATATATCCAAAGTTGCATTTTAAAGTTCAAAGGTTCGTGGGTTCTTAGGTTCAAAGATTCATAGGTTCAAAGGGGCTCAAAGGAAAGGAGTTTTTAGGTTCAAAGGTCCTTATATAGGTTCAAAGGGTTCTTAAATCCAAAGGTTCTTAGGATCAATGGTTCTGAGGTCAAACTTCAACTTCGAACCTTTGAACTGCACATCGGGAGAGGGGGTTGGGGTCACTGCTGCATCGGGTCGGAGAAGGGGGATAAAATAAATGCGGGCACAGTAGCTGAAAATTCTTATACCTTTCTTACTAATAGTTCTTACTTCTTAGTTCCAAGTTGGGGTTGTTGGAGGACCAAGCTTAGTTCAAAGGTTCCTTGGATCAAAAGTTTTTAGGATCAACGGCTCTGGAGTTCTTAGGTTTCTTAGGTTCAAAGGATTAAAGGTTCAACAGTTCAAAGGCTCTAGGGTTTGAAGGTTCTTGGGTTATTATTCTTAGGTTCTTCGGTCAAATGGTTCCAAGGTTTTCAAAGGTTCTTAGGTTCAAATGTTCTTGGGTTCAAGAGTTCTTAGGTTCCAACCCTACCAGCGTGCCTCGGCGGCCTAACGTCGGCCCAAAGCCAGTCCGATGGTGCTGACATCGGACTGACACCGGGCCAACGCCGGACCGCCGAGGCACGCTGACAGGGAAGGTCTTTTAAAGGTTCTAAGGTTCTTATGTTGAAAGCTTTAAAGATTCAAAGGTTCTTAGGTTCAGAGATTTAAAAATTATTAGGTTCAAAAGGTTTCGAAGGTTCTGAGGTTCAAAGGGTTTCAGAGGTTCAAAGTGTTCTTGCATTCAAAGGTTCAATGGTTCTGAGGATGAAAAGTTCAACCCTTTGAACTCAAGAAGCTTTCAACCTAACAACCTTTGAACCCAAACCCAAAGAACCCCTTTGAACCTAAGAACCCCTTTGAACAAAAGGACCTAAGAACATTACAACCTAAGAACTTTTGAACCACAGAACATTTGAACCGTTGAACCTGAGAACCCAATAATCTTTCAGGACCTTTGAACCTAAGAATTCTTGAACCTAATAACCATTGAACCTAATAACCTTTGGACTTTTTTAACCAAAGAACCTTTCAACCTATGAATCCAAGAACCTTAGAACTATTAAAACTAAGAACCTTTCAACCTAAGAACCGTTGAACATACAATCCTTTGAACCTAAGAACCCTGGAACCTCTAGGTTCAAAGGTCCTTAGGTTCAAAGGGTTCTTACATTGAAAGGTTTTTAAGTTCAATGGTTCACAGGTTCAAAGTTCAACCTGTAAACCTTTGAATTCAAGACTTTTTTAACCCAAGAACCTTTGATCCAAAGAACCTTTCAACTGATCTCGGTCAACCAAGAATCCTAACTTGGAACTAAGAAGTAAGAACGATAACTAAGAACTAAGAACTAAAAATTTGCAGCCACTGTGTCCACACTTCATTTTATCCCCCTTCCCCGACCTGATGCACCAGTGACCCCCTTCCATCTCAAAGGTTCCTAGGTTCTTACAGGTTGAACTTTGAACTTGAGAACCACTGAACTAAAGAACCTTTGAATTTAAGAACCCTTTGAACCCTAAGGACCTTTGAACCTAAGAACCCCTTTGGACCTAAGAACCTAGAGTCTTTAAATCTAAGGACCTTTGAACCTAAGAACCTGTCAACCTCAGACTTTGGAAATAAGAACCTAAGGACCTAAAGACCTTTGCCCAAGAACCATTGAACCAAAGAGCCTCTAAACCAAAGAACCTTTGAACCTTAGAATGTAAGAACCTTTGAACCTAAGTACCTGTCAACCTCAGGAAAATGTGATCCTGAGAACCTAAAGTTCTTTGAACCTAAAGACCTTTGAACCAAAGAACCTTTGAACCCAAGAACCTTTGACCAAAGAACCTCTTAACCTAAGAACTTTTGAACATAAGAACCGTTGAACCTAAGAAAGTAAGAACTCGAGAACATGTCAACCTAAGGACCTTGGAAGCTAAGAACCTAAAGACCTTTGAACCCAAGAACTCTTGAACTAAGGTCCCAAGAAATTCTAGGCCTAAGAACCTTTGAACCAAAGAACCTTTTACTAAGAACCATGGAACCCTTTGAACTTATGAGCCTAAGAACCTTGGACTTAGAACCTAAGAACCTTTGAACACACTTAACCTCTGAACCTAAGAATGTAAGAACCCAAGAACCCAAGAACCTGTCAACATCAGGACCTTCAGAAATATGAATCTTTGAACCTAAGAACTTTAAAGCCTAAAGATCTTTGAACGTAAGAACCTTTGAACCCTTTGAACTCTTGAACCTAAGAACCGTTGAACCAAAGACATCTAAACCTAAGAACTTTTGAACCCAAGAAACTTTAAACCTAAGATTGTAAGAACCCAAGAACCTGTCAACCTAAGGACCTTTCAAAATGTAAACCTTGGAACCTAAGAATCTAAAGACCTTTGAACCTAAGAACTCTTGATCCTATGAACCTTTGAACCAAGGAAACTAAGGTCCCAAGAAATTCTAAGCCTAAGATCCTTTGAACGCAAGAACCTTTGAACCTAAGAACCATGGAACCCTTTCAGCCTAAGAAAATTGGACTCTGAACTTAAGAATCTTTGAACCTAAGAATGCAACAACCCAAGAACCTCTGAACCTGTCAACCTCAGGAAATATGAACCTTTGAACTCATTTGAACCAAAGAACCTAGGCTCCCAACTTTCCAAGAACCTCTAAACCTAAAAAAACTTATGAACCTGAGAACCTTTGAAGTTTGAACCTAATGCCACTTTCACACAGCCTAGAGTAAGTTGACAAGACTGTCACAAGAGCAAAATGTCAAAAATTGTAAATTAACTCCCAGAGTGTAGTTTTTCACTCTTAGAGTAAAATTTTACTCACAAAAACTTGATGCTCCCAGATCATTGCCATACTCGTAAATTTTGAACAGTTAAACATTTCTGAGAGTATAGAATTGATCTGGGAGTGAAAATTTTGCTCTGGGAGCATCAACTTTTACTCTGGGAGAATCAAGTGTTACTCTGGGAGCAATGTTTTCACTGTGAGAGTGAAAAACTTTCCTCTGGGAGTGAATTCGCGATTTCTGATAGTTTCCTCTTGCCAACCTACTCTTGCCAAATTCTTGTCTGTGTGAATGGGGCTTAAGAACAGTGGAACCCTTTGAACCTTTGAGCCTCACAACCCTGGATTTTGTACCTGAGGACCTTTGAACCTAAGAATGTAAGAACCCAAGAACCTGTCAACCTCAGGACCTTTTTACTCGGAAATATGAGCCTCTGAAACGTTGAGCATACGAACATTTTAACCTTAGAACAACGAACCTAAGAACCTTTGAACATAAGATGCAACACCGAACATAGCATTGGCACAAAAACAGGGACCGCAACCAAAGCAGCATCGGCACCGAAAATGGCATTGCCACCAAAACAGTAAAGAGCTTGAAAATATAGTTCATTAGCCCCAGCACATTAATTTGAAGAAAGCGGAAAAAATTTCATATATCTCGCCGGAGGTAGTTACAGTAGCCTGTTGCGTGCGTAAATCTTGGCTTATCACTGCACATGCTGCCAATAGCCACTTTGACAGTATGCCTTCAAAATTATGTTTTTCTCAAATGATGTAAATCAAGCAGACATACGCCATTATTTCGTTATTGTCACAGTTCAATGATAATTGAGTGAAGTTAACTTTCACTGCAAAAAATTTAACAGATTGCCTTTGTTGGGCCAATGAATGTCTGAAGGCTATCAAATAACTGTTTGTGGCTCAATCCCAGTTAAATGGGACAATTCCAGTCTTAAAAAAAGTGTAAAAGTGACCATCACGGAAACAGAAATGTTTGCTCTATATCTTTTATACATTGTCAAGAGGTGCAGTTTCTGGAATATCTTTCACTAATCTCAACTTTTATTTTGCTCATTTCCAATGCAATTTCACAGGTTAAAATGAGAAATGGTAACGTAATTTACACTGTTTAGAACTAATTCACACAAATTTGGACACTTCGTCTCTTCTCAGTGCAAAAATAATCATCACAAATTTACCAAATCATCTCAGGCATCAAGGTCCTACAAAAAGCAAAAATAATTGTTTTTCTATCTCTATTGGTCTTGCTGTGGGCTATGGTAACGTAATTTACATCTAAAAACGACAAAATCACTTTTTGACCTTCTTTGGCCTCCTGTGAAGTGAGTTTTCAATATATTTCAAAACCGTAAATTGCACCAAAAACTAGACTTTTCATACTTGGCAATGAAGTTCTTGAATTTAAGAATTGGCAAATATTAACATGATTAAAGTGGCCTTGAATCTTGGTAACGTAATTTACAAGAATTATGTGACTTTTTTAAATAACCCTAAAAACGTATTTATAGATTTTGTAAAAAGTTATGAATTTTTTTGTATGAAGGACATTATAGTTAGGTACATTTCCATTCATTTCTCGAGTCAATACCAGCAAAAATAGTGCCACGGCGTCATATTATATGAAACCATACAGCCATTGGACATGCCATTTTTCCGTTTTTCGGCCATTCAACTTGGAATTTACTACAGTTCCAATAACATATTACATGCATATTGTATATGACTAAATGTCTATATAAGTAGTCTAAATAACTGCCAAATTTCAAAGTTGTAAAATGATTCTACTAGAAATGACAGCCAATACTCTTTGAACTTTCTTTATTTTTGGAATTTGCCCGTTTAACTGGGATTGAGCCTTGTATGCCTTATATATATTCATAGATTCCCACATGTTAATAAACAAACGATAAGAAACTTTAAATGAATGTTTTTTAATACATACACAATATTGACATACAGCTGTTGTGAGCACTGGGCACAGTTATGGTGATGCAACAATCACAAATTATGTTAGTTCTTCAATACCCAGGTCAGACATTCCAATGAGCTCCAATGTTTTTAAATAATCGAGATAGGTTAATTAAGAAATAAAATGCTGTCTTGCCGAGGCATAACCCCCAATAAATTCCAAGCAATAAAATTATCGTGGTAGGGTTGGTGGTAAGTTAAATTTGTCATCTGCAAATTTGTACAAAAGCAATCTTATCTGGAGACACTTTAATTATTTGAATTAAATTTATAATGAACTAACTTTAAATTAGTGTTTGGATGTTTTCTAAGCATTTTTTGGTCACCTCCCCTGTGAGCATGCCAACCTTTTAAAGTTAAAAAACAAGGAAGTTGCCTGATAAACAGTATTTTAATTTTTGCTAAACCCCCAAAATATTCCGTAATTGTGCAAATAATTTTTAGAGCAACACGCTCAGAATTTGTTACTTATAATTTTGTGGTCTGGAACACATTTTGGGGCAATAACTGGGCATAGGCAATGTCTGATCCAGGTATAAAAAAAAGTACAAGGGTATGTCACATCATTTATATAACAAATAAGAATTTCTTTAAATTGACATTATTGAATTGATTCTGTATTGTTCATGTTTTGATTTTTGAAGCGTGATCCCAGAGTAGTACATCATCCATCGTACCAAGTTCTGCAGGCATGTCCGTAATCCTTCTCAGTCACTGCAAGACAAAAAAAAACAGATTGTCAGTAGAAAACATTACAGAAAATAAGCATAATTAATTGTATCTTTGAATAAGGCGACATTGAATTGGTTTTCCAAATTGAATTGGTTTCCCAAAGGACAGATTTTCCAATTCACCTTCTGGACTTCTGGGCACTCACAAGACGTTAGTCACAAGGGTTGATTTATGAGATTGGAAAGAGGGAGTCAGTGGGAGTCTTCGTCATGTTACACATTTACCCCATTCTGAACTATTTGCCCACGATTATTCAGCATATATATTAAATACATTTCCACCATACTAGAGTGATGTTAATTGGCCAAAATAAGTCACATGATCAGATCGTAAACAAGAAAAGTACCCTTAAAAAGGGTACGGTATCGATTTTATCATGAACCTGAAGGCATGTGGCATGTAATTCAAAAGTTTTAATATCTAAAATAAGTAGGCATTTTTATGAAACAAATGTCTAAGCCTCCCCTTGCTTCATGCATATCTTACTTAACCAGGAAGGTTGCAAATAAAATTAAACTTCAGTTATTTGAATTAAAATGGTGCACTTTGTTATTTTTTAATTGCTATACACATAGAAATCTGCAAATTTGTTTGTACAATTGAATTGACTGTGACATGTTTGTTTTGATTATGTTATGCATTTCTCAAAGCAATTGTATCTTTCAATTGAACTTCAAACCTATTCAGAACTAAAGAAATTTTAAAGGTGTGTAATGTTGAGCTTGAAGTTGAAAAACAAAATTGATTTTGAAAATTTTCTATGAAATGAAAGAATATTATTAAAACATATTATAATCCCCTCCACCCTGCAAACAAACCCTAGATATGCAACTGGTCCATTTTCACCGCTGGGTTTTAGCAATTGAAGAAGTTACATCCTCACAGCGTAATGCGCCGACATGCTTATTTGTGGACTTAATACTGCAGGTAGAGCAAAATTAATAAGTGCAATGAAATTGGAGGAGTTTATTTGATATAAAAAATGTCTAGCTTCGCCACTGTAATACTGCTGTTTGATGACGTTTCACACGGAAAAAATATCGCCTGTAGATTTCCCTTACCTTGATGAATCGATGTACTGTTAAGAATACTTACATGTAAGTTTTTTTATAGGTTAAGACATCGATACAAAAACTCATAAATTGCATAGTTAGGGTGCAATATTAGTTTTTTTCCAAACACAATTTTCTTCAACTTTTTATATATTTTTTTCCACAATATTTTTTCCAACCATTTCGTTACCCATTTTGTTTTCAGAAAAAATGTTTCTCAAAATTAAGTATGGGCCAAATAAATTATGACAATTTCAAAAAGTAATTTTTCTCAGGCAGATCTGTTTTGTAAAAACACTAGGCCTATTTCAGTTTGTACAACGGAACATTAACATGGAAGCATGGTGGTCATGTAGGTCTAATAAAACAAGTACGGCACTGATTATTGTGCAAACCGAAAACTTAAAAAACTTAATTTCCTCGTGCAAATAAACTTTAATATTGCACTCATATCATGCCGTATTTGTATTATGTATGTGATCAATGACAATGGCGTATCTAGAATTAAGGCCATCGGTTGGACCATGACATTGACATGTGGCGAAACTCAGTGGCATTTCTTAACTTTTCCATCATATTCTTTAGGCCTGAGGAAGGGGAGGTATTTTTTTATCACAATAGTAACTGCAATTTAATTTTTTTAAACTCTTTTTTTCACCTGCTCACCACGGCCTGTCCAACAAACTTTTTTTTTCCAGTGTCAAGTGAGAGACAAACTTTCTCTTGCTACGAATATCCATAGTCCCAAAGATCATCTCATTTGCCCTTTTAAAAGATGCAGGACAACTCTACTCTAGACTAGGCTGCGTCAGTTAGGTGGTCACTTAGGTGTGTAAAACAACAATGTCAATATCATTGAACATGCAGTGTCGCTATCAACCAGGTTAACATGATAGTCCATTACATGAATCCAAAAAGATGCCTAGAAGTGTGATTTCGTTGACCCCCCCTGTTTAGCCAGGTTTCATGGTACCAAATTGTAGCAAATTTAGTATAGATTCTATTTCTGCCTGTTACCAAGTTGGCAAAATACCTGAAACATACTCAAATTTTAAGAAATGGGACAAACGTTGAAAAAATTAATTTTTTTTATATTTTGCTCCTAAAAATATTTAAAATTCAGCCCTGACCTTAAAAATTGTCCGAATATCATGATTTTTTCAGAGGATAATCACCAAAGCATTCTATAAAAGATAGAATAATTAATTTCCAACTTACTTCAAGATGGCCACCAAAATTAAAGATGGCCGCCTGATAACAAATATGATTTCTCTCTATTTTAGCTATTTTTCCGAAATAATTTTTTTATTAATATTTCAAATGTCTTCAAACTGGAAGGAAGTGGTTGGCAACCATCAATTCATTGTATTTTACTATTTTGTGAAGACAGAAATGATTTAAATGCCATACTTTTCATTTTATAGGAGATTAAAGTTGGCCCCGACATGCAATTTGGTCTGAAAAGCCCCTGTAAACGGATCTGGGATTTTCTTGTAATTCCTTGGGTCCAGTTGTGCTGCTTCATTGATCTCCCTCAATATTTAGTCAGGTTTCTATATACCAAATTGTTGAAAATTTAGTACAGAGCATTTCTGCTTGTTACCAAGGTGACAAAATACCTGAAAGATGCTCGAACATTCAGAAATTGCCGAAATTTCGGATTTTTTTTTTTTTTTTTCATATTTTGCTCCAAAAAAGAGTTAAATTCAACCCTGACCTTAAAAATTGTCCAAGTTTCATGATTTTTTCAAGGATAGTAGATCAAAGTATTCTACAACAGATGATGGAACAAATTTGTTTTTATTTTCAAAATGGCTACCAATATTCAAGATGGCTGTCTGACACCAAATCGGATTTACCTATATTTTAGCTTCTTTTTGAAAATAATTTTTTTAATTCATACTTCTAATGGTTTCAAGTTAGAAGTGAGTGGTTGGCTAATATAGATTGGTTGCATTCTTCCATTTTGTGAAGACAGAAATGATTTAAATGCCATACTTTCCATTTTACAGGGGGTTAAAATTGGCCCCGACATGCAATTTGGTGTGAAAAGCCCCTGTAAACGGATCTGGGATTTTCTTGTAATTCCTTGGGTCCAGTTGTGCTGCTTCATTGATCTCCCCCAATATTTAGTCAGGTTTCTATATACCAAATTGTTGAAAATTTAGTATAGATTGCAATTCTGCTTGTTACCAGGTTGACAAAATACCTGAAAGATGCTCAAATATTTAGAAATTTTTCGAAATGTTGAAAAAAATCGGATTTACCTATATTTTAGCTTATTTTTGAAAATATTTTTTTTAATACATACTTCAAATGGTTTCAAGTTGGAAGTGAGTGGTTGGCTAATATAGATTGGTTGTATTCTACCATTTTGTGAAGACAGAAATGATTTACATGTCATACTTTCCATTTTACAGGGGGTTAAAATTGGCCCCGACATGCAATTTGGTGTGAAAAGCCCCTGTAAACGGATCTGGGATTTTCTTGTAATTCCTTGGGTCCAGTTGTGCTGCTTCATTGATCTCCCCCAATATTTAGTCAGGTTTCTATATACCAAATTGTTGAAAATTTAGTATAGATTGCAATTCTGCTTGTTACCAAGTTGACAAAATACCTGAAAGATGCTCAAATATTCAGAAATTGCTGAAATGTTGAAAAAAGTCAGATTTACCTATATTTTAGCTTATTTTTGAAAATATTTTTTTTAATACATACTTCAAATGGTTTCAAGTTGGAAGTGAGTGGTTGGCTAATATAGATTGGTTGTATTCTACCATTTTGTGAAGACAGAAATGATTTAAATGCCATACTTTCCATTTTACAGGGGGTTAAAATTGGCCCCGACATGCAATTTGGTGTGAAAAGCCCCTGTAAACGGATCTGGGATTTTCTTGTAATTCCTTGGGTCCAGTTGTGCTGCTTCATTGATCTCCCCCAATATTTAGTCAGGTTTCTATATACCAAATTGTTGAAAATTTAGTATAGATTGCAATTCTGCTTGTTACCAAGTTGACAAAATACCTTAAAGATGCTCAAATATTCAGAAATTTTTCGAAATGTTGAAAAAAATCGGATTTACCTATATTTTAGCTTATTTTTGAAAATATTTTTTTTAATAGATACTTCAAATGGTTTGAAGCTGGAAGTGAGTGGTTGGCTAATATAGATTGGTTGTATTCTACCATTTTGTGAAGACAGAAATGATTTAAATGCCATACTTTTCATTTTAGAGAGGGTTAAGCTGGTTCGGACATCCAATTTGGTGTGAAAAGTTGCTGCAAACGGATCTGGGATTTTCTTCTAATTCCTTGGGTCCAGTTGTGCTGCTTCATCGATATTTCTTCAATATTTAGTCAGGTTTCTACATACCAAATTGTTGAAAATTTAGTATAGATTTCAATTCTGCTTATTACCAAGTTGACAAAATACCTGAAAGATGCTCAAATATTCAGAGATTGCATGACGAAATGTTGAAAAGAATCGGATTTACTTATATTTTAGCTTATTTTTTTAAAATAATTGTTTTAATTTATACTTCAAATGGTTTCAAGCTGGAAGTGAGTGGTTGAATAATATAGATTGGTTGTATTCTATCATTTTGTGAAGACAGAAATGATTTAAATGCAGTTATTTCATTTTATAGGGGGGGTTAAGCTGGTCCGGACATCCGATTTGGTGTGAAAAGTCCCTGTAAACGGATCTGGGATTTTCTTCTAATTCCTTGGGTCCAGTTGTGCTGCTTCATTGATCTCCCCCAATATTTAGTCAGGTTTCTTTTTACCAAATTGTTGCAAATTTAGTATAGCTTGCATTTCTGCTTGTTACCTAGTTGGCAAAATACCTGAAAGATGCTCAAATATTCAGAAATTGCCGAAATGTTGAAAAAAATATTAGTTTTTCCCATTTTGCTCCAAGAAATATGTAGAATGCAGCCGTAATCTTGCAAATTGTCCAAATGTCCTGATTAATTAGGCTGTTGATTACCAAAGTATTCTACTGAAGACAAAGAATTTGATAATTCAAAGACTGAAAGAGAGACTTATTGACCTATTATGATAGCAAAAGTATTCCAATCTGAGAATTTTACACCTTGTCACAAGTGCTCCTGTGGGCAGAGGTATAGATATTACAATATCTATCCGGCATCACCAATGGGACCAATTTTACATGCACAGCAGCTCTAAATTCAAGCACCGGTGTTAGAGATGCATGCATTTGGGCACCTGGAGGACCCCTTGTGGACTGGACAGCTGCCCCCCTCACACTAGGATTTGGCCAGTAAAGGCGCATTGAATGTAAAAATTTCAAATTGTCTGGAGTTTTCCATGGTCCGCAGGCCGCTGGATAAGTCTCAGCCCCCCCCCCCCCTTGGATTCTGCCCAGCCTACGGCCCTGAATACAGATCAACTGATACAACAGATAATCAACACCCACTGACCCAGCTGAGGGAAAACTACTACCACTACTCAAAAGGCCATGGCAGTGACCATGTTGTCAGAAAAACTTACACAGCCAAGTCAAGTCTAGCACATGACAGTAGTGCAGGACTCTGGTGCCATGAAGTAACATACTAGACCCCCTAAGCCATGCATCATATAAGCAAACTCTAGCTGTGGCCAGTCCTCTTCCTGTGGCAAGAGGCACCTTGAGAAAAACTGACCTGATCCATTCTCTCACTTTGACTGAAAGAGAAAGTTCTCTTTCAGTCAATAAAATAGCTACTTTTCTTCAGTTTTCAAGATGGCCACTAAAATCCCAGATGGCCACCAGAGGGAATATCTGATTTGCCTCTCTTATAGCTTTGTTTCAAATTAATGCTTTAGTTTATATTTCATATGGATCTGTAGGGAAATTGACTAACATAAATAATTATTGTTTGTATTCTAGGCAAAGACAACATGATTTAAATTTATGCAATTTACTGTCCATTTACATTTAGCCCTGTCAAAATTATTAGACTATTACCTAAGCTTTGCATTTTTGACCCTCATTTTTCGGCCCTGGATGAGTCTTGTTGACCTCCAAAATTACCCGAAGTCAATCTTATTGGCCTTCCTTTCACCAGTCTAAAAAAAATCTTGAAAAATTGGAAGATAATTAGAGCTCAAAAAGGCCTTCAAAAATAAGGATTCACATACAAAGTTTGACAGCCTAACCTAGCTTTTCCAAAAAAATCTGAGCGAAGTACCTCCTAGGGGGCCCGGGGGGCCCAGCGAGGGTCTGGAGGCTGGGAACTGGGTAAATATGTTGATCATAGAAGATCAATCAGCATATCAAAAGATGGGGAAATTAAAGGCCTTCAACATGATATGCATCTCACCTTATTGGTACGCATCTCTCTTACAAACACACTTGTAGCTTATAGACTGGCTAATAATAAACACCAGTTTATAAACATATATTCATAATAAATAATGACATTTAGATTTGATTTTATGATTTCAGTATCCCAAACAAATAGCAATTGAGTAGCCTTCTTAAACTACTTTACTCCCCTAGCGTCATCTAGGCGTATAAGGACCGCCATCCTGCGGGGGCTGTCACTATTTTCCCCTGAAATTTTAACATGTAATGGATATAACAAGGGCAGTGGATTTGCCTTGATATTGGTCAGGATTTGCCCTGATGGGCCATTTGTCCTGATGCCAGGCAGCCCCCCCTAACCCTTAGCGAAATATGCCTATGCCAAGTGTTGCTCCTTAATTGCTAAGTACTAATTCAACCGAGAGAGAGACATAAATGTAACCTCCAGTATTGCAATAAACACAATTACCTGATTTGGCTGGTTCTGCAATTGACTTTACTCCTGCCTTTAATATCACTCAAATTATCAACTGACTGAGCTGCAGTCCAAACGGCTGGCTGGGATATGGCTGCAGAAATTAAGAGCTAGTTTCAGTTGATGGCCTTAGTGGTGCAACAGACGGCTGTTCACGGCAGTTTTTGGGTCTACATCAAGGGCTTTAATGAAGAGTTCTATGGTATTAGGGGAAATGTTTTGCTATGGTTTAAGAGTTATTTGTCCGATAGGTATATTAAAGTTAAACTGGAAAATACATTGTCTGATAGCTACCTAATGACATATGGAACCCCACAAGGATCAGTGCTAGGCCCTCTTATGTATCTCATTTTAGCAAATGACTTAGTGAAAACTTTAAAGTTTTGTAATTGTGTAACTTTCGCCGATGATACTACGATATTCGCATCAGGAAATAATTTAAATTTTCTATATCGTAAGGTACATGAGGATCTCAAATTATTAAGTGACTGGTTTGACAGTAATTCTTTAACATTAAATGTCGAGAAGTCTAAATATATTCTTTTTCGATCAAAGAGAAAGGAAGTGTATTATAATGGTATTGTAAAACTAGGTACACGAGAAATAGAGCGTGTGACTAGCATTAAGTTCTTAGGTGTAACAATAGACCAATTTTTAGAATGGGAAATTCAAGCAAAGTCGGTTTTAACAAAAATGATCGGAGGAAATTACAGCCTTAGTATGGTGAAAAGCATGTTGCCCGTGGAATCCAAGTTGCTCATATATAATAGCAATGTACTTAGCCATTTGTCTTATGCTCTTAGTACATGGGGGCCAATGATGAAAAATGTGGATATTAAAAAACTTCAGGTCCAGCAGAATAAGTCTGTAAGACAAATATTTAATATAAGAACAAGAGTTAGATTAAGTGAATTCTACAAACGTGGTAAAATTTTAAAAATAAGTGACCTTATTGAACTATCCTTAGTGAAAATATCTTTCAAGTACATGAATGGACTCTTATCAGAGCGAATAGTAAATTTATTCGAACTAGGCAATCATGATTATCATACAAGAAACAGGAATAATCTAAGAGCGATTCGTCACACGGCTCACTCATACAACACTAGTTTTCTTGGGAAGGCACCTGGTCTCTGGTTGAACTTGCACCATTCATTGAAAATGAAAGAAAATATTAAGTCATTTAGTAAGTCATTCACAAGACAAAAAATACAAACATATTAAGATACTGGCAGCAGGTTACTTCCTTTCCTATATTCTTGCTCTTCATATCATAATATAAGTATGCATATATATATATTTTTTTTTTTTGATTTACATACCTGTGTAAGTAATTGTTGGGGATGCACAATTAAATATAGTTTTAATAACTCTTGTGCAACCCCTCACCAAAGCATATTGCACTGATAACACTGTGGATGTTTTATGTATATAAGTTGTTGTATGTACAAGCTTGGGTGAGAAATAAATATCTATCTATCTATCTATCTATGAATATCATATTCAATTCCCAATCTTTTCATATACTGATTGACCTTCTATGACCAATTTAACTACCCATTTCCCAGAAAGTTATTTTATAATTTTTTTGACACATAAATCTGAGCGCTGGGTATTTACCTGGGATATCAAAGGCAGTAGGCCTAATAATGCATATCATATTGATGGCCTTTGAAATCCCCATCTTCTGTTATTCTGATTGACTTTCTTCATTGTTATTCTGATTGACCTTTTACACTGTTGACCAGAAAAAATCAAGACACTGGACAATTTTTCGGGTCAGAGTTAAATTTTAAATGTGAAAAAAAAAAAACTTTTATTTTCAACGTTTATCTTTTAAATTTGACCATTATTCAGGTATTTTTTCAATTTGAAACATGAAGTAAAATCTATATTAAGTTTGCAATAATTTGGTATGAAGAAAACTGATTAAATACGGGAGGAGAGGGTTGAGGCCAAAGAGGTAACACAACTTGGCCAAAGGAATGAGATGAAAATCCCAGATCAAATTTGAGCGGCTTTTCACACACAATTGGATGTCCGGCCCAAATTTAACCTCCTATAAAATGGAAAGTACTGCATTTAAATAATTTCTGTCTTCACAAAATGGTAGAATACAACCAATCTATATTAGCCAACCACTCTCACTTCCAGCTTGAAACCATTTGAAGTATGAATTAAAAAATTATTTATAAAAAAGAAGCTAAAATATAGGTTAATCCGATTTGGTGTCAGATGCATCTTGAATATTGGTGGCCATTTTGAAAATAAAAACAAACTTGTTCTGTCATCTGTTGTAGAATACTTTGATCTTCTATCCTTGAAAAAAATCATGATACTTGGACAATTTTTAAGGTCAGGGTTGAATTTGAATATTTTTTGGAGCAAAATATGAAAAATAATAATTTTTTCCGACATTTTGGCAATTTCTGAATATTTGACCATCTTTCAGGTATTTTGTCAACTTGGAAACAAGCAGAAATGCAATCTATACTAAATTTTCAACAATTTGGTATAAATAAACCTGACTAAATATTGGGGGAGATCAATGAAGCAGCACAACTGGACCCAAGGAATTACACGAAAATCCCAGATCCGTTTAAAGCGACTTTTCACACAAAATTGGATGTCCGGGCCAACTTTCACCTCCTTTAAAATGGAAAGTACTGCATTTAAGTCATTTCTGTCTTCACAAAATGGTAGAATACAACCAATCTTTATTAACCAACCACTCACTTCCAGCTCGAAGCCATTTGGAGTGTGAATTAAAAAAAAATATTTAAAAAAAATAAGCTAAAATATGGGTAAATCAGACTTGGAGTCAGACGGCCATCTTGAATATTGGTGGCCATTTTGAAAATGAAAGCATATTTGTTCCATTATCTGTTGTAGAATACTTTGATCTTCTATCCTTGAAAAAAACCATGATATTTTGACAATTTTTAAGGTTAGGGTTGAATTTAACTATTTTTTGGAGCAAAATATGAAAAATAATAATTTGTTTAAACATTTCGGCAATTTCTGGATATTTGAGCATCTTTCAGGTATTTTGTCAACTTGGTAACAGGCAGAAATGCAATCTATACTAAATTTTCAACAATTTGGTACAAAGAAATCTGATTAGATATTGGGGGAGATCAATGAAGCAGCACAACTGGACCCAAGGAATTAGATGAAAATCCCAGATCCGTTTACAGCAACTTTTCACACCAAATTACATGTCGGGGCCACTTTAATCCCCGATAAAATGAAAAGTATAGCATTTAAATCATTTCTGTCTTCACAAAATAGTAAAATACAATGAATTGATGGTAGCCAACCAATTCCTTCCAGTTTGAAGCCATTTGAAATATTAATAAAAAAATTATTTCGGAAAAATAGCTTAAATAGAGGGAAATCATATTTGTTATCAGGCGGCCATCTTTAATTTTGGTGGCCATCTTGAAGTTAGGTAGAAATTAGTTCTGTTATCTTTTGTAGAATACTTTGGTGATAATCCTCTGAAAAAATCATGATATTCGGACAATTTTTAAGGTCAGGGCTGAATTTTAAATATTTTAAGGAGCAAAATATAAAAAAAATTAATTTTTTCAACGTTTGTCCCATTTTTAAAAATTTGAGTATGTTTCAGGTATTTTGCCAACTTGGTAACAGGCAGAAATAGAATCTATGCTAAATTTGCTACAATTTGGTACCATGAAACCTGGCTAAACAGGGGGGTCAACGAAATCCCAGATTTTGGCCCTCAGGTGAGGGACTATGAGTTTACTAGACAGCTAGACTCCAGGCTTTACAAGTTATAAACATGCCCACAGACTTGCTCAATCACATACCAGCAAAATAACATGATTACTAACCTTCCACTGCATGATAATAACTGCATTCTCAGCGAATTGATCAAAACAAACACAGAGCTCCCCGGGGGATTCCCCAATGAGATGTTGACGCTACGAAGGTCAAAGTCCAAATGAGCGACTTTCCCGATTTCTGCTGGTGACGTCACGACTGATCACGTGGTGCAGTTCCGACCCCCCCTGGCGCGACCTAATTTCGCTTCCTGCTGGTGACGTCACGAGCCTCACTTTCGATGCAGAGAGTCCTATAAGGTGCCGTGACGTCACAAACATTGTGCTAAAAATAAACCAAACAAGAAGCGACGCAACTTTTTGAGATCGTAGCCTGAGGCAGCTTAGCCCAAACGTCCGGCCTACCTTGTGTTTTAGGCCGAATATTGGCCTCCATTTCGAAATGAGGTCACGTGGTTTTGTTGACGTCTTGGCGCTCTTGACATCTCCAGACGACGAGTTTTTTAACGATCGTTCTGGGAATTTTTAAAAGATATATGGCTAAGAATCTAAAGGTGCTCAACTGAAGGTTCAAAATCCACCTGTCTTGGAACACCATTATGTTTATACCATCTCAAAGATAATATATTTGGCCAATATTTCCCATATTATGAATCATCAGACAAGAAAATTAGACCATTTTTTCCAAGTTGGAAGTTCACAAAAAAACATTACAGAGTTGTCCGCTTTTCCTATTTGATCCACTGTAATTGAAAGACTGTAGCAGATAGCATTACAAGCTTTATTTTGCAGAAACAGCTAGTATTTCCTGATCAATTAGAAAAAACACTACCCAGAATGCACCAGTACATTTTTTGTTAAGGCTCATCCAATGCTTTAGTAATTTAAGGACTATTTTGGTATTTAAACTGGGAAAAAAATTAATTCAGACTTAGTGCAAGACTGAAGTCATGGTTTTTGTAAATTCTAGATATTAAAAGACAATTTTTGGAAGCATAACATTGTTGTAAAGTACATTTACATCCTGGCAGGGTCTTAACTAGAGTATCAGTTGTCCATGCAGTTGTCCTCAAAATCATTACATGGGGACAACTGGATATTAGAGTGGACAACTGGTGGACAACACAGAACTGTGTGGACTACTGGTGGACAACTGGTGGACAACTGGTGGACAACAAAGAACTATCTGGACAACTCGGTGGACAACTTCTCTTGACTTAGCCATTGCATTCAGGGTAGTCCAGAAAATTAATGGCACAATTCCGGCACTGTCAATACTATTGACTCAATAGGCCTAAATGAAAACCGATTGAAGAGTCCTTACGCAAGCGAAATTCTCAATTTCACACCAGTTTTGGTTGTCCACACAATTGTCCGCAAAACATTACATGAAGATGACTGTGGAAGGAGTTGTCCGCTTTTACCACTTTTCTTGGTATAACTGAAAAACGATTGCACCTAGCCGCATTCCATTTGATTTGCATATTGCATGATGATAGATTTAAATAATGGGCCAAATATTACCCAAAATGCACCATTAGAATCTTTGTTACATGTTGTCAAATAAAACAGCATTTTTTTTGGACTATTTGACCATTAAAACTGTGATTGCTTAAGTTGGGCACACGATACCACTAAATCAATGGTACCATTCACTTTTCCAGCAAAAAATACAGTTTTCTGGAAAGACAACTCCTTCAATCAAATATTTTTTAGTTTGTCAGGCCTCACAACAGTTTTGGTTGTCCACACAGTTGTCCGCAAAACATTACGTGAAGATGACTGTGGAACATCTAAACGGACAATTAGATACAGACCATTACATCAAACTCACATACATGTGACCACAGTTTATATTTAAATAAATTTAATGCTATTTCACCAAGTGCTCATCTGGATAACAAACTTCAAATATCAAATAATTCATCAGCTTTGCATGAATACTATGAAAACTAGGAACTGAAGGCCCATAAATACCAAATGTTATTATTCCAACATATACATGTATGCATCTGTATCCACCATAAACTAAGGAAAAAATAAAGTATCACATCCAAATTTAATTGGTCATCTGAAAGTTTGGCCTTTTTGAATGAAAGCCTGAGGTTTCAGGGCAAGTTTGGACAGCTGGATTCTAGACATATTTAGAAAGTGTTATTTTGCCAGGGCTGTGGGTAAAAGGTTCTCAACCACGGCCTCAAATTAAACGTTTCTGCTAATTCTGATTGAACATGAGCAATTTGCACGACTGAAACACTGCATACAGGGTTAATTTTGTGAAACCAAAAAAAGCAGAGGGGCATCCTTGGCTGTAACACTGCATAAGATAATTTTCCAGTCGCTTTAAATAGACCATACTAGAACACAAGACAGATTGAGTTTCATCCTAACCGTGTTGCAGAGCCTGAGTTCCAATGAATACAGTTGGTCAGCCAAAAGTCCATCAATCTTACAGAATTTCACTAAAAAAAATTATGGAAAAACGGGAGTTTTTACTCCATCTTCAGGGCCACGAAAATCCCACAATACTTGCTTGTATCATTTGTATTTGTATTGTATTTATTGAGTTCATGGCATATATATTCACAATGTGTCATGTTAATTCATCATTCAGTACAAATTGGTAGAAAATTAAGGGTAAAAGAAAGAAAATAAACACAATATCCTGGCCATAGGGAAAGCACAAAAGACTTTCGTCTGTAGACTTTCGTCATGCTGGTACATTTTGAAGAGATAAAGGAAGCTAAAGATTGGTACCAAATGCAGATAAAGGTAAAGAAGCTCTCAAATAGCCAATTTAGCCCAACAAAAAGTGTCCAACTCAAGGTTACACCCTCTAAGTGTCTGTGTTCATCTGTATCCACTAAGAAATAAAGTAGAACACCCAAATTTAATTAGCAAGGTTCCTTGAGTAGGGACAGCTGGATTCTAAACATTTATTTTGTCAGGCCTGTAGGTTATAGGTTCTCAATCAGGGCCTCAAATTAAACGTTTTTGCTAATTCTGATAGAACATGAGGAATTTGCATGATAAAAAATTCTGAATATAGGGTTGATTTTGTGAAACATAAAAAAAGCAGAGGCAGGGGTATTCTTGAGTTGGACAGTTGTCTCACTATATACAAAAAATTTTTTAAGTGTAATCCCAATGGGCACACGGCGTAAATCACGACGTTGCTAATTGGTGAAGGGCTGGTCTGTTGGTTACATAGATATGTATGGTAGAGATTATGCTGCCACAACGTGAAAAAGACACCGGAGTTTTTTTGCAACATTGCCACAACGGCGCAAGCTAACGCCGAACCATTGCCTCACAATGTTGTGAAAACATTGCCAAAACAGCCCTTGCAAACATTATCTTTGATAGTGTTTCACAACGTTGTGACAACATAATTTCTACCATACAATTCTACATCATTTAACAAAGAGGGTTACGTTGTTGCAACATTGCTAGTACTTGCTACAACATAGATGGCCCCATAGGGATAACTTTAATGTACTGCTCAACTGCTTGATATTATTGTTTCAAAATGACAGTTAAGCCTACTCTAATGTTTCTTCTGATTCTTATCAATATAATTAAGAAACTGTGGCTATTTTGGCCAGTGTGCAACAGTGCCAACAACGTCACTGCCCAGATCAAAAACGAAGTATAAAATCAGTACAGCCTCTCAGTGAAGAAATACAAAATCTGTGCAAAAGCAGTACATGGACCCACACTGCTAATGTACTCCATTGTACTGATTTTGTGCTTCATGCAAATTGTGTACTGATTTTATACTTCTGGTGACACAATTTGAATAATGATACATGTACTGGTTATACCCCTCTAACTTCTAAATTTCAGTGAGTGAGTCAGAGAGTTTGTGTTTTACGGCCCATCAGCGCCGGTGTGGGCTATTTAGAGGCAACCTAAATTTCATTGAACATTGTGTGTACTTCATTTATACTTCTATGACTTAAGCTGTTAGTTTCAATCACATATCACATGTGGGCTTGGGTCATTTTCAGTTTCTTCACATGCAGAACTCAGAAAATTTGCAAGTGTGTTCAGGTTTTTAAAATATACTTTGAATTACAGGCATAATTATTTCCATAGTATTGAATACAATATTTTATTGTAAATATACAAATCCTATATAAAATTATTTCAGCCTTCTTTTTTCTCCTCGCTAAAGTAATTATGTGTAGTTTATCTAATTACATTGATTTGGCAAAGAACTGATATTTTATTTCAATCAGACTCAGACGTAATTTATTTCAACATTATACAACATTAGATTTTATGTGGCCTTTAAAATTAATGAAGCATTGATTTTTTAAATACTTCAAATGTTCTCTGGTTGTACTGCAAAATTGCTTTCTGCTAGCATGCATAGCCAGTATGCTCTTGTTATACTCCCTGCAAGGGAGCATTTTTGGAGCATGTGAATTTGCATATTGGGAGTATTAAAATGAAGCGTAATTTAAATGATTCAGGCAATTCAAATGTGCTCTGTTTGTACTGTAAATAGATATGCTGCCAAAATACTGCACTTGTACTTCAAATGCAAATATTGTGTGACACAAGTCTCTCAACCATGCAAATCGCCATTGTGCGATGTACATCTCTTGTGCTTCCAATATATACTCCCAATACCAAATATGGGATAAACTGATTTTGTACTTTTCTACACTGAAAATGTACTTTGCTTTGGGTGTTACTTTAGTTGGAAAAGTAGCTGACTTTAACTCATTCTCATGTAAACGCCAAGCTGCCAGCGCCCAGTAACCAACTTCACAGATCTATGTAATATGTTTAGTTTATGAATTCTTGTACAGTTGACTTACATACCCCAAAATAAACTAAAAGAGAAAGTTTTCTGTGATTCTTGACTGTTTATGTGGAATTTTCTAGTATTGCAAGAGAAGGTTAGTGATTTGGCATCGCTGTATCTCTACACTGGACGACTCAACATCTATCAATTGTTATATATATGTATAACATAATATTTATTGGTCTCCAAAAACATTTAATATACCTATACACTCCATGGACAATGCGCACAACTTCATGGACAATGCGGACGACTCCATGGACAATGAGGAAATTGCAAGGACAATTGGATATTCACATCATTCATTGTCCACAATAGAGAGGATGACTGAATAATGCCTTATTATGTTGTCCTTGTAATGCAAAAACACCAAATAACTTGGCCACATTTCATCCAGAATCAAAATACAACGTTTTTAACTTGACCAAAATGTTGGCTGCTGGCTCTTTAAATCTCATGCAAAGAAAAACTATCATGCATTGATTTTGACAGAGCTGTTGGTGTGAATTCAAACGATTTTTGCGGACAATTAACGGACAACAAACAAGAAATTTGTGAAAATTATCTCTACTTTCCATATCACTGCCTAAGAGAGCCATCCTGTCTGATGGCATTATCAACACAAACTCAAAAAACAAAATGGTCTGAAGATCCATCCAATATTCAAGATTCTACAGCCATTTTAAAATGTAATGCTTGTGGACAACTCTGGACCATTTTGAAACATTTTCTTGATTTTCTCATGAAATATTATTCATAGGGTAAATATATTGTGTGGAATTGACAGGAAAGTGTGTGCTTAAGCATAAAAATAACTTTTATTGGAGAATTTTGCCTTCTCCATTTTTATTTGGATCAATGAAAAAATTCGATTTTTTCCCAAAACATGTAATGCTTTTCTGCATTGCATTTTGGCCAGGATGAAATATTAACTACTAGCAATACAGAAAACCGCAAATAGCCTGAAAATATTCAGGAGCTACTCTATCATATCACTCAAAGTTTTTGGAGTTTCAGTCAGTCACTTTTTTGCTAAAAAACCTCAAAAACGACCTGTCGCAGTAAAGCAATCGTGGGGCTGAAAATGACTGCATTACATTGCCAGTCAGCTAGCAGTGTAGAAAAAAGTTTTTGAGTTAAATGCACAGCTTTCATTTCGCAAAAAGCCTAATTTCTGATGAATCTGTTGGTGTTTAGATCATTCAGATAGTCCTAGAAGACATTCAGTTATGCTTTGTCGACCGCCGAAAAACAGAATAGTTGTCCGCTTGAGCACCTTTAAATTCTTAGCCATATATCCAACATGACAAAACCATGGAAACTTGTTCAAATGTCATAGATGTACGAATATAGCTTATATTCCATGCGTGACAATCAATATTTGCCCCAAAATCCATGTTGACAAGTGCGGCCGCGATGTTTCTGGGCCGACTTTCATTCACAAAACCCCGTGCACCTTTTTTGTCTCTCAAGCAATCACCACGAAACTTTTACACAGCAAAGAAAACATGTATACTGACCTCCGAAAAAAAGGTGCAAAGGATCCGGCTTAAATTCGCTCTTCAGGGGCGGCCGTTTCACCTCGACATGCTGACGCCGCCATGAAATTAAACATGAATGTATAGTAACTAGAAATGCCCATTGTGGCAAAATAGAGTATTTAAAAACTGGTGTGTAGTTAAAGCTACCAAATTCTCTTTAAGTGAGGCAGTGTAGTTGCCATGGTGATTCAATGCAAGCGGGGAAAAGATTTTGGAAAAAGTGTGCAGAAAAAATGTTGAAAAAAAAATTTGGGAATTTTTTTTTTCTGAAATTGGAAAAAGCAGTAGCCCAGTCCCCTCAGGACAAAAATGTAAGTCCACTGTGGGAAAAAAGGTTGCCCATTCGGCTCAAATCCAATATCCGGTTAAGTAGTTAAGTAGTTCCAGTGAGACTCTTTACTCTTTAAAATCATTGCGTCACCTGTTGTCATGGCGTCACATGGGGGCTGCCACCCCCACAACCCCGCTCATTGGCCGAAACATTTGTTATGATGACGTCACAACCAAATAACACAATTATTGTTACGTCATGGAACTATTTGGTCCTTCTATTGGACTTGAACCGCCCATTCCCCTCAGGTAAAAATGTGACCGTGTGCAGAGACTGAAAAAAGTAGGCCGATTTCCTCTTTTTTTATTTCCTCTTTTTTTAGAAAAAGAAAAAAAAAAGGGAAAAAAAGTGAAAAAATGATTTTTTTTTTCTAAATCTTAAAAAAAAAAAATTTGGAATTTTTTTTTTTTAATTGGAAAAAAAAAGTTGCCCACTGCAGGACATCAATATTAGTAATTTGTGAAAATGAAAAGAAGTTCTAAAAATATTTTTTTTAATTTTGAAAAAAAAATTTTGGAAATTTTTTTTTTTTTAAATTGGAAAAAAAAAGTTGCCCACTTTTTGCAGGACATCAATATTAGTACACTGTGCAAATTTGGCAGTCGTGGGTCGCCCAGACACCTCGTAAGAGGGACCGAAGCATCCAGAATAGCGCCTTTGTATAGATAGATTTACTGACAGTCGTCCAGAAAACATCGTGCACCTTTTTTCCTGTTGCACCAATCATGGCCATACGTTCACATGTGAAAGAAAAGAGTCCAATAGACCATTCTGCCGGGTGTACATAAGATGTCCCATCAATTTTATCCATTTTCCAGCATGGTTTTGTCAAAATACTGCACATCGTCCAATCTGTGTCACGTGATCAAGTTGACCTAGAAATTATGCATACTTTCGGCGCGAAGCTTTATCCTCAATGTTCAACAGGATTTCGCCGACAACAATCATTTGCGCTGTGTTTCTCGGGCAAAAGACATCGAATGAAGCATCACGATACTGCAAATAAACAGCAACAACGTCCGACAGTGAAAAACGATGGGCCGTTGCATTTGGAACGACGTTGTGGTCACATGATCGAGCGGACCAATCAGCGTCGATCGGATTGACTTATGCAGTATATCAGATTGAGTGCTGAAGCGCCCAATGTCCAGTACATTTAAATTTCTTCCTGCAATTCTGCAATTCTGCAATAAATTCTGCAGTTTTGAAGGAAATTGCAGAATTCTGCAATTCTGCAATAAATTCTGCAGTTTGGGAGTGAAACTGCAGAATTCTGCAATTCTGCAATAAATTCTGCAGTTTGGAAAGAAACTGCAGAATTCTGCAATTCTGCAATAAATTCTGCAGTTTTGGAGGAAACTGCAGAATTCTGCAATTCAGCAATAAATTCTGCAGTTTTGGAGGAAATTGCAGAATTCTGCAATTCTGTAATAAATTCTGCAGTTCTGCGGCTCCATGCAGTATTTGTGAACCTCTAGTACTTAATCCAGCTTATCAATTGCAATGCATCTGTTAAGTTCAGACCTCTTCAACAAGGGTCTTGCCACTACCCAGGAAACGTTGGTTGCGGGGGGAGGAGGAGTAGCGGTTCGGGGGACGGGTGGGAGGTCTGGGGTTTTGATGCTCGTCTGTCCCTGCAGCCTTTCTGAAAAGTTTCTGCAGCAGAATCTGTAGTTCTGTAGGAATTCTGCAGCCTGGGAGGTTTTATGCACTTCTGCAGGTAGGAAGTTGCATATTCTGCAGTTTCAAATAAACCTGCAGAATTCTGCAATTCTGCAATGAATTCTGCAGTTTGGGATTGAAACTGCAGAATTCTGCAATTCTGCAATAAATTCTGCAGTTTGGAAAGAAACTGCAGAATTCTGCAATTCTGCAATAAATTCTGCAGTTTTGGAGGAAACTGCAGAATTCTGCAATTCTGCAATAAATTCTGCAGTTCTGCGGCTCCATGCAGTATTTGTGAACCTCTAGTATTTAATCCAGCTTATCAATTGCAATGCATCTGTTAAGTTCAGACCTCTTCAACAAGGGTCTTGCCACTACCCTGGAAACGTTGGTTGGGGGGGGGGAGGAGTAGCGGTTCGGAGGTCGGGTGGGAGGTCTGGGGTTTTGATGCTCGTCTGTCCCTGCAGCCATTCTGAAAAGTTTCTGCAGCAGATTCTGTAGTTCTGTAGGAATTCTGCAGCCTGGTAGATTTTATGCACTTCTGCAGGTAGGAAGCTGCATATTCTGCAGTTTCAAATAAACCTGCAGAATTCTGCAATAAATTCTGCAGTTTGTGAGGAAACTGCAGAATTCTGCAATTCTGCAATAAGTTCTGCAGTTTTTGAGTGAAATTGCAGAATTCTGCAGTTCTGCAATAAATTCTGCAGTTTGGCAGGAAATTGCAGAATTCTGCAATTCTGCAATAAAGTCTGCAGTTTGGTAGGAAACTGCAGAATTCTGCAATTCTGCAATAAAATTTCAACACAACAACAGCTGCAGAGTTCAAAGTGAAATGCTATCGACTTCTTCTTCTTCTTCTTCTTCTTCTTTTGGTGTCCATTCTACCAGGTCGCAACTCTTCTTCTTCTTCAGTAAATTCCTCCTTTTTTTTCAGGAGAACCCTACCGGAGGGTGTTAAGTCACATTTACTATACTGTTCCCTCTCACCCCGATTTTAGTCGAGTACTATATTTGCTAGTGCTACAGTTGTTACTACTATAATTATTATTAGTGCTACTCTTGTGGGGAGCAGCGCTTGCTGCATGTTTTGTTTTCTTGTGGATTGGTCATCGTTCTACCACTCTGCTCGGCCAATTCTCAATCAAATTTCACTCTGAAAAAAGTTGCGGGTACCCTGCAACCAGGTCTTTTGACTGAAATTGACAGTGTTTATCTGTCGTTGTTTCCTTTTTCCGTGCGACACGTTTTTCGGCGATCGGTCAGCTCGCAAAAATGTATTTTGCGAGCTGACCGATTGCCGAAAAAAGTGCCGTACGGCAAAAAGAAACAACGACGGACAAAAACTAACGACTGTAGTAAATAGACCTGGTTGCAGGGTACCCACCACTTTTTTCAGAGCGAAATTTGGTTGAGAATTGACCGAGCAGAGTGGCAAAACGTCCATAGCAGTTTATTTTGAAGCAGCACATTGTAAAATGACATTTTTGCGAGCTGAACGATCGCCCGAAAAACGCGTCGTACGGAAAAAAGAAACAACGGCGGACAAACACTGTCGACTTTAGTCAATAGACCTGGTTGCAGGGTACCCGTAACTTTTTTCAAAGTGAAATTTGGTTGATAATTGACCGAGTAGAGTGGCAAAACGTCCATGGCAGTTTATTTTGAAGCAGCAGCTTGTAAAATATATAGCATTTTACAACTTGCTGTATCAAAATAAACCTCCTTCAGGTCTCGGGATATACTGGATCTTGGGTGACTATACCAGGGATATACTGCCTCGATCCATCCACGGTATAACTGGTACAGGGTATCCAACTGTCCTCATTTTGAAAAAAGAACTGCTCCCTTGGGGGGGGGACCGAATGGTACGTACCAGTGGGATACCGGTATCCCACTACAGGGGCTCACCCCTGAGGTAACCAGGAAAGAGGGTTTTCCAAAACCCCCAACCCATCCCAAACCGCCCAAAACCAACATTTCCTTTGTAGTGGCAAGACCCAAGTCAATGAGGTCTGAACTTTGCAGATGCATTGCAATAAGCTGGAGAAAGTAACAGAGGTTCAGAAATCATGCAGGGAGCTGGATAACTGAAGAATTCTGCAGCTTCTTGCATATTTTTTTCTGAAACTGCAGAATTCTGCACTTTTTTTTTGAAACTGCAGAATTCTGCACTTTTTTTGCAGAACTGCAGAATTCTGCAATTTTTTTGCAGAATTCTGCAATTTCTTTGGAAACTGCAGAATTCTGCACTTTTTTTGCAGAACTGCAGAATTCTGCAATTTTTTTGCAGAATTCTGCAATTTCTTTGGAAACTGCAGAATTCTGCAGTTTTTTTGCAGAACTGCAGAATTCTGCACTTTTTTTTGGAAACTGCAGAATTCTGCAGTTTTTTTGGAAACTGCAGAATTCTGCAGTTTTTTTCTGCAGAACTGCAGAACTGCAGAACTGCAGAAAGAAATTATACACTCCTCCCAATGTCTGGCGTAATACACGAAGTTCGCCAGTCATCAGGCTAGAGGCAGCTGACTGGCAGTTCGCACGTGCTGTGACCTTGGGAGCGGCCACGTGCTGAACCCGCTATTAGGGCTAGAGACTAGCGGTTTGAAGCATTAGATCCAGAAGAAAATATTGCTTTGAGTTGATGCAATTTTGACTTCCTATTCAGTAAAGAAAATTTTTCAAAGCAATTTTCAGTAAATTTGTTTAGTTTTTCCAAATGACTTTGTTGTACAAATACTGATTTATATAAATTTCCATCGTGATGAGGACCCCTTTTTAGCTCGTCTGTTTTCTTTGAAAACGAAGAGCTATTGTCGTCACTCGATCGGCGTCCTCGTCCTCGTTGTCCCGGTTAAAGTTTTTGTAAGTGTCCATTTGTGACCTTAGTTTTCCACTTAGAGTTATGAAATTTGGTACAGGTATGGGGCTATTGGTATGGATCGGGAACATGTCGAGAAATCCAAGATGGCTGCCATTTTGTGGCGGCCATTTTGGCAGCCATCTCTCTTCATTCTTGAACTGGCCATTGTGACCTTAATATTTCGCTTAGAGTTATGAAATTTGGTACAGGTATGGGCCTCTGGGTATGGATCGGGAACATGTTGAGAAATCCAAGATGGCGGCCATTTTGTGGTGGCCATTTTGGCAGCAATCTTTCTTCATTCTTGAACTGCCCATTGTGACCTTAATATTTCACTTACAGTTTTGAAATTTGGTACAGGTATTGGCCTCTGGGTATGGATCAGGAACATATTGAGAAATCCAAGATGGCGGCCATTTTGGCAGCCATCTTTCTTCATTTCTTGAACTGCCCATAGTGTCCTCAATATTTCGCTTAGAGTTATGAAATTTGGTACAGGTATGGGCCTGTGGGTATCAATTGGGAACATGTCGAGAAATCCAAGATGGTGGCCATTTTGTGGTGGCCATTTTGGCAGCCATCTTTCTTCATTCTCGAACTGTCCATTGTGACCTTAATATTTCACTTACAGTTATGAAATTTGGTACAGGTATTGGTCTGTGGGTATTGATCAGGAACATGTCGAAAAATCCAAGATTGCGGCCATTTTGGCAGCCATCTTTCTTCATTTCTTGAGCTGCCCATTGTGAACTCAATATTTCGCTTAGAGTAATGAAATTTGGTACAGGTATGGGTTTTTGGGTATTGATCAGCCAAATGTTGAGAATTGTGGTGGCCATTTTGGCAGCCGTCTTTCTTCATTCTTAACCTGCCCATTGTGATCTCTATATTTTGCTAAAAGTTATGAAATTCGGTATAGGTATTGGCCTATGTGTATCGATCGGGAAATTTTGAGAAACCCAAGATGGTGGCCATTTTGTGGTGGCCATTTTCGCAGCCATCTTTCTTCTTGAACTGCCCATTGTAACCTTAAAATATCGCTTAGGGTTATCAAATTAGGTATTGGCCTGTGGGTGATAATCTGGCACACATTGATAGATTTCACATTAACAGACGAGCGTTGAAACCGCTTGCGGTTCTGGTTATTTTTTTATATTGTTTAAGACAATATTTCAAAACACATGGCAAAGTAATAATGTTAAATTTGGTTTATTGGAATAGTTTCAGCTATGTTGTTCATTGATTTCAGAAACGTTTTTCTGTATGCCACGCCCGTTTTATTCTATTTCTCTGGATCTAATCCACCCAGATGTATGAAAATTAGCACATAATGTAACACATATATGTAGTGTAGACATAAAATCCAAAATTTGAAGACGATATCTCAAAAACTCTTGCCACAGAAAAATTGAAACTGGAAAAAGAATTTTCAGTTCTAGCGTGAAATCACAGATTTGAGTCAACGTATTTTTAAGTTCCATGGCCGTTTTATTTTATATCTCAGGATCTAAAAAGAAAAGCTCTATGATATTCACCAGTCTTGTTTGTCATATTGCTTAGGTTACTGAGCCAAAATTCCAAGTCGATATCTCGAAAATCCTTGCCATGAAAAAATTATTACTGAAACAAGAATTTTTATTTCAAGTGTAACATTACAGATTATATGTCAACGTGATTTTAAGTTTCATGGCCATTTAATTTTATATCTGAAGATTTAAATATACCAGCTATATGATATCCAACAGTAATGTCTTTCATATTATAAAGGTTGTTGATCCAAAATATCAAGGTGATATATTGTAAACTCTTGCCATGATTAAAATATTACTGAAGCAACAATTATCAGCGCAAGAGAGAATTACAAGAAATAGTTATAATTAATTCATTTATAAGTAAAAGTTTAAAAACAAGATCGTCATCATGTGACTGGTTTTGTTGCCATGTTAATGGGTATGTTTAGCCTTGTGAATGCTTAAAAATCATAAATTGACTTTTGGTTAGACACTGCAGAATAAATCATCCTATGCAAAAGTCACTCATAAACAGCAGAGACGTCTTCCCGTTGATGTACACCAATATACATTTGTCTTAAACTTAACAGAAAATGTTTAAAATACACAATTCTGCAAGACATCAAAATGCAGCCACACACTAGTTAAGGTGACTCAACCGTGGTCATATGACCGTGGTACACTGCACACACTTCTGAGCAGCCTGGTTGCCTAGCAACATAGCGTCACCACTGCTGCAGGCCCTGAAAAAGTTGTGACGTTACCATTTTCTGCTCTCTTTTTTTTAACAGCATGGCAGCCAGTAATTTGCTATTTAAATGAGATCTAATGCAGCTAGAAGCATAATTATTTTTTTATTGAATGCAGTAACACCTATTCCGTGCTAATTCAAAGTTTCAGCTTCTCGTCTTTATCAAAAGAATTTTCTCAACTAATTTCAGTCAACTGTGTCTAAAATTGTCTTTATTTCTTTAAATTGACATTGGCATAGTCATGGTACTGCAGTTAAAAAACGACTCGGTGAATTTTTTTTATGTGACAATAACCTGTTTATGATATATGCAAATTTAAAAAAAAAATCTGTATGATCGTTTTCCTAAAATTTGATTACTGCCAGAACTGATGCATGCAAAATCTGTAATTAATTAGTGTGTTTGTGCCCTTTGAGCTCTTACAGAAAAAAGTATTTTAACCTTTTTCTTCAAATTTGTGGCAAATGTATTGGTTTACATCCATGGGAAGACATTTCTGACATTTTTGTGTGACAAATGCATGTAATGCTTTATTCTGTGGTACATAACCAAAAACTCAATTCATAACTTTTAAGCAGTCATCAGGCCAAATATGCTGTTACCATGGCAACCAAACGAGTCAGTGAAATTTTTTTATTTTTCATTTTTGGAATGTATGGGTCCGTCCCATAGACTACCTGTGCAAAATTTGAGAAAAATCTGTACGATCAAACTACCACGCTTGAGTCACCTTAATTACAGATTTAGCATGCACCAATTTTGACAGAAATCAATTTTTTTGTTAAACCATTTGATTCTGAAAGATTTTTTTAAAACTTGGCCTACATCATTAACAGGTTATATTCAACGAATGGCAGAAAATGAAAAGTTTTCATCCAGTCTTTTATTTGTCCACTGCACAATTGATTAACAACTAGAATGTAACTTTTTATTCAAACTTTGTTTTATTAAAATAAAAGGCATACTTTTAAAATGTCTTTGCTATGCTGTGTGTTTTTTAAATCAATAAATTTTTTTTATGTCCGCAAATATAATATTTCATTTCTGAACTTCAGAATAATAATGAAAGCAATATATTTTGGGTTTAGGGGAACAGTCACATACTATGACCCATTTATTATGATGAAGAAATTGCTAAATGCAATTTGTAAAACATGCAACAAATGAATACAATACGTCAAGCACACACAAAATAAAATTTGGTTAGCCGATGAGATCTGCTTGAGCAAATTCAGTATTTATGTAAATGAATAAAATTGATCAATGAGCAAATATACAAAGTAGAATGTGGTGTGTACAAAAGTAGGAAATATTTGTCTGTGGTGAATATAGGCCTATACATGTAAACTCAAAACAAAAATTTTAAAAATGTCTCTATTGCATCTGAAGATCTTTCGTCTTTTTTTTTTTTTTGCCACTAGAGCGTTTTTACTTATTATGTTTTTTTTTCAATGTTTTTTATATTTTATACTTTTTTTGGTACTTTCTTTAAATGCAAAAAAAAACTACAAGCAAATAAATAAACAAAAAATAAGAATAGACTAAAAACACGATGTAGCACATATGCCTATAGATACAAAATTAGAAATTTACTTACTGAAAATGTCTCTATCACAAATGAAGCTCTTTTGCCTTTTTTTTTTCTTTTCTTTTTTTGCCACTATGGCTTTTGTTGATTTTTTTGTAAATTTTTTTACCTTTCTTAATTTTTTTTAGGTCTTTTAGATTATATAATTTTTTTACCTTTTTATGAATAAAACAACAAGCAAACAAACAAACAATAAATAAGAATAGACAGCAAATACAAAAGCGATCACCATGTGGACCAATGAAAATGAGACAGTATTTCTTTTTGATAATTGATGATGAATTATATCATATGAACCAAAAAAATTCTTTAAAATATATGTATGCCTATATCTCTACTGCCTCTGATGCCCCTTCACCTTCTTTTTCATTTTTTAGCCGCGATGGCCTTTGTCCTTTTTTTATTTGTTTTACCTTTTATCGTTTTTTTAGTTGTTTTACCTTTTAGTTTTTTTTTTCGGTATTTTAATTTATATATTTTTTATACCTTTTATGGATAAAACCAAAAAAAACAACCAGGCAGCAAACAAACACAAATAAGAATAGACTAAAAAAAACACTTCAAATCATGAATTGCTTCTTCTAAATAGGCCTAATTTTTTCCACAAAGTGCGTTTTGGCTTCTTTGATTTGACCGTAAATTCAACTTCCTCAACTTCCATGGTATCATCCTCATACATTTTGCATTCTTCTTCTTTTGAGGCACTTTCCTCCTGGAAAAATATGACTAATTTTTAAAATTAAGGCCAAAGGGAAATGGAGAACTATTTTATCAGTTTAAGTCAGAGTCCTTTTACTTTAGGCCTATAGTCTGTGCTCATTATAACTAGTATCAATTTATACCCTATAAGCTCCTATATATGGTTTAAAAAATACATTACATGAAAGCAGGTTAGTTTTTTAAAGTGGGAATTATTTTTCAATTTGAGTAATTTTCTTATGCAGAACACGTTCGATTTCATTTTTCCACATTCAAAGTGAATGTCATCAAATTTTAGATTTCGTCAGCCTAAAGCAAATTGGCCTAAGTCATTTTTGGCAAATTTTGGCACACAGCCAAAAACTGACGTAGGCAAATTTGTTTTTTAAACCAAAATGACTTAGGCTAAAATTATTTTGTGGTAAAGCTGCGTTATTAAGCAATTCTCCATAAAATTTATCTATGAAATGTGAGGAAACAACTTAAATAAAATTAATATTCACAATTATGACCAAAAAATATTGATGATATCCACTAAAAGCAGTGATAACGAAGTTTGCCTAAGTTCAAATTGCCCAAGTCCTAAGGATTTAGGCCATTTGTGCAAAAATTGAGTTGGGGTTTTGAGGCGTTTATAATAATTTAGGAGTCCAATTTTTTTTTTGACACATCCATTATGATAAGAGCCTTCCTATGGTACCAGACGGAAAAGTGGCCTAAGTCTGACTTAGGCCAATTTTGCTTTAGGCTGACGATTTGCTTCTTTGTGAGCTTTTGAAATCTTCTGCATACATATATTTTTTTTAAGAAGAATTTTAGACTTAAAATAAAGTTGACATACTCTGGCTCTGGCTTTTCTGTTCAGCCAGTTTTTGATTGGCTTAGGTCTATGCCAGGACACATGCCAGCGTCTCGGTTTAGGCTTTATGGGCATACCGGAAGAGTCAAATGCCATCTCCCTTGCTGCGGGATCCTGTAAGATGAAAGTTATAAAACAGATTCATTAAGATTCAGGAAATTTATCAGCGCAACTGTGTGTTTTCTGAGTATGCAAGAAGTATTACAAGTTTCATTTATTGTTGGAGATTTGGTTTATTTTATTTTGTTGAAGTTTTTTTCAATTTGTGACACTTACGCTTTTTATTATGCATGGTAGCTTGACCAGTGCCCGCATGAAAAGGCAAGGCTTTCTTCTTGGACCCCTCAGTCCTCTCATGTTTTCATCCTAAAAAATTAAAAGATTGGAAAATTAAGAAGAGTGAAACTTACTGTATGAGGCTCAGATAGGTATGGGGCTCATACAGCCGTAAGTTTGGTTTTAAAAATTAGTTTATTTTTACGCTTTTTTTGGTAGCATCAATGAAAAATTATTCTTATCGATTTTTGACTCATTGGCATACACTAGCTTAATGTATAGAAACAGTATTTTTTTAGTTTCTTGTGCTGAACAATGCAACTTCTTTTGTGTGTCATATGTATCAAACTTTTTTTCATCAATAATCAAAATTAATAATTCCTGTCGCCACTACTGCGAAAATATATAATTTGCCACTGCACAGAGGGAAACTCAATATCCCCCCCTCCCAAATTATCAGCTAATGGTCGATATAATTGCCCCCTTAACAGGTAAAGAATTATAATTATATCATCACTGCTCACCTCAATGACTGATGGAGGTGAAGCAACTCCACCACCGGTTTCAGACTCCTCTTCTGATGAGGTCTCTTCCATAGCATCCATGCTGCAACGTCTTGTTAGATTTACTGGTGGTTTAATAGTGAGCCTCACATGATCAGTTTGGAAACTTTGGACAAGTGTCTCCATCCTCAAAGCCTTGTTCTCTGTAATTGACTCCACTACAGTCTGCTTCAGGGTCAGAGCTTCCTTGAGCTCGTCTTTGATAGTTGTCCCAGCTTCTGCTCTTTCTGTGTCATATTGGAGTCCTTCTGAAGGCTCTGTCTGAAGTTCAAGTAGAGGAACTCTTGGAGACTCAATGGCCACCTGAATGACTGATGGAGGTGAAGCAACTCCACCACCGGTTTCAGACTCCTCTTCTGATGAGGTCTCTTCCATAGCATCCATGCTGCTATGTCTTGTTAGATCTATTGGTGGTTGAATAGTGAGCCTCATATGATCAGTTTGGAAACTTTGGATAAGAGTGTCCATCCTCAAAGCCTTTTTCTCTGTAATTGACTCCTGCACTTCTTCTCCAGACCAACCCTCGCCGATATTGTTGATGCGACATTCAGCTTCCTTAACGTGAACAATCCTTGAAATATCATCCCCTATGGTGTCCATGCTGGTGTCCATGCTGGATTCTGGCTTTTCAGACTTCCTCTCAGTGTTCTTTCTGGTGTCATATTCGCCCTTTTCAAGATGAACAGCGTTATCCTGCATCTTCTTCATCCAAGCGGACTGAGCCTTAAGGTCACTAAGCGTCACCACCGGATTCATACAGTCACCATATCGGCTCTTCAGGGGAGTACGCAACAATTCTGATCTTTTCGCGCAGTTTCGCATGTTGTCGGAGGGCCTTACGACAGAAACAACGACACCCTGAAATAAAATTTAAACTTACTGAAATATGATAACATCAAAGGATACATTTTTATCAGTGCATTATGCAGGAATAGAGCAGCATCTGCAGTTCTGTAGCTATCTGAAGAATTCTGCAGCTTCCCCAAGCAGCAGAACTGCATAAAACCCCCCAAAGCTGCATAATTCCTAAGTACAGATTTTGTGCAGAAACCTTTCAGAAATGCTGCAGCGACAGAGGACCTACGAAACCCCTGACCCCTCATCTGACCTCAAACTGTCACACCCCAAACCCAATGTTTCCTGGTTATATTAGCGGCAAGAACGAAGTCAAAGAGGTCTCACCTTTGCAGATTCATTGCAGAAAGCTGCAGGAAGTAATAGAGGCGTAAAAATCCTGCAGACAGCTGCAGAACTTTATAATTCTGCAGCTTCCTACAGGATTCTGCAGCTTCTTGCTACATAGTCTACCTCCCGCAGAAGTAGCCTACAGATTTTGCTGCAGAAACTTTTCAGAAATAAAGTGCAGCCAAAACCTTACTTTTGAGCAGTCACTTTTTGTGCTGAAAATCAAGAAACCTGCATTGGAGCTTACCCTTTTCCTTCAATGCTAATAGAACTTTTTTGCTACAAGGCATTACACAAACGGTTTCTTCATTGAGGATTTGGATAACTCTGCATGTTTTATTACAAAAATATCAGGGATGGTCCATGGGTGGATTCCAAAAAGCTTTTAAATGTGTCGGGTTACACACTGTACAAGTACGGAAGGTCTTTGAAAGTAGCTAGGCCTACTGCCCAGGTTGGCATCAATTTATTTTCATGAGAATTGTCATATACATTTACATTTGCATAATTTTTTAAGTATAACTGGCCTATTCATAGTATTTGTTAACTTTGTTCTGTGATCAATTGGGTAATTTGGGTTACAAACTTATAACTTGTGATAGAGAAAGATTGACTATTACAATTTTGCACAAAATACAAAATTTAACCAATAAATGGAAGACAATTGCACTGCAATTATTGCAGCAGATCATTATAGGAAAGAACCATAAAATGAAACATGATGAACAATGATATTGGGAATTAGTTAGAAGCTCATACTGTGCAACAGTGTATGGGTGGGCCATGGGCCGGAAGAAGGTCATGTGACAACAGATCTCTTCGGTCATGTGACCATCTACTGGTGACACCAAACTACTTCCGCTATGGTTGCTTGGCTACTAGACTTTACCTTATCTAAATCTAATTGTTCCGATTTAACAATGGCCCCACTCTTGGGTCAGCTTCTGGAATCTTGGCTTACCACTATGCATCTTTGCTGACATTAAACTATTCAAGTTTTTTTTTCTATCTTTGAGCCACACCAAATTAATTTTATGGCAAAAAAGTTGTCCGTAAAAAGGGAGCGAGCAAACAATTTTAAAATGATACATGATTTTTTTAAATGCTTATGGCAGTGAGCGAACATTTGTAAAATCTTTATAGAATAAACTTAGAAAAATGTACACGTCGTATTATTTAGCACAATTTTTCCATGTAACATAATTTGCTATATATGTATGTATGTATGCTGAAGATTCACAAAACTTAGCAGGCCTTGTCCAGAAATATCAAATAATTTGAGTTGAGGAAGAAAAGTTAGTTTCTTTTTCAATGCAGTTACAAAAATTAAAATGAATAATTTAGTTTTTATGTGACCAACTTCTCGAATTTGTGCAAGCGAAAAATTAATCTAGAATTTTTAAAAAGTCAATTGGTATTTTAGGAGAGGGAACTCAGTCATTCAAAAATTAATTTGGTGTGACGTTAAAGACTTAAAGTTGCAAACAATACCTCTTATTATACAATACAAGACTGTCAAGAGGCTGTTACATATAACTCCATGGGCAAAGGACTATTCATATCTAATACTAATAACATAATTGATGTTCAATAACCCCTCAGTATATTTCAAGTAAAAAAGCATTAACTTACTCTTCTGCGTGAAACGTCAATTCCAACACGTTTCGACATGGTTGTTGAATTTCAAGAATCTGAAGATTCCAACTTCGATGTAAACGTAAGACAAACAATTTTTGTATTTCGGATACTGACAGAATTTCTGGAAAAGAAAAAAGAAAATATGCGTATAGCAAATGACTTGAATAATTTTGTAAGAAAGGAAATTTGGGTAGTCTATGCTTCACTTTAGCGGGCCGTGAAAATGACCATATTTGGAGAACAATGATTTGGTGACGTCATTCATTTGTAACCACGGCGAAATGTTTACATGACGCCATCAACGCATAACGACGATCTTATTTCGGTGGCGCAAAAAGTAGCAAAATACACTAAAAAAAATGTTTTAGTTACAGTTGTTGAAATAATGCCATGGAAACCAATAGGCGGGGGTGTGTAGGCGGCAGACCCACGATAACCCCTAAAAAACGATCGTTTTCACTTGCCAAATGTGGTCATTTTCACGGCCCGCTGTAGTTGTAAAATCAGAAAACTGCTGCTTTCCTCAATCAAATCTGAAAGGCTGAATTATCTTTTTTTTTCTGTGGTATGATATTGAAACTTTGAGAGAGCCAAAATTGGCAAAAAAGAGTACAGTCAGAACAATCAAAATTTTAATCTCAAACTATGCATGACAAAATATTGTAGATGGCAAGACAATTTTCAGCGATAAAAAAAAAAAATTATCTTACCAAAAATTCCACAGCCGTTCTCAGTGAAAAACTTTGAACAACAGATGTAAGTAAGAACAGAAGAAACCATGGTGACGTCCAGGGGCGAGATTGCAGCTCCGCCTTGTGTATTTGAAATGGTGACGTAACTTTTCCCCTTGTGGCAGGCTTCAAGGTTTTAAATTGGTTGCTTAATTAAGTGCAGTGGCGTATTTAGGGGGGGTGTTTGGCCATCCCCCCCCCCAGGCCAAAAAGTAACATGGGAAAGATAAGAAAAGCCGGCAAACGTCCCGTATTGCTTCCATGTTATGCCCCCCCCTTAGGTAATTTCTAGATACACCCTTGATTAAGTGTGGTAGTTAGATCCTGAAGATAGATTTTTCTAAAATTTTGCACAGACACTCTATAGACTCAAGATTCAAGACTCAAGACTCAAGATATTTTATTTCTTTCTGAAACGTTATATGTCATAGTAAAGAGGGAGGACATCTCTAAGACAAGTAATTATCGCTGGCGAGATGCCCCCCCTAAAAAAAAAAAAAATTTAAAGATCATATCATCATCTCAGAGAGATCCATTAAAGAAATAAAATAAACAATAGCGTACAGAAAATCAAAGCAACAATGGTACAATGAGTGCATATTGGGTGAAGAACCAAATATATATTATATATTATATAATATGATGAGAACAAAAGTATGAGGACATTAGGATAAGAGCAAAATTTCAGAAAAGGTAATTGCACATTTGGAGGAGTATGTAAGTCCAAAGAATCTGAGAATATTTCATAAAATAAAATTTGATGAGAATCACATGTCTACAGATTCTGAACTTATTTTTTATATCCTTGTAGAATTTGCAATGCGCAATTTGCACTTTAAGAAGCAGCTCAGAGACCGAAATTCCTTTGTAACATGGCATTAACTAGGTATTCAGACATATATAGCATAATGGGATATTACACAAGTTTTCATAGTTCAGAATAATTTGAAATTTGATGTATTTTGCAAAACCCTGTAAACTGTGAGTATGTATCTTATCTTTGAAATTCATTGGAGCATTATTTATGATAGTAGGTAATCTAAAACGAATACTATTTTTGACAAAATCATGCTTCTGCTGGGGTATTCGAAAAGCATATGCATGCCTGGTGTTGTAATAATGCATGTCAACGTTTCTAGTGAAGACAGAAGTTAGGAATATTTTCGGCAACATTCGATTTTCAAGCCTATATACGAATTTATACTCATTCAACTGCAGAATATCAGTAACTTTCAGTAATCTAAGAGACTTGAAAATAGGTTCCGTGTGGGCATTAAATTTTGCATTCATTACAATTCTGACAGAACGTTTTTGTACTTTCTATAGAACCTCAACATTTCAAAAATGAAAAACAAAAAAATTTCACGGACGGGTTTTTTTGCCATGTTATAGGTATGTTTAGCCTTGTGAATGCTTAAAAATCATAAATTGACTTTTGGTTAGATGCTGCAGAATAAAGCATCCTAGGCAAAAGTCACTCAAAAACAGCAGAGAAGTCTTACCATTGATGTACACCAATAGCCTATACATTTGCCTTAAATGTGTTTAAAATACACAATTATGCAAGACATCAAAATGCAGCCACACACTAGTTAGGCCTAATTGTGTTATAAATTCTTTCATTCCGGTCTTCCCACTTACCTCCAATCTCAGTTGCAGGTAGTAGGGAATATACATCTCCATAATACAAGACACCAAGATTTACTATATGTTAGGAATATTTTCTCTGAACTCGGAAAGCAGTCCTTCAATTATAAAATAGCACAGGCCTGGAACAGGTTACCAAGGACACAAAAAGAATATTTATCGGTGTCGATCTACACTTTTTCAAGAAAATTGAAACAGTACCTGGTGTCTCAGTACTCACTAGTTTGCACAACAGCCAACTGTTATGTCTGTCAGAACACATAACCATCATCAGTCATTATACTCATTATCATTATCATTAGCTCATATTTTCTTCCTTGGGATTGGGAATGGGAAGGGACGGGGATTTAATTTAATGTGGGTTAACTTTTGAATAAAATGCTTTTCTTCATAAACATATGTATGACTAATGAATAATAGTGGGTAGGTCGATTACAGCATGAAAATGCTAGTGACTGTCCCCACGAGGTAGAATGTTCTGTTTGTATTAATGTTCTGTTCCTCATGTATGTAACAAATTAGCTCTATATAACTGTTACCATTATAACTTGTCATGATATCTGTACATACATGTGTAAATTCTCAAATAAATTCAATTCAATTCAATTCAAATTGCAGTGTTCGAAATAAGGGGGGGGGGGGGTCAAGGGGGTTTTGCCAAACTGATAACAGAAACAAGTTTAGCTTTATAGTCTAACTGCCGCATGATTCCATTTTTCATGAAAATTATTGTAGTTGAAACAGCACGATGCTCGAATATAGGAAGATAGTTAATAATAAATGCATCCATGACAAAGTGGTTGAGTTATAGTAGGCATATAGGGGAGACTCTCTATGTTCATTTGAAAAGCTTTTTTTTTGGGGGGGGGGGGGTTATCCACTGCGTGCAATATTGTAGGCGGACCAGTGATGGTCCAATTAAATTCAATATTGGTCCAATATAAAATATATATAAACATGGCTGAGGTATATTGGACTATTTTCTAATTTTTCAAATGTTTATGTATATATATATACATGCATGTATGTATATTTCTTATATCTGTAAGAAAGTGAAAGATATGGGCTCCACTTTCCTGTGGTTGATCAGATTAACCAGCCTACCATATATTATAATGGTTGTGTATGTCCATGGAGCTATTAGGAAGGAGGGATCACTTTGGTACTTCAAAGGTACAATGTGTGTAGCTCTGGTACCCTAATTACACTGAAATTTCCATTCAGTCTTTGCTTCTTAATTACCCCTTTCTATAACTTTTCTTAAAAATGTATGACTATTTCTTTGAATTTGACATGTTGGAAGCATTGCATGACTCAATGCAGGTTGGTTTTATGGTTTATCAAGATATACAACTGAAGAGCACAAAGTAGATACCAAACTTTCCTTTCTGTGAGGCTTATCTTCGAAAAAATTAAATATTTTTAAACTGGGAATAATCATAGTGGCTGCCCCTGGCCGCTCATAAGTTTGATATCATTGGAAAGAGAAAATTCAGGGCTACAAGATGGTTATTGTGTCATTTTTAGGAAATAAACGGCTTTTGTTGTACATTGAGTAAAAGATAAAAGAAAAAAGGCATATAACTCATCAACCAGGAGTCGGAAAGCAGCCAGAAGCATTAAATTGGATTTGGAGTACTTTATCAAACACTCATGAGAAATGAGATTATTTTGTAACATCATACTAAACCAATATTAAGATTTGAACTTTAAAATCACCAGAAAGATTTTAAAGAAATATTGGTGGTTTTGGTCTAAAGCGCTACACACATTGTACATCAAAGGTACACAGCTCTGTGGGGGGTAATTAAGGATTTTGGGCCAATTTTGCCTGGAATTCTTTGATTCAATTAATGTATATTACGACTTATTGCCCTTCTCAAATTACAGTTATTCCTCCTTCCTAATAGCTCCATGGTATGTCTATCTCCAAAGCTTACCAGGTTATTGCAGCATTTTTTTCTAACAGTTGTGCGATTCAACTGATTTCCCCTAGACCTGTATATCAGGCAAGCAGACCAGCATTCATAATGACAGGTCCCCCAACGCAGTATATACTGCACCTGCACCAGTTCAAGATCGCATTGAGTGTCTCGTCTCTCTGCATCTGTAACATTTGGTGCTGTATCGTCTAAACGATCAGCCGCAGTGAACCCTATCATACATTAAACCTGATTAATTAGACACATTGATAGGTAGATTAGCAGTTAAGCCAATCACTGACTTAATCAGCATGATTACCTATAGGCTTGGATATAAATAGTTTAGAATTGAACTTGTTGCAACAAAAACCGTTTAAAAGTTTATTATTAAGGTTGACGGCTTTTGTTAGCTTAATTTAAGTTAAGTTATACATATGAAAATATCTTACAATTGATTTTTAAAACAACAGTTGACTGTTTTTCAATTTTTTTATTTGGCCGCGTTTCACTCCATCTTACACTTGATATACAGTACATCCAATTAGGCATTTAAGTGTTGGCCAACTATATGTTTGTTTTTTTTAAAGCTGAAGAAAAAATTATTTGAGAAAACTGCACAAATCAACATTAAATATCTGCCTATTTGGGAGAAACATGTCATTACGGTGCATACATGTAGGGCAAGTTGACCTAACTTCAGCCTCTCACCCAACTTCAGCCCCCCTACAGAAAACTCCTTGTAATTAAATTTTGATGTGGCCAAGGTGCCAATTTTTGGGTTTAAACTTATTGTCTATGTGTTTAGAATAAATTATCAAAAAGTTATGACCATCATATCAATGAATCAGGAATTTTACATGATTTTTTGGTGGACCGCATTTTGCTTGTTTGGCGACGCAAATACAACGCGAAACGAAAAAAAGTTTGATAAAACGTTAAATCTGTCAGTTGGCTGTACCAATTCACTAAAGCAGGAGCAGCCCAAAAAAAGTTTCATCACAAGGAAAAATTAGTAATCTTCCATAAATTAAGGTTTTTTCAATATTTTGTACTTGATCATTCAATGAATTTATATATAATAGGTGATTTATAAGACATGTCAATCTTACCTAACTTCAGCCCCCATGGTCCTAACTTCAGCCCCCATATGACCTAACTTCAGCCCCCAGGTTTCCCAAACTCCAGCCACTACATCTCACATGAGAAGTTTGTTTATTCATCCCTGAATATCTATCTATCTAAAAATTTAATTTTTAAAGAATTTTTACATCTGTCATACTGGAATAGACCCGTTGCCTGAACTGGAGTTTAAAATACATTTTTATCCTCTTTCCGTGAAAACGATGACTTCTTTCCAAGCTTTTTTGAAATACATTTTTGGAGCATTGATTTTTTTCAGACTGTCATGTTTTATATAGAGGTAAGTAATTGAGGCCAAATTTAATCATTCTGTTGTTTTTTATGACAGAATAGGATCAATTGGTTGGAGTTAGGTGCGGGGCTGAAGTTAGGTACACCCTAGGCTGAAGTTAGGTACAACATGGCTGAAGTTAGGTACATTTCCCACTATTGTCTTTCGAACACATTTGCACTGCCTTATAAAGCATGTGGATGTTTTTTTACAATATAGTCGTAAAGAGGACTGAAGGCTGGGGTTAGGTCCACAGCTACAGGTTATTCCCATGAATAGCCAGCCAATGACAAGCGATCAAAAACCAAAGTAGGCTGAAGTTAGGTCAACTTGCCCTATTCCCTCAATCATGGGCGTATTTCGCTGCAGCGCCCCCGCCCCCTGGCATCAGGGCAAATGGCTTATATCAGGGCAAATCCTGACCAATCAGGGCAGATCCACTGCCCTGGTCACATATCCGTGCCATGTTAAAATTTCAGGGCAAAATAGCGACAGCGCCCCCCCCCCCCCCCGCAAAACGGCTGTCCCGTACGCCCTATTATTGCTCATGGTGTATAAATCACTTCTGCAGTTGCAAACTTTGCATTTAACATTTCTGTGTTGAGTTATATCAGAACTCTTCGGTTTTATTATTCTTTGGTAGTTTCTAATCTGCATCTACAGGTACAGGCACTAAGTAAATACAATACCAACTACAAATATTTCCGTTAGGGGGTCTATCAATAATGGTCTGTGTTTACCAACACAGAACTACCACTGAGAAAGGAGGATTATCAGCCATGTTCAAGTGTGTTAGTTGTCACTATGGCGACTATGGCTGCCAAACACGTGCTATTTGGAACAACCTATTGGAGGTAATACAGATACACAGGCAGGAGTATACATTGGATTATCATATTCAGGTATGTCACTGTGAATTTAAATACCCTTTTTGCAATTTGATTCCATTTCAATTCCATGCTATAATCTTTTTGATTCAAATATTTATAACTGAATATAAATATTAAAACATGATAAATTAATGTTCTACACAATTGTCTTATTGATTTTTGACTCTAATACCTTGTAACCATAGTATAATGATGACAATGCATGATTTCATTAGCTTTCATTGTTTAGTTACACTAGAGATTCATAGTTAGTTGTTTATTTAAATGTTATTGAACATATCTTGAGATTTCATTCACATCTTCCCCCATAGACTGTCACAATGCTTATAGTTAAATTTTCCAGCTGGTTGCAAAGTGCAAACTAATGTAAATGGTCTGTAAAATGGTTTCCTTATGGAACCTAGAGTGCAGAGGGTGTAAAAAGGTTCTAAAATTTGAACAAGAATCCGAGGATTCAAACCCTGGGTTCTGTTGGGAATTAGCAATTAAGCATAAAATCGATGGATACAACATCAAAGTAGCACTGACCGCGAAGTGCAATCAGCTTTGACACCTGTCAGATTGACTTCAACTTGTCTTCAAGAGCTCTTTCTCAATGGCAATTTGGTAAACTGAGGGTGAAGAAAGGCTTGTTAGACTGCTTCCGAGAATAGATGCACTGCAAAAAGCAATTGCCCGATGCATTATTGGCCTTCCTTGAAACGCATGGACGATCGTCTTGTGGGCAATATTATAATGCAAGGTCAGCTTGAAAACAGCCCCTCAAGACTCAAATGATCTGTGACACCAACAAACTATTTAAAAAAAAAAAAAAAAAATCACAACAAACTATCCCGAATTCCACAACGCATTTTAGTTCAGCTCTATATGAACACAAAATGGCCCACTTGACCACATCCAAACCTTTATTAAGGCCGGGAAAACTTTTTTCCAAAAATCTCTCGGACTGGTTTTTCAGATAAAATTACCCTGGGGGAACCCAGGGTAAAAAGGTTCCAAATGCATGCCAGTATAGATTACACTACATGTGGTGTAGCTTTCACAGCAAACAGTACAGAGACCCTCTCCAGGGTTCATGACTTGACTGACTTGACTTGTGTTGTGCTGGTGTACCCCGGATCAGCCGGAGCAGCTCAACCACCATATTTTTGTTGTGGGAGCTGCGCTTTCTTATTTTTTGGTGACCGCCATATGATGATGAGATGAGAAGACTGGGAGTCTGGAACATACCCTATTTATTCAGGGATGCCCAGGGTCTTTCAGTTGCCCCAGCATAGAATACTGTATACAACCCGCCTCCATTTATGTCCCATGGGCTCGGACTAAAGTGAGTTCCGGAGGTGAGATTTGAACCCACGCCCTCAAAGCCAGTGGACAATTGGTCTTGACGATTAGGCCATGGGGGAACCCATGGGATTCCTGTTTCTGTAGAGTGCTACTAAGCCCTTGAATGACAGCACATAATGAAAACCCACAGTATGCAAGCAAATTCTTTGATCCTGTTAATTTGGTTGACCAAAAAAATTTGCATAGGCCTATGTTGTATGTGGACAAACATTTTGTTGCAAAAAAATTAAAAGTAGCACTGAATTTGGTATGTCTGTTCAATATGCCATATATGGGTAATGCTGTCTACAAGTGGACTGCTCTTGCATTGCCACAGATCAGAACATATGCTGTCTTGTGTTGCCACCTATCAGACACCATACAGGGTTCTATAATGCATTGTAAAGCTTTCTGTAAGCATCTCTAAAGGTGCCATAGTTGAAGCTTTAGGTTCCTCGTTGAACCACTTTTAGGGAATTATGTGATGAAACTGTAACACTTTTGGGTGCTAATAAGTACTGCGTTTTGGCCAAGTCACAAAAATTCTTTAAGACAGTCCCATACATATTTTGTGTTATTTTCTGGCTATGCATCTCAATTTATTAATTGTTCTTCTTTCAACAGGGAGCGGGCTCCATTACTGGATCTCGGTGATGGGGTGCAACGCAAGTTCAGAGGCCGGACCTCCGGAAGGCACCAGACCCCATGAAAGAAATATTCAGGTTTCTTTATTTTTTTAATATCATATATACATGACACTGTCGATTTCATGTTTATGGGCCTATACATTGTATGTCTTTCAACAAATACCCTCAATAAGTTGATTTTGATATTTGACTGAATTTTTCTCTCTCAACAACTATATCTACACTGATCGCAAAGTTATTAGGAGTGATGTTTTTTGCCTCCTTTGTCTGCCTTACTGGAAGACGATTCTTCTGTGCTGATTTTGTGCTTATTTTGTCCCATTCTGTTCATGCAATCAGAAATTATGGCATATTTCAGGGGTTTCAGGTTTGGCAACTACTTCCTTATATTAAATGTTCTCTTGATATCTCTGCATGTTCATATAAGTAAACAATGAACTCCTCTACAATTCTACATAGCTGAGAAATTTTTCAGAAAAGCAGAAAAATTGCCTGCAAGCTGAATGTAGGATGATATTGGAGTGATGCAGTCTGGTGAAAATGAGAACTGAATGCTGCTGCCACCTGGCACAAAAGTTGATTTTGTATGCTATACTAGCATTGCTGTCCCAAGAAATAGTTCCAATTTCATTGCACATTCACAAAATTTCTATTCAAAATTGATGTATACCAGAGTCAGACTCGGCAATCACATTCTCTAAGGAAGTAGACAAGGCCATCAGCACACTCAGAAACAGCCAAGGTTTCTTCCAGACAAAATCTAGTTCCTCAGACTGAAATTATGTAGCAGAACTCCTCACTGAACCAAAGATGGAAGTGACAGAATATTTCCTTCATGGCACACATGTCATTGTGTGTAAAGGATATCGGAATAGTGCTATTCTATCTGATTGTCGACCCACGGCCACTGGGATGAAGAGATCTCATGACGAGTTCAGCCCAAGACTCCTTTACAGAGTTGTTTCATGCGAAGTCAGCTCAAAGTCCTTGGTAACGCTTGGCATTATGATTGTAAAAAAAAGGTATTAGATAATTATAAGAGTTGTAAATCTCTGTTATCTCATAAATGGCTTTATAGTCGCCTGAAACAGATGATCACAGTTCCAAGTTGCAAGGAGGACAAGCTATGCCCTTACGGGCGCAGGGCTGCATGGTAAAACTGGGCTTATAGTCCGTCTGTCTCTGTCTCAACAAAAATCATCAACACATATGTGGTCCCAAGACTGCTATATGGTCTAGAGGCAACTGTTCCCAGCAAAATGCAGATAGAGGAAATTAGCCGATACTACAAGATGTTGCTGAGACAGATACAGGGACTACCTAATTCCACCTCAGCCATTGGCATTTACACCCTAATAGGGTGCTCTTTCTCATTCTTGACTCCTTGGCCCATTGGGAGAAATATATATATAGGCCTATTGGACACAAATCCACTGTGAACAGTGATTTCTGCCTCTTCTTTTTTAATTTACTCCAAAATCGTGTTCTTTTATTTTCATCTCATGAATGGCAACACTTACTGTCTGTGTGTAGGCCGACGCAATTTTTGAAAGTTAAATCGTATTGTCCTTACAAATATGACTTAACTATAATCCATTACATGTACATAGAAAACATTTACTGAAATTTTGAGATATTGCCAGGATTTCTTTGTCAAAATCACATAAATTTGACCTCAGGAGTGAATTGTGGCATTGTATGGTTTATTGATCAAAATACAGTGTGTACAAATAGGAAGCATCATACATTGGCTGCTATGTTGCCACAACAAAGCAACAAGTTCTAGCATCAAGCACTGATGCAGTAGGCAGTGCAAACTCATCATAACGTGGTAAATATACTCAGCATTTGCGTCATCAGCCAATCAAACAATACAGATTTATACCAAGTGTAAAACTAACATGTTTCTTTAGAATTGGAAAAAGCAAAAAAGCAAAAAAAGCAAACAGCTAGACAAAAAGTATTTCATAAGTACTAAATCAAAGTTTACAACAATTGAAAATTCTCAAAGTTTCAACCCAGCATGGCATTATTTCAGCAGATCTATACTTTGAAGAAAAAAAATAAAGAAATAATCTTTGAAAAGAATCCTTTGTCAGAAAAAAAAAAGAAGCTATATATAACATAGAAATATCATGGTACTGAACAATGTAAAATAATTGCATTTCAGGTTTTAAAATATTTCTTTTATTTTGTTTGCAGGGCCATGCGTCAGATGAAATAGCGGTAAGTATTTCTTATTATAGACTCTGATACTGTATAGTTGGCTGTTCCTTTATATGACGTTGTCAATTTTACTGCCAAGACTTTTCAATTAGAATTCTGCAGCTTTTAAAATACTATACAAATTATAGCAAATAGACCCCATCAAAGCTCTTTGCGAATTGGCGGTCCACTGAAAAAATTAATTTTCTTATTTTCAATCTGCAAACTGGCTTTGCCACATCATCGACAGGTTTATGTTGGTCTACTAATCTTCTTATTTGATGAAGTAGCTTAAGTCATTTAATTAGTTTCTTTATTGTCACCAATGCTGCTATAGGTATGATAAGCACTGAATCAACTGATTAACCAAAACTTACAAAAACAATACAGTTTTAAGTTGAAAGTTATGGACACTAATCCGCAAACAGCCCTTAATTTAAGCCTGCGTGAAGAGGCTGAACTTGTAGCATGGCTAAAGGCCCAGATTACTTGAAAATATTTTTGAACCCCCCCCCCACGGTAATATCAAAAATCATCAAAAATTTTGAAAATATAGTGTTACTTGTGTCCTATCCGTACCATGTAATAGGAAACCTTATAGGTATATTCGATCAATATTTCAGAGAGATCAATATTCATTTTAATGATCATATGATTCATCACACTCCAGTAATTATAGAAATAGAGGTTCTTCTTTTTTTATTTCAATGTATTGGTTCTTGTGAAAAGGATTTTTACATTGTATACCTAATAACTCTGTGGAAGACTATTTTAAAGGTTATTCCCAGCATGAATACATGAAATAGGATTATAATCTGTAACGATAGTCCGGTCACTTTTAAAATGTTCTATGATATTTTGTAATATTGTTGGTCTGTAAGAAATATCAATAATAGGCCTACATTGTAGATTGAAAGGATCAAGTCAAGTCTGCTTTATACTACCCCTAAATTATAACTGAAAATCCTCTTCATTTCCACTGATTTAGATCTATGTAGATCTGCTGGTATAAGATCTGTTATTGCGGCATGCCAATACAATTTTAAAAATCATAATGAGGCATGCATTTTTATATTTTTCATTCGATTTCAGGTAAAACCAGTAAAATTAGACAAAGATGTCCTGCTTCGCTACATTAACTTAGAACAAGAAATCAACCGATGGGAAAAGAAGAATGTGTCAAAATCTCTTGTGACGACCAAAGATGAACTGGCAAATGTCCTCAAGTCAATACAGACCCTCACGGCCAAACACCAAGACTGCATTGAGAAAACGTAAATAATTTATAACTTCTGGTTTTTTTTTTTTGGGGGGGGGGGGTTTCACAATGACATCTGTAAGATATATGAAGAAATCCTAAACAGCAAAGAAGCGTTCCAGATTTCCTGTGAAGGACTTGCTCAGTTAAGGTCATGACTGCCAATCAATCAACACACTTAAAAACAGGCAATCAGCAGCTAATTCAATCAATTTAAGGCAAACGTTATAATGAGAGTTGCAAGATTGCAACGTTTTAAAGACTTATTAATAACCAGACTTAAATAAAGTGTGCTTTATTTGATCCTATCTTTTAGACAGGGAATCGGTCATATATACACCTTTTTGTTTAATTTTTAACCTATACATCTACATCTATAAAAGATTAAGCTTAGCAGCAGATTCCACAGCGGGTGACCCAGGGGGTCCGACCTCCTTCACTCATAAGTCATCTAATTTCAAGCCCATTCCCCTTTCACAAACTCCCCATTACTGTCAAAAAATGTTTCTTGCCACTCTATTTCACCACCTCCCCTAAAACATCCAAATTTCCCATTCCAACCATCCCCTTTTTGGCCCCCCTTTCAAAACAAATCATCAGATCTGCCCCTGCATGACAGGGTCATTTCTTTCCGCACAATGCATGCCAGCCCATCGACTCCTTTGCTCACCTACCATGCATTTTTCTTCCTTTCTCTTAATTACCATTCAAATGGGCTGCCACTGGACCCTGTTATCAGTGTTCTTTTTGCCTCGATTCACCTCTTCTTACCTCTCCGTCTCACCAACTTGCCCAAGCAAGCCATTACCTTCGTGAGTGGACTTCCGGTCTGATCACTTTGTTGTGATCCAGCCTGCTGCATTTTCGCGCCTTTCTTTTGATCCAAATGGACTACAGCACAGTCTACCTGTAACTTTCTACACATGTATGATGTATCAGGTTAGCTCAATCGCCTTACATTAGACCTACAACACAGTTGCATTACTTTCTTTCATTCCAATCAACTTCATTCAGGTTCATTGATTCCTGTCAACGATTCAACTTAAAGTTTAAAGTCCAATTCACTTTCACACTTCCCTGTCATCTGTCTCCCACTTCCAATCAGAATGAATGAATGATCAATCTGTTTATGTATGCATATCTCTATGTTATAAATAAATCTATCCATGTATCTATCTGGGTACGTATCTTTCTATGTACCTGTGTGTCTTTACATGTGTGTACCTACCATGTGTAAGTATCCGTCTACTGTCTACATTGATGTCAAAAGATTAAAGAGAACTGTTAAACAAAAGTTAAAATACAAGTGAAATAATTTGATAATAAATATGTGTCAAGCCTCGGGCATGTGAGCCGTTAATCATGTTAATTGCACTTCACGATGACACCAAAGACCTGACACTTCAATAGCAATGTGAATAGACCCAAATTACTCAATTACCTGATGTACATGATGAGTCAATTTTACTTAACGTCACACTTCAACACAAATCGGCCTAAGGTGTATGGGACATTATATGTTATATACATGAATGTATACATCATTATACATGTATGTGTCCATTGCTTATTGTATACCTAACAACCCCCCCCCCTCCTTCACTCAAAAGTTTAACCCTTCATATTTCCCCTTCATGTAGCTGAGAGGGGGGGGGTGAGATTTTCCTTGATTTCCCCCACTTACAGTCCTATCATGGGTACCTCTAATTATTCTGATATTATTATAATTTGATTGTGTTTTGTTTTCTTTCAGCAAAAAAGAAAAGTTAGATGTAGACCGCATGCAGAACCCTTCAGTACAAGCATTCTTCAAAGACCAGGCACATTTTGATACACAACTTTCAAAGGAGCAGGTGAGTCCAACAAAAACATCTACTTTTTTATTAATTGTATGTTAAATATAGCCATAATTTCTCCATCAGAGACGTGTTATAGAACTGGAATGTACATCCAAATTGATTCATACGCTGTCAAAATTATTTCATATTCCACTGAACTCTCAATATTATGTTTGCCTTTCTCTACAGGAAGAATATTTAGAAGCATTAAATGAAGAAGAGGTAGCCAAGAAAGAGCTGGAAGGAGAACATAAAAACAAGGAGAATTTGGAAGGAGAATTGCAGGTTTTGGAAAAGGACAATAATGAGTTGCAAGAACTGCACAGGGAACAGGATGAGTTATTGGGTGAGATAAAATTCGTTTTCCCAAAATCCCTTGGATGATAGATTCCTTAAAGTGTAACTTCAGTGATCAGAGAGAATGCATCAAAGATTTGCCTTCATTTGAAATTTTTCAGTAAACCAGAAATATATCTTCTGTAGAGGGTGATGTTAAATTTTGAACCAACGTTTGTCTGTATGGAGTTAAGCCTATCAGGCTCATTGCATGGACGATTCCAATCTTAGAACAATTTTGCAGATCGCTTAATTTTACACAAACTTTATACTTTTCGAATTGCTTAGAAAATGTCTGATAGTAACACATTTGCAGATGTACTTCGAAATCACTGGGATCCATTTCTGATTTCTTCATGGAGTTCTTAAATTTTTTATTCAGCTGGTATTTTCAATGGGTCATACGGAAGTGAACTTGAAGACAAATTGGAGAGTGAACTTGACATCATGTTGGACAGAAAACAAAGAATTGGAGTGGCAAAGTTCAAATGGCAGGGAGCCAGGGTGTTACTACAGTATGCTTGCAACCAGTTGTCATTCTCTGTGAAGAGATGGCAAGAAGTAGGAAATTTACAGTGAGTGTATTCGTGTTCTAAAACCTTTTATGATGTTTATTATATATAGCTTATCATTTCTAGATTTACACAAATGTTTACAATGGTGACTAAGCAATTAAAGCATTTGCCTGCCAAAAAGGAAATCCCATTCATGTATGGATTATCCAGTTTATCCTTATATCGATTTTGATATCACTTGATAATTTGCAATATTTGTGGCGATGTCAGAGAGTTCTGGCAGAAATGTTTAATGGGACTGTGGGAGAAAATCTTTCAGATTCATTTTGTCAGTATAAATCTTGTTATTTAGGCCCTATTTATATTATCAAAAAGCCACACAAACAAAATAAAGATTACTTCCAATCCAAGGTAACCAAATTAATGACCACCTTTAAGTTTATGCATTAAGATATTGGCACAAATAGATACTGTTCCTATACTTTTTTCAATAGGAATGTAGGGGGAACCGGGGCACATTGGGACGTTTTTAACATCTACTAATTTTGCTCGATGCTGAAAGCACTGAAGAACTGAGAAGTTTGCATAAATATCACCAATACTATTGAGCTTAAATGCAAGGCATAATAAACTAGACTGCACCTACCCTTTTGCAGCCAGGGAGCAAAATGTGAGTCGTAAAAATGACTGTCCCAATGTGCCTCGGCGGGGCACATTGGGACATCAGCCGGGGCACATTGGGACATCAATTAAAGAATCATTTTAACACTCCATATGCAATAGATATTACATAATTATAAGTAGTGTGTAAGACAATATACAGTGCATTAACACCTTGTAGTGCCAATAGTTAATAACTTTAAGCAGTTTTAAACATTGAACATAAACTGTCCTGGGTGCGGACATCTATGTAAGTAACACACAGTGCTTTGCCATAAATTTGTTCACAGAGCATGATAATCCACTATGCCTCTCTTCACTGCGACCTGAATACCTGTTGTGTGCTGTCCATAGTCATTCAGTTGACTTGGACACTTAAATTCTTCCATATTAAGTGCGTCCCAATGTGCCACGAATTAGCTCTGCTACGAGAGTAGCATAGCTTTTGTTGATCCTGGCTGCCCCAGATGCGTGTCCCGTGTCAGCATGCACTTGGACTAGTACATAAAGTGGCCGCTAGCGGCGCTGCTGTCCATTTCGCGCCGTCACATGCCACTGGATGGCAATCAATGATGGCAATCAATGATGGCAATCAATGATGGCAATCAATGATGGCAATCAATGATGGCAATCAATGATGGCAATCAATGATGGCAATCAATGATGGCAATCAATGATGGCAATCAATAGATAGATAGATAGATAGATAGATAGATAGATAGATAGATAGATAGATAGATAGATAAGGGGGCCTACATTTATATCTCCTAAGAATAAGGGGGCAACCATAATATCTACTAAGGTGCTAAGATAGATAGATAGATAGATAGATAGATAGATAGATAGATACACAGATACACAGATACATAGATACACAGATACACAGATACATAGATACATAGATACACAGATAGATACATAGATAGATACATAGATAGATAGATAGGATAAGGGGGCGACCATTTAATATCTACTAAGGAGGGGGCGACCATTTAATATTACTAAGAATAAGGGGGCAACCATTTAATATCCGGGGACATGGGGACACGGCCCCCGGGGACATGGGGACATACCCCCGGGGACTTAACCCCGCGGACATGGGGACGGACATGGGGACTTACCCCCGCGGACATGGGAACTTACCCCCGCTGACATGGGGACTTACCCCCGCGGACATGGGGACTTACCCCCGCGGACATGGGGACTTACCCCCGCGGACATGGGGACTTACCCCCCGGACATGGGGACTTACCCCTGCGGACATGGGGACTTACCCCTGCGGACATGGGGACTTACCCCCTCGGTCATGGGGACTTACCCCCGCGGACATGGGGACTTACCCCCGCGGACATGGAGACTTACCCCCCGGACATGGGGACTTACCCCCCCGGACATGGGGACTTACCCCCCCGGACATGGGGACTTACCCCCGCGGACATGGGGACTTACCCCCGTGGACATGGGGACTTACCCCCGTGGACATGGGGACTTACCCCCGCGGACATGGGGACTTACCCCCCAGACATGGGGACTTACCCCCGCGGACATGGGGACTTACCCCCGTGGAAATGGGGACTTACCCCCCCGGACATGGGGACTTACCCCCACGGACATGGGGACTTACCCCCCCCGCACATGGGGACTTACCCCCGCGGACATGGGGACTTACCCCCGCGGACATGGGGACTTATATCCGCGGACCCCGTTGCTGCTGCTAGGGTGCCTCCCCCGGGGTTCCCAACCTCCTCGGCTGCCCCACTTAGCATGGTGTCATGTACTGGTAGCAGAGCTCTGCTTGTGCATCTCATGCACACCATTCTAGTTCACTGTCCCAATGAGCCCCCAAATGACTTTTACACCAAAATGCTAATTTCTCAGGCACCAGTGAGTGTGTTTATCACGATAGCAATTCATAACTGTTCGTTACGATACATCAAATTCATACAAGCACTGAGAAAGCCTCATTGTTCATGGTTTGTCCACAGAATGGTTTGAATTGAACCCGTCCATGTTTACTTTGGTAGTAGGAAAACAAACTTTTCCTCGCCATACATCTGCATGTGGCTGTAATTTGTCATCAAAATGATGGAAACGTCAGGATGTAAAATTACAAGATATGATGGCACTACCATATCATATACCTGCAGGAACCAAGAAAACCCCACCGTCCCATAGTGCCCCGCGTCCCAATGTGCCCCGGTTCCCCCTACATAGTTTAATATAATACTTATCACACCTTGGCTGGACAGGCTCTACTAACTTATCACACCAAGAACCCCTGATACTGATTTGTCACAACTCTTTTAGTTTATCACACTTTTTCACATTTATTCTGCTCTTTTTCTTAACCCAGAAACTCCAATCAGAAATACACTATGGCCACAGAAGTGAGGAACAACTTAATAGCAGCCAACCAGAACATCACATCAGCCCAGAGGTATCTTCACACCATCCAGTTTCCTTACTGCACAGCAGAGGAGATGGCTACATTAAACAAAGCTACAAATAACATCTATTCTGATATGATGAGCAGAGACAGACATGCCCATGCATTCGAGTGCTATACTGTTACACACAAGAGGGCATCAGCGCTTCTCCAATGGTTTGATCATGTAAGTGATTTTTGTTCTGCGTTATTGATCAGTTGTCGCGAAGCTCACTCTGGTGGATTTTGGATGTCTTATACCTTGTTTTACCTATAATTCAGAATGTCAGTACTTCGGAAACATTAATTTATAAGAGATGATTTTTGTAAGAAGTGTGGTGGTCCATTTTCCCCCAACAAGACTTGCACCTTCTCCAATGCGCACCTTATGAACCCACAGCGGAGTGAGCATTAAATTTTACTGAGCAAGTCGTCCACCGCAACCTAGAACATGTTGCAAAGATAAAGAATCGAATTTTCCGATATAACCATTTCGACACTTATGTGTCTGTAGCAAATCAGTGTTTTATTAAATCTTTGTAGTTGGCCAAAGGGTGGAGCTATCTGTACTATTCTGTAGGTCTGCCTGTTTCCTGATCTAGCTCCTCACTGACACATCCTCACAACTTCTCCACAACTCTTAGTTGCTGAAAACTTTTAGTTGATCTAAAGTGCTGAACACATGCTCCAGGAGAAATATTTTTAGTCAATGAGTATATTTCACAAGTAAATAGTTCAAAATGAGTACCGTAGTTGTCATAAAGAGGTCAAAAGAATCAGAGGTCCAAGTTGGTGCATTTGCAATCCGACTCTGAAGCCATATTATAATTACAAACTGCGAAGAATGATCTTAACAAAACTAACGTTTTATAGATCTATGTAACCATTAATACACGTTTGGTTGTATGTTTACAGGTCATCAACAAAACAATCACAGGAGACCTTGAGCAGATAACAGCTATGGTGCAACAAAAACAGAAGATGCTGAGAGCGGAGAGGCTGAGGTGCATCAAGGAGAGGATCAAGGAGGCCAATGGGGACACTGACCTAGATATTGAAAATGGTAGGCTTTCCTTTCATTTCTTCTGTTTAACTTTCTTCTTCCTCTTTGAGTGAAAATTATGGTACATATGGATTTTTTCTGCCATGATTATCTCTCAAAAAGAAAGTTCTGAAGGTCAGCATTGGAACATGCATTCTAGAATTTTTGTAAGGTTCCTGTAGGACTTGTCTCTGGCACATTATACTAATTTATAGTCTAGACAACACAAGTTCCATTTAAAATGTAAATGTATGTTGTATCACCTGGTTTATGGTAAATGTAGTCTAACCTAAATGTTGTCATAATTCTTTCTCCCAGTCTAGTATATAACTTGGATAAGAAGCACATTTTATATTGTATCCAATCTATATCATTCACCTGTATTGTTGTTGTCTATGTTTAGAACACAGAGGTAAGACACAGTAGTAAAAGTGTGTATTTTGGTCATAAGGTTATTCACCAGAGCTTGCTTTTATCACAATGTAATCAACTGAATTTTCCAGACTGGAAAGTTACGTTCATGCACTTAGTTGAGTAGATTGGTTTTGGTAATGGTCAGTTTTTGAATTTTTAGATGGAAAGAAAGGTACCACTATTAATAGTGTGAATAATCTCTTCACAAACTAACACAATTAACAACGGTGCTTAAAAACATTTTCTTTGAAGTTCTGATTCGGTCACTCTGGGAAATAACAAGAAATTTGCAGGGTGTTTGTTGCAGTGTTGAGGATGTTGAACCTATTAACATTACCCAAGCTTGTTGAAACTTTGAAACAGAATTTTAATTTCAAGTTGTCATTCTAAACTTACAAATAGTTACTAAAATTATGAAGGTTTATAATTACTCATAATTACTCATAATTACTCACTGATTCGACATTCACTGTAAAATTTGAAATTTTGAGAGGTTCAGTGATTGAGTGAGACGGTTGCACAATACATTTGAGCTAACATAGCCTGTAGTTTTCAGATGAGATAACGGACGGACTATCTTAGCTGTTCATCAAAAACAACAAGCTATGCTAGCTTAGGAATTGTGGAACCATCTCACTCAATCAATTAAGCAACTCAAATTTCAAATTTTACAGTGTTGTAATATAGTATTCCAAGATATCTAGTTAATCCTGATGCAGTGGCTTATTTTGTTAACAAAAGTCATTACATAAATGCTAATAAATGCAACAAGATTACCGCCTGCTTCTTTCAAGAAGAATCGACAAGTTTCAATGATTATCGAAAATGAAATGTCTGATAACTTTAATCATTTGTCTGCAAGAAAATTTTAATTCTTTGTTGTAAATGAATGGCCTTCAAGACTTCTGACATAGCCAGCCGTAGATGACAAAATTTGGATAATGAAGTATCTACATTTCTGTAACCAAGAGCACTGGAAAATGGTCTATCGGTGATCGATTTACAATTTTACATGACTGAATAACTTTTAATTATACCTCTGCGGAATTGAGTTGGTACTGTTACATTTTAAAAAGAATAATTTATTTGACGAAATTACTTTAAAAATCATGCCACGATCCACCAGAAAAATCTGTCGATTATTTGTAGAAATTATAAAATTAACATGTCGCTATGCACTTTACAGAAATGGACATTGGTGACGAGAATGAGACGGATGCTGAGATGAATACCAGGGCCCAAGAACCGGACAGGGTGTCCAATGCTGGGGATGCTCCTGTAAGTTCATCTGATATAATTTTAAAAATAAAACAATGCATTATATATTTCGATTTCTATTTTATTGGTTTGTTTGGATTTCAATTTTGCAGGCATCCAATGGTGACGAGCCCGAAAAATTATCTGACAGCGAATTGGCACCATTACCCAGCAATGCTGATATATTTGGTAAGTTGAAGATTCTGCTATTCATTTTATTACTGCAATTTATCTGTAACATCAATTTGAAAAAGATACAAATTGGAGAACTTCATATTCCTACCCAGTTTATGATTTGGTACTGGATACCGGTCAAAATCTGAAGATGATCTGATTTGTCATCAGTATGTCTCTAAACAATGGCACCAAGTAGATGAAGAAGACATCTTTACTTGTATTGTGCTGGTATACCCAGATCAGCCGGGTCAGCTGAACAACCATCAAAAGTAATTAAAGTAATACTTACCATCAGGCCACACATAATTGATCTTTAGCTTCTCGGATCCTCTCAAGGCACTTTTTCTAGGGATGGCCGGTAGGAAAAGAAAAAGGTGAAAAAAAAATTTTTTATAATGTCAAAAGAAAATTAATTTTTTTTCCACCTGCAGGAAATCTATTGTCGTGGCGGGTCCGCGAAGCTAAGAATCAATTATGTGTGGCCTCACTTTGTCTCACATTTTGTTTCTAGGAGATATCAATGAGCTGAAGAAACAGCACGAGAAGGAGATGGAGGAGTTCGAGAAGGCTCAGAAGATGAACAAGGCCCGGATGGAGCAAGGACTGCAGGACAAGCTCAACAGGCGCAGGAGCAGGAGGAAGAGGCAGGAGATGCAGAATTAATTCATTTTCAAGGATATTGTTTACCTACCTTTGTGTTTCGTACTTGTATCAATAATTATCTTTGCAAAGGAGAAATGATTATTATGGCAATGAGGCATCTAGATATATCTGAACAATGAAATTTATTAATTTGTACAAATTTTATAGGTATTTATGAATCAGTGTTTCAAAATTATTGTTATGTACATTAGACAGTACATATTATATTAGATAAACTTTGACATTTTGTAGTCATTAGGTCCAGGAATACTTAATATTTTGTGGAGGCAGTAAAGAAACCTTCTTTGCAAACCAATGAATGACACAGGCCATAACTTGAAATGAACGAAGGGGTAACTTTCATTTTGCCTAAATAATCTTAAACCATTATTCAGAGACAGGGTAAGGAGTTTATTTTTCAAAGTATCCACTGATCTCCTTTAATTGTCACATACACAAATAAAACGGCATGCAATGTACATACTTTTGGGAAAAGCATTACAGTAGTTCCACTTTGTATGGGGAAGGATGAGAATCTGAAATTTGCTCTTTGAGAGTTATGATATGCGCCATCACCAGACTTGTAGATGAAAACCATATATATATTAAGGGCAATTCTGCAAAGTCTGATTTACAGATTTGGCACTCTAGAGCTTGTGTAGCCATACCATTATACTTCAGCTATTTCATTGTTAAATAGGGATGAGGCCAGGTAATAGGGGTATCAGATAAGCATCGAAATATCAGCGTTTCAGACATACTCACACGATGTACGTCCAAAACGCTGTAGCTCAGCTCCTGTTGCACTTGTATTTGGTTGATGGCTAGTCAGATACCCCTATTAACTGGCCTCATGCCTGGATAACAATGAAATAGCTAAGGTATGGTGATAGGGCTACACAAGCTGCTTAGGTGTCAAATCTGTAAATCAGAATTTACGGAATTGCCTTGCATCTTTTTGGGTGGTGTTATTCTAGTGTAAGAATCAGATTATTATCCTATCGTTTGTCAGTAACCAACAGCAGTATGAGTCTCCTTAGACTGAAGCGTTATTGAAACGTATCAACTAAAGGCTTGATGATGACAAGTCATCATCATAATGATACTACATTGTAAGTACAATTTTGACATTGAAATGTACCTCACTTTCTCCATTAACAATGCTTGTGCTGTTATTGAATGTAATTAAGAATATATCTACTTTGTAAAAAGATGTGTTACGACTTTGAAAGGTGGGGGGGGGGGGGAATGTAATCCTTTGGTATTAAGTTTCTTGCTTTGGTGTTTCAACACCAGATGGATCCTCTGTTCACTGACCACTCTTTGCCCGACTGGCGTTTATTGCAAATGAGGAAATCAATTTTATACTGACAGAAAAGTAAAGCATATTGAACACTGTGTCATTTCTCTGACATAGGTTGTAGCACATGTGATTAAGTGCCTTTTACAGAAATCAATAATTAAGGCTCAATAATGAATTGCAGAATCCAAATATATCGAGGAGTATATAATTTCTTCCTGCAGTTCTGCAAAAAAACTGCAGAATTCTGCAGTTCTGCAAAAAACTGCAGAATTCTGCAGTTCTGCAAAAAACTGCAGAATTCTGCAAAAAACTGCAGAATTCTGCAGGAAACTGCAGAATTCTGCAGGAAACTGCAGAATTCTGCAGTTCTGCAAAAAAACTGCAGAATTCTGCAGTTCCAAAAAAAATCTGCGGTTTCAAAAAAAACTCTGCAGGAAGCTGCAGAATTCTGCAGTTCTGCAGCTCCCTGCATGATTTCTGAACCTCTGTTACTTCCTGCAGTTTATTGCAATGCATCTTCAAAGTTCAGACCTCTTTGACATGGGGCTTGCCGCTACCAAGGAAACGTGGTTTGGGGGATTGTTGTATGAAGGATCGGGGTTTTTGGTAGTCCTCAGTCACTATAGCGTTTCTGAAAAGTTTCTGCAGCAAAATCTGTAATTCTGCAGGAGATATGCAGCCTGGGAGGTTTTATGCAGCTCTGCAAAAAACTGCAGAATTCTGCAGAAAACAGAAGAATTCTGCAGAAAACTGCAGAATTCTGCAGAAAACTGCAGAATTCTGCAGTTCTACAAAAAACTGCAGAATTCTGCAAAAAACTGCAGAATTCTGCAAAAATCTGCAGAATTCTGCAGTTTCAAAAAAAAATCTGCAGGAAGCTGCAGAATTCTGCAGTTCTGCAGCTAACTGCATGATTTCTGAACCTCTGTTACTTCCTCCAGTGTATTGCATCTGTACAGTTCAGACTTCTTTGACATTGGGCTTGCCGCTACCAAGGAAACATTGATTTGGGGGGTTGGTTTTGGGGGTTGTGGTTTGGGGGGTCGGGGATTTGGTAGTCCTCAGTCATTGCAGTGTTTCTGAAAAGTTTCTGCAGCAAAATCTGTATTTCTGTAGGAGATATGCAGCCTGGGAGGTTTTATGCACTTCTGCAGCTAGCTGCAAAAAACTGCAGAATTCTGCTAAAAACTGCAGAATTCTGCAGAAAACTGCAGAATTCTGCAGTTCTGCAAAAAAACTGCAGAATTCTGTAGAAAATTGCAGAATTCTGCAGTTCTGAAAAAAAATTCTGCAGTTCTGTAGGAAACTGCAGAATTCTGCAGAAAATTGCAGAATTCTGCAGAAAATTGCAGAATTCTGCAGTTCTGCAGCTCCCTGCATGATTTCTGAACCTCTGTTACTTCCTGTAGTTTATTGCAATGCATCTTCAAAGTTCAGACCTCTCTGACATGAGGCTTGCCACTACCAAGGAAACGTGGTTTGGGGGGTTGGTTTGGGGGGTTGTGGTTTTGGGGGTCGGGGTTTTGGTAGTCCTCAGTCATTGCAGTGTTTCTGAAAAGTTTCTGCAGCAAAATCTGTATTTCTGTAGGAGATATGCAGCCTGGGGGGTTTTATGCAGCTCTGCAAAAAACTGCAGAATTCTGCAGAAAACTGCAGAATTCTGCAGTTCTACAAAAAACTGCAGAATTCTGCAATTTTCTGCAGAATTCTGCAGTTTTTTGCAGAATTCTGCAGAAAATTGCAGAATTCTGCAGTTCTGAAAAGATTCTGCAGTTCTGTAGGAAACTGCAGAATTCGTCAGTTCTACCAGGTAGCAGTTTGTGGAATGACCTCTATCAAAATAAACTTCCATGGACATTTTGCCTCTCTGCTCGGCCAATTCTCAACCAAATTTCATTCCGAAAAAAGTTTCAGGTACCCTACAACCAGGTCTATAGACTGCAGTAGTCAGTCTTTGTCCGTCGTTGATCTTTTCGCCGTACGATACATTTTTCGCCGATCGGTAAGCTCGCAAAAATGTCATTTTATAAACTGCTGACAGTGCTCTACCAAAATAAACTTCCATGGACGTTTTGCCTCTCTGTTCGGTCAATTCTCAACCAAATTTCGTTCAGAAAAAAGTTGCAGGTACCTCACAACCAGGTCTACAGACTGCTGTAGTCAGTATTTGTCCGTCGTTGTTTCTGTTCGCCGTACGATACATTTTTCGGCGATCTGTCAGCTCGCAAAAATGTCATTTTATAAACTGCTGACAGTGCTCTACCAAAATAAACTTCCATGGACGTTTTGCCTCTCTGTTCGGTCAATTCTCAACCAAATTTCGTTCAGAAAAAAGTTTCAGGTACCCCACAACCAGGTCTACAGACTGCAGTAGTCAGTCTTTGTCCGTCGTTGTTTCTTTTCGCCGTACGATACATTTTTCGGCGATCTGTCAGCTCGCAAAAATGTCATTTTATAAACTACTGACAGTGCTCTATCAAAATAAACTTCCATGGACGTTTTGCCTCTCTGTTCGGTCAATTCTTAACCAAATTTCATTCAGAAAAAAGTTTCAGGTACCCTACAACCAGGTCTATAGACTGCAGTAGGCAGTCTTTGTCCGTCGTTGTTTCTTTTTGCCGTACGACACATTTTTCGGCGAACGGTCAGCTCGCAAAAATGCCATTTTGCAGGGTCAGTGTAAAATGCGGACCATGCAGATGAAGCAGACCATTTTGCAAGCTGCAGAATGCATTGCAGATGAGCATCAAAACCCCAGACCCCCCCCCCCCACTCAACCCCAAACCGCAACCAACGTTTTCCTGGGTAGTGGCAAGACCCTTGTCAAAGAGGTCTGAACTTAGCAGATGCATTGCAATTTATGAGATGCATTAATAGTACCAGAGGTTCACAAATACTGCATGGAGCTGCAGAACTGCAGAATTCTGCAGTTTTCTGCAGAATTCTGCAGTTTCCTACAGAACTGCAGAATTTTTTTCAGAACTGCAGAAGTCTGCAGTTTTCTGCAGAATTCTGCAGTTTCTATTGCAGAATATGCAGGTGCAGGAAGAAATTTAAGTGTACTGAATATATCTAAGCTGCATGTTGGATAAGTGATGTCTAAATGATAAAATATATATATGCCTATAATGTATCAATTAATTTTTTTCAGTGCCTAACACATATTTTTTATGAAATTTGCAAAAACCCACTATGTGCAGGCTACTGTAACTTTAACATAGAGCATTAAATATTAATCGATAAAAACATTGTTTTTTATCGAACAGTGTAGCATTGTGTTTGACCAAATTTATTTTGGATGCTCTCCAAGATTCAGTGCTAAAGATGTTAAATTTTAATTGATGTTGCAAAGAACTTGGTGAAATAAGGTCAGACATAAGTATAGATCCATCAATTTACCAACTACTTGTGTCTTAAAAGTATGATCCCATATATGTTCTAATCTGTGAAAAATCACTTCTATGTTAATTATATATAGTTAATTGTTTTTAATAGTTTGCACATAATTTAGTTTATTCCATTTCAGGCACTACAAAAATATGTTTTAGGTTACATTCTTCTTATGTATATGCCGCATAAATTTTTCTTGATCTAAATTTCACTCCAAACAAACTTGAGCATAACGAGCAAGTTTGGAGCTAGGTTTATTGATCTCAATTGTATTTCTCTTTGGAGACTCAGTTTAAATTATCAGTTACAATTATATGCTCGGCAACCGTAAACCGTTATTTCAGTGAATGAGATATAATATACACAACAATTATTTTAAATGTTTATTCTTCACCTTTGTACAATGTATACATTTCATACATACATAAAAAATTATTTATTGAAAGCATAAATCTTAAAATGTATCTCTGATGTCAAATAAGCTGCTGGCTGTGATAATGCAATCTGGCATTAATACAATGTGTTGTTATCTATAATATATTATCTATTATTCTCACATCATGTACGAAATGTTAATATATGTACAATAAAACATGTTGATTGTGACATCTGGAGTTCCTCTGAAATTATTTTCCAGCATGCAACAGTTGCTGCAGTAAACGGAAAGTAAAATATATCACATCAATCAATTTTTGTAGCATGAAGTGACGTTTTTCGGTATGACATGAATCTTGTCCAATTACAGATGATTTCATATTTGTAGACTTTGATCAAATAACAAAAAAATGTGCTAAATTTTTGGTCTGACATCAGAAAATTCTGCCAGGTGATTGGTTAAGCTGCAGATAGCATGTCACTTTTTTTTTCAGTTTGCTTCAAGCAAGTGATGTTGGCTGGAAAAATGATGTCATAATTTAAGCCAATAAACTGCTGCAAAGGCCAACTTTGTATTTTTGCAGTTGCCCACAGGTGTCAAACCGCAACCCGTATGAACTCTTACATTTCCTCATGAACTTTTGTATTTCACACTCCTGTGTAACTATCGATTGCTTCAGTTGATAATAAATCAGTCTCAAGCCAACTCTGAAGGGCTTCACATCTCTGAACACTAAATTATCATGCCTTGACCAGAAGTATCATCTGTGATAACAGTACGGATTATTCAGAATTAAATTTTACGACTGGGTTGAGTGGGGTGGTAATTTCTATCGTTTTACTTGAGTGGGAACTACCTTTTTGCACATGCTTTTTATGACTTGGGGCAATGGGAATTTTTCCTGGTAGGGTAACAATTTTCACGGATGTTCCAAGGGGGGTACTTATTTTTCAAAACATGTTTGATTGTCAAATGATATTTTAACAAAAGAAAAGAGAAAGGGGAGGTACTACAATTATTCGTAAAACCAAAGAAAAGTTCCATCAAAACTCCAAACCCCCCCCCCATTCATAAATTCTGAATGGTCCCTCAGGACAGGAGGATGATCCAGTGATGTGGCCAACATTCGTAAGAAAATCAAGGGGTAACAAGCCAGGGGCCCAGCGATTGGTAGCCCTTTGTCATTTCATCTGAGCAGAGCCCGTCTGCGAGAAAATGTTACATACATGTGTTTGTTTGTTTTTTGTAAAAATAATCGTTATGTGGATCATATGATCCCGATCATCTGAATGCACAGTATTGGACTTTGAGAATGTGTGTTCTAAAAATGTGTGAAACACAAACAGAAACTCACTTGAAACAGCTAGAGTAAGTTCCATTGAGGAGATCAATGGATTAGAATGCCTTGGTCACCCATGTAAAACGCAATGTCACTTTTCATGAGAGTGTGGTGTCATACCTTCTATCAAGCAATGAAAATTGCAGGAAAAATGGCGTATTTTCTACCACTGATGTCTACAAATGTGACATCATCTGTAAACAACCGAGGTACAAATTTGCAGGTAACTTCTCACATTGTTTATCGTTATATATTATGTCCATAATACTAGCCTAACTAGCCTAACATAAGTGACATATATACACTGTGTATATACCGGTATGTTCCTCAGACAAGAATAACAAAATCAGGGGGTTTACATTATGTAAAAACATAGGCTGCGCGGCAGCATACCCTCGGCTATTCAGCTATTCTCCAGGCAGTGGGATACATTGAGGGAGGACCCCACTGGGTACTCTAATATCCTCATGAAAATGAAATTCCAGTTGAAAAACTTGCATTGAATGTCCGAGAACTGTGAGCAAAATACCATAAAAAGTTTCCTGTCTGACATTTTGTATTAGGGGGAATCAAAATCCACTTGCAATCAGCTTGCGTGATGGGTCCCCCCCCCCCAAAAAAAATAAAAAGAGGGGAAACAGTTAAAATATGGGCAAGGAGTTGGTAAGTTTGGCGCAAGATCAAATGAACGGAAGATCAATGGCTAGCAATTAGCAAGACATTACTCTAGAAGTGGTATAATTTGGTATAATCTGGATAATGAAATTCAGGAAAGTATGCCTATTGGTGGCCTGTGGCAAAATCTGTGCTTTTTGTGAAAGAGCAATTTGAGAAATAAAAAAAATAAAATAATTCAAGAAGATTGGCTTCGGTGACAATATTAAGAATAATATTACCCTGCATGGATTATATTACCCTGCATGGATTACCCACAGTAATTTGTCCCCTCTTCCACTACCATTTTAGAAAGTTGGTTTTTTATCAAACTTATTTTTGTCTGAATGTAATATGTATACAGTGGTGATAGACAGGAAATAAAGCAATGCATTGCGCAATAGACAGTTAATGACTATTATAAAGACAGCTAGAATGGACAATAAAGACAGCCAGAAAACGATCAGGACATGTAGGGGACTGCTAAGATAGATAGATAGATAGATAGATAGATAGATAGATAGATAGATAGATTGATAAATTGATTGATTTTTGATTGTTTGATCATCCTATTATCAGTTATGCTATTAAAATTTTTCATAATTTCTACAGAAAAGATAGAATGACAATTTCATGAAACTGCATACAACTGAGACTATATAATAATTATATAGGCAGTTTAAGTTGTTAGAATTTACAAATTGACTGAAAAACATTACCCATCTTAGTGTCATCTGATAATATTTTCTAATATGGAATAACTCAATATATTTTCATGAATGTTAACTGCAATTCTAGCACTGGCCATTGTCTTTAAAAATGCACTCCAAACACAGGCCATGCATTGTCTATTGTGAGCAATGGGGCATTGCAATAAGGGTAGCTATTGTTTGAACAATAAATTAGACATCTATCAGTTCAATAAAGTTCTGTCTGTAAATCTTAATCGAACAGTTTCATTGACTTCAGTTCTACATCATATTGATCCTGAGTACATTTTAGAATTAAGTAAATTATTGGATGTAGTAACAATTTCAGTTCAATTACAACATTTTACAAATTACCCTTGCAGACATTCTTAAAGGGGCTTCATTATTCCCCCTCCTCAGCTGCTTAACACCCAAACCAATTGGCTATTGTCTGCTGTACCCCAGATATGTTAATCACCTTATGCAATGATGTTATGTAACCTGACAAAAGAATGGAGGGTGGCATACTTCACACATCTCAGAAGTGTGCCACTGTGATGGGAGGGGGGGGGGGGTCCAATGAAACATCACTGAAAATCAATGGTTACCAAGAGATTAACTTAAAATGATATATTTACTTGTCTAAATGGAATTGGGATCATGTAATTCAGGCAAGCAGGCCTATGGCTGATTTTGTGCATTTTGTAAAAAGAATAATTTGAGAAAAAAAGAAGAATTCCAGTTGATGATTGGATTTGGTGTTATATTCATGTATAGGAATCTTGAATCATTGTAAAGCTTTAAAAATTGTACAGGATTAAACTTAGTTTTATAATGATATTGTAAATCAAGGTTTTTATTTAAGAATGAAGACTTAATGTTTTCACCAGAAATTAAGGTTTTTATTGTTTTGTGTGCCAACTCGGGACAAATATATCTATCTATCTATCTATCTATCTATCTATCTATCTATCTATCTATCTATCTATCTATCTATCTATCTATCTATATTTGTGTCTATCTATCTATCTAGCTATCTATCTATCTAGCTAGCTAGCTAGCTAGCTAGCTACCTATCTCTCTTTATTTCTTTCTTTCTTTCTTTTTATCAACTTATAGATCGATCTTTCTTCTATCTTTTTCCCCAGTTACCTAACAGGTGATCTACAAAGCATGAAACTCTTCATTTATTGCTGATCTTTTTTCATACGGCAATTTTTGTTTTTTCTATGAAACCTTGAGTAGGAGTACCAATAAATAACTTGTCACAAAGAGATGTTTATGAGATGGTCAAGAGCCCTGATCTTTGTCATAGCTATATCAAATTATGCACATTTGTGAGCTGGCACCAGTGAATTACTTTACTGTTTCAAAGAATTATTGTGCCTGTTGCATTATCCCTGGTTTCTACTTTGCTGTTTTTTCATTATTCAAATTGAAAATTGTAACTAAATGAAGAAATTACAACATCAGTTTCCTTAAGTACACTTTAAGAAAATGTATTGAAGAGTTTCATTTTTAGGGGAAAGTTGAAGATGTTATGTAACACCCAGACTCAGACAGAAGCCACTGCAATTATGGGAGGAGCATTGCATAATCTGATGTCATATAGAGAAGTGTTGCTTGGATATTTTCTCAGAAAGCCCAGCTTTGTGAATCAAAGTGGAAAATTTAATTTTATATTCAAAATATAAAAAGTAAGGTGGAATCAATGCAGTTTGAACAGATTTTTAAGAAACAAGACAAAAAAATGTTGTTTGAAGGTTGCAGCCCCCTTTTGACTTTGGTCATGGGAGAGGATCAGCAGGGCAGACAATACCTCTGACACAATCTTATGTAATACTGTACCCCCTAACCAAAGGAGAAATCTGTTCCCTTCAAAATGCTAAAATATCATTGGGATGGGTTTTGAAATTAATTAAAAGACACATTTATCCAGTAATATCTTAAGATGTGAAATTACACATTGAAATATGCAAGTACTAGGGTTCTGTAACATGCCAAGCAAATTATTTAATAACCCTATATTCAGTGGCCTAATTTCTTAGCTAATCGGTCTGATTTGTTCATATTTAATTTTCATGCAAGAATCTAAATAAAAGGAGGCATCACTGAGGTTAGATTTAAGCCATAAAGTTATAATTGGGAGTTCAAGATTTCTTATCAATATTTTTAAACAAGCAAATGCATGTTTCTTAATATGCTTACTGCTGTCAAGGTCCAAATTATATACTTACAATTGATAATATTTGATGAGTGGTACAAAAAGTAAATATTCTTTCATAGTATGTTAACTATAATATGCTGTAAATGTTAATAATCCAACCATTATCATCTTGGCATTTTAGACAGAGATGTCAAAAAATTTGCATAAATCCGTATTTTTTCTAGTTTTTTCATTTTCCTACAAAATTTATAGAATCAACATTCCAACTGAGTTGAGATGTTTAAAAATCTTTCATTTAGACACCTAACAGGAAAATTTCACAGATGTAGACGCAAAATAGACTGAATCACATAATTTTGAAAAATAGTAATTTTACACATTTTTGTGAATTTTTGTCAGCCCCTTTTTTCTCAGAGCATTTAGACCCCACAAAGCCATATCTTGGTATTTAATGCACACTATTTGCAGATTTCAGTGACATAAGTATAGCAGGTTTTGAGTTCTACTCTGGAAATAGAAAAAATTATATTTTTACAATTTTTCAATAATTGTGAGAAAAGTTATAATGTCATGTGGATTAGACCCCTAAAAGGGACAACTGTTCTGCCCTTATCTGACAAAAGGCATTTTCTGACAAAAGGCATTCTTTTTTTTTTTCGACTAATCAACATATTTTGGTGATGGCTATCTGCCTGTGAAATTTGGTGGCTCTACTGCATGTGTAACCTTGTCAAACCAGTACCTAGAAAGGCATTTTTTTGCACTTTTGCAGCACATTTTTCTGACAAAAGGCATTTTTTCTTGCAAATGGCATTACTTCATCAAAAATATGCCTTCTGTCAGAAAAAATGCCTTCTGTGAGATAAAAATGCCCTTTGTCAGAGATTTTCATGCTTTTTTGTGATACAAATGCTTTTTGTCAGAAATTATCATGCCTCAAGAAGTAGCAAAAGTTGATATTATAATTATTCTGTGTTGTAGGAATTATGTTGCTACAACGTGCACACAACATTGAGATATGTTTTCAGAGCATTATTACAACCTTGCCAAAACATTATATATGCTATTGTCATATATTGATGTTGCTTCACAATGTTGTGACAATGAAATTCGTACCATTCAATATAATTTACACGAACATTGCAATATTGTATAACGTTCTGTGCAATGGGAAATGTTTTAATTCAAAATCTTTGACATGCTTTGAAGGTTTGGCAAATATTATTTTCCACGATGGCTGTATGTGCAGCACGGGGAATTGAAAACGTAAATAATACTGTTGTTATGCACAAAATTCTAAAACATAATAAGAAGCAGACAAAATTGATTTGGTGTCGTCTGACCAAGATATTCTTCTCTAATCGTAGTCTTATTACTTTAAATCAGGACATTGGTAATTTGCCTTGAATGAAATTTTACCTCAGTTACTTCATTTGAATTTTAGTATTTTTTTAGTAAAACGTTCCAAGGCCGAAGAAGCAATGAATGTCTTATTGTTTTGATATCAGCTGCATAGCCAGGTGGATAGACCCCCCCCCCCCCCAAGTGATAATTCAGGATGCCTATGTAAAGGAAACTGAAATAAAAGCAAAACCCATCGGTTGATCTACTTGCTTGATTTTTTGTCATAAACGAAAGGTTGATCTACCATAAAACGGGGTAAAGTCAGCAATCCGGGGTAAAGTAGGCATGCTATTTTTACCTGCTTAATGGCAGAAATGTCAACTTTTCTCGCTGACAACAGATGGCAAGTTTGCCAAAGAAACCTACTCGCTTGAAATTATCTTGGTTTCGGGGGAAGGTCTTGCCGAAAACAGATTCTGTGCTGACCTGTCATTGGTCGCATGTCATAAGGTGGGCTTCAAATGTGTGACATGGTAAAAATGGCCCATTTTTTAATATTCCCATAGCTTATTGTAGGCCATCACACACATCAAATGCAGCAAACATATCACAGATCCTCCGTGGCCTTATGGTTAAGAGTGCTTGTTTGCACAACCACTGGCTCTGAGGGTGTGGGTTCAAATCCCACCCCCGAACTCAATTTAGTCCGAGCCCATGGGACATTAAATGGAGGCGGATTGTATCCAGTGTTCTATCCTGGGGCAACTGAAAGACCCTGGGCATCCCTGAATTAATAGGGTATGTACCAGACTCACAGTCTTCTCATCTCATCATCATTATACGGCGATCGCCTGGCTCGATATAGCCCACTAAGGTGCTGCAGAGGCGTAAAACACAAACAAACAAACAAACAGCAAGCAGATCTTCATTATCTTTATTTATAACTGAGATATACTCGTTAATGTGTAATTAATTAACAGCACTTAAAGCCTGACCTAAAAACGCATTTTTCTCAATTTGGACCTTTTTTACAAAAAAAAAATTTCAAGGTCAAATCTCAATAGAATTGACTCTGGTCTGTTTGAAATCATGGATTAGAGATGGGACTATAAGATAAGTAAAAGTGTAAAGGAGTATGAATTGTGAGTAAAAAGTAGCAATAAATTGTTCAGATGTTCATAGTAAATATCTTCTCAAGTTTGCTCTTTATGACTCCTTTGATCCAATCATAGACCACAAATTATATCAAAATGTCATTCTGAATGCCTTTCCAATGAGCAAGTGCCCCCGACACAACTAATAATGGAAATAAGTGTTCACAAGGCTCTTTTAAGCACATTGTGTCCTAATGGTCAAAAACAGACGAAAAACCACTCGTCTGTGCCTGTGGTACAATCAATTTCTTTTAAATATACAGACACTACACCACCAGAGACATCTGAAAGGCCTAGTAGACACATTCAAGAAACTGAACTATACACTGAAACAGTATGTTCAGGTTAGAGTCAAGTACTTCAGAGATACAGGCTTGATTACTGCTTTCACCTCCCGCCACCGCCTCCGCCACCGAACCACCCCTTGATTTTTTCATTTACAGGGTAGCAGGGCCCAAACTATTCAATAAATTTAAATAAAGTTGCAGCCAAATTAAAGAGAACATTCAAAGCTACAATATAAGACTACAGCCACATTGATAGACCTTTTAGTTGTTGTGAAATAGACAGTTGAATGACCAATTTCCTTGCAGAGTGTCACAAAACCACCCTTTTCAGGTGCCCACCTCACAACATGTGACCCCTTGTCCATATCATCCTGTTAAATGGAAAAGTGCTGGGGTATCTTTTTGTTGGAGAATCTAAAATTCCAAACACAACCTTGATGATTTTTGAAATTATCTCAACACCGAATTAATTTTGTCTATTTCATTTTAAAGACCATTTGAATTTGTTGATTTTACACATTTATAATAAAATAAATAGATAGGACGAGACATTGTTACACCAAGAATTGTTATTAACATTTAATCAGTAAACAAATAAAGTCATAAAAAAAGATGCATTTAAAGTTTTCAATTACATAAATATTATTTCCAGCAGGCAATATTTTTATGTCCAGGATCATCGAAAATGAATCACTATTGTCTTATAGATGTACTTGTGTGGGCATATTTTGTAGTAAAAGTGTTTAATCAAATTGATAATATGTTTTTGCTGTAGTTATGTTGTTTATAAGATCATTGAAAAAGACCAACATTATCTTATTGATGTATTTCTGGCAATTTAGTGTGAAAACTGTAGAGATTTTAGCAAAAAAATGCCTTTTGTCAGAAATTTTTGACTCATGACTCAGCTTGAATGTTCTGACAGAAGGATTACTTCGTGATTATCTCATCGAATAATGAACCATTGAAATCCGAGTTACCTTGTGCATTTACACATTAGTGACATACACATCCTTGAAAAAATCTGGGAGTGTGGGACAAATAGTTTTCATGCAGCATCGATCTGAATAGTTTTTGAGCTCTCCTGAAAACCTTCAATTTCTGAAAAAATGCCTTTTGTCAGATAAGGGCAGATTACTAGGGTACAAGATACAATAATTTACAAAAAATGAAAACTATACAAGCCATAGTTTTAGCACACTGCCCAATACACAAAAAAATATTTTTTCACATTTTTCGATAATTGTGAGAAAAGTATTAATGCCATGTGGATTAGACCCCTAAAAGGCACACCTAGGATAAACGATACAATAATGTACCAAAAATGAAAAATATATGTGTCATAGTTTTGGAGTACTGCCCAATACACAAGTGGGACGCCCGTTATCCGGACGCCCGCCCGCCCGTCCGCCCGCCCACCCGCCCGCCCGCCCGCCCGCCGGACGGACAAATTTTCCCAAAGTAACTACAATACCCGTCGGCAATGTATACATTGCCGAGGGTAAAAAGGTACCAAGAGCAAGCTGCAGTGAAAAGTCCCAAACAAAAGGAAATTAGAAGCTAGTTCAAAATTTTGCCTCCACATTACATTTTCAATTGCAGATAGTAGTGAATCTGGAAAGATGTAATAAATATATTCTTTATTGTCTATAGTTTCTAAGACCTGCAAATATGAATTTGTTGTAAATTGGCTATACAGATGCATTTGATTTCAACCGCAGTTTAAATCTGTCTAATTTTGTAAATTTTGCTTCGAAACCCTGTATAACAGTGGTGTTAACATTATCATTTTCATGGATATGAGTTTTTCCAGTTTGTACTTTGCGTTATCCGCAGACTATACGGTGCCACAGATTTAATTGCATAATTTCATATATTAAAGCAGATTTCATGAAATTGACTAAATGCATTTCACACATGAACCAGGATTATGTGTTAGATCCTTCAATGAACTAGTGCAGTAACTGAATCAAACAGACTACTTATCCTAATAGGAGACTAACAATGACTGACAATAAATTTTAAAAAGTGATTTGAATTGTGGTGACTAGTGTTTTGTGAAAAACAATAAAACAGACTCTGTTGGTGAAACATTGAAACAGATACTCTTCTGGTAAGATGTGAAACTGGCTAAGACAGAAGTTGTTCTTTGTGGTTGTAAAGACAAAATAACATTGCCTGGTAATTTTTAAAAATCAAACTCTAAACTGTGTGTCACAGGTTGAAGATTAGACCAAACACATTCACAGATACCTTGATCATGTCACGGTCCAACTCCAAGACGAAGTTTTCAGAAAACACGCTGCTGTGAAAACGATGAAAACCACTTGGACATGATGATGATTCTATTTTGATATCAACATCCACCACTGAAGTAGGCAGTATGTGTAGGCTTGTATATAAACAGTTCAACAAAAATAAGTCCCCCTTAACGAAAACGTGAATATCTCAAAGACCTATTCTCCGATTTTGGTGAAAGTTTGCCAGTTTGTAGGCCTGCATATTGACAGTCTGCATGTGTATTTGTAGCTTTATTGCTAAAGCCCCTTTCCCACTGGATGCATATAGTCACGTTTTATTGCATAATGATAAAAATAAGGAAATGCATCCAAATGCATAAGAGCACACGTTTCCTTTGAGCCCAGATACCCATGTTAATTAATGGAATGCAGAGTAGTTGCAGAATAATGCATAGCTATGCATTGGGTTGGCATAGGCTTGCAAATGCTCTGCAAAAGGGCTGCATAGATATACATATTGGTACATATGACTGCATATGCAGTCTTTTGTTTTAGCCTGACAGCCTCTTTACATCACCTAATCTCAAGAAATTGGTTTGAAAAATCCAGTTAACCTGCATAACAGTGCATATCAATGCCTATCGATGCATATTGATACTTATTGATGCAGAGGCATCACGTTTGTCTGCAATGACATTGCATAAGTCCACCTTACTTGACATAGGCCTGCAAATTGCTTTGCATATCATTGCATACAGGGACAAAACGCAGTTCTGATGCGTTCAAATTAAACATGTTTAATTTTTGGGCTTTCACTGCGTGGTTATACACGTTTGCATGCCTTTGCCTGCATACCCTTGCATACCTTTGCATAGCACTGCCTATCATTGCATGAGCCATTGCGGATCCATTGCGTTTTGAGGCTGCCTCACCAAACGCAGGCCAACGTGTCCAGTGGGAAAGGGGCTTTAATGTTTGTCTGCGCCAGCAGACCACTAGTGCACGTACCCCTCTTTTCAAAAATCCTAAGTTTTGGTTTTTCCAAAAAAAAATTTACCAAAAGGTGTTTAAACTCCACTCAAATAACTTGTTATTGCATCCAAGGAACCTAAACTGTAAAACTGTTACAAAAGAAGTCCTTAGTTATCTTCTAAACACGATTGAGAAACAAATTTTATCCAGAAACATGATGAGGTTTATCAAGCTGGTGGCTCCCTCGCATGGTGAAATTGTTCATATCCATTGGAAAAGCCATGGATTTTTGAAAACAGGGGTAGGCTCACTCGAAGGCTGCTGGCTCAGTGAGGAATAATGCCACTGAGCTATACATACACACTTGTAAAGTCGATATATGGGGCTATAATTTAGCCAACTGTAATAAATATCAGCGAAGGAATCTTTGTGATATTCAAGTTTATCCAAAGGGGGACTTATTTTTGTTGAACTGTTTATAATACTGTGGACCATATTGATAAATTTATGGCACTACATAAATCTCTATCTGAGGAAAACAGAAAAGTTGAGAAGATATCATCTACAGTATCTGCTAAAAATTCTTGACATCAAGCGTGCAGGGCTTCTTGATAGACCCTGTCTCTGTTCGTGACTGACAAGTTGCGGCAGTATGCTGTCAGTCCCCAAAAAATTGAGTTGGGTCAACATTTGCATAGGACCGGTCACAAAATCAGGTCTCACAACAGCTGTCTGTATCACTACGCCAGCCTACTTTCAAAAAGCATGGCTGCTGATGAAGATCCAGTATTCTCATTTGAATAGAAAAGATTGGAAATCAGCAGACAAAAAGAAACAGTTTTGAAACTCAAGCTTTACCTTTTGTTCAAGAAAGGGATGATTTTACGCATCAGAAGTTTGATGGTATCAAATCTACTTTAAACCAATTATGCATACTAAAGAGTTGTCAGAAAAGTGTCCAAAAAGAAGGTTCTGTCACTTATTCACAAAGATATATATAAAGCAGCCATTTTTTGCTTTGTTTCACCAAAAACACCCATTTGAATTTATCCATTTACTTTTTGGAGATCAGGAAAAAAGAATAGTTTACAATTTTGTTAAGGTTGTATAACACTCAACAGAATGTCTGGTCTATGCCACAAGTTGTCCAATCTTTACTGTGTTGTTTGGGGGCTACAATGAATAGTAGGCCCAAACTCTTGATCAAAATGCTGGAATAATTTTGATTTTCAAGGTATCAGAACTTCAAATTTCTAAAATTGGTGATTGAATGTGAGGAATTGCAAAGATTTGTTCCTCAGACACTAGATTTATGCATAAATGATATTATAAATCATTTTTAGTGGCTCAGAATTATTTGAAAATATTGTTGGGGTGACCCGGAAAAATTGATCATTTTTAGTTAAAAAATCATCAAAAATTGCATCATGGCTCAACAACAAAGACTCAAAATTTCAACATGTGCAAAAAATTCCAACTTAATCTTGAGTTTTACAACCAAAAAACATCACAAATTCATGTTGAATGCCACATGCATTGACCTCTGCCTTCACTTGACTTGACATGGATTCTGCCAACCTGTTTTTTGCTTCTTATTGACCAGTGTGGCCATACTTTAGTGAAAGACTATTGCATCTGGTCTGGATCAGTTGGCTGAACCTCCATCTTATGTGCAATATGGTCAAAGATGTCCCTATAGTGTTATTTAGGCTCAAGTCTGGTAAAGTTGCCAATAACGGTAAATTCTCAATTTCTAAATTTTCCATGTTTGAAGGATTTGTGATGCCCTACAAGCTTGAGCATAGTCATAAATGAATAAAATGTTTCAACTAAAGTGTTCTCTACACTGAGGTACCATTTCCTCTTCGAAAAAGCATACACTCTTGACAAAAATGCTGGAATATTTTGAGAATTTTTCAAGTAAATTCCATCTAAGTTAATATATCCCGCTACATGTTTCACAGAGCTGATGGAGAGATTTTTGTGCTATAGGAGGGTGTCCAGATACTGTCCGAATACTGCCTCATGGTCACAAGGGCTCAGGGTGGCGGTTCAGTGCTTGTTTGGTGTGTCATTCATTATGACGGAAATTTGTGTCGGGTTGTGCAGAATGGAAATGCCCCGGCTGTCTCCTATATAAGTTTGTTGGACGAGGAAATGGTACCGCAGTGTAGAGAACACTCCAGTTGAACTGTTGAAACATTTCATTCATCTATGGCTATGCTTAGGCTTGTAGGGCACCATAAATCCATCAAAACCTGGAAAATTGAGAATTTGCCGTTATTGGCAACTTCACCAGACTTGAACCTTAATTACACGATAGGGACATCTTTGACCATATTGCACATAAGATGGAGGTTCAGCCAACTGATCTGGACCAGGCGCAAGTGACTTCCACTGAATAATGGCCATATTGGTCAAAAAGAAACAAGAAACAAGTTGATGGAACCCATGTCAAGTCTAGTGAAGGCAGAGGATAGGCATAGGCGTATCGGAGGGGGAACAGGGGGGCGGTCGCCCCCCCAAAAGTTTGGGAAACAGTAAGATTCAGGCAAAAAGGCTGAAAAATTTGGGCAGATGATTAAATAAACACTATTGAAAATTAATGATTTCTAGCCAATTTCATTTGAAATGGTACTAAAACTAGATCTTGAAATTCGGGCAAATGTCGCTCGCCCCCCCCCAAAAATTCCGAGCGCCGTACGCCTATGAGGATAGGATAGGATAGGATATTTTATTTGCATAACTTGCGTACTTACAATAAAATGGAACATACATAAAAATGTTAATGCAAAAAAGTAAAATGTTGTAGGCCTACAGGAGGGCACCTGAGCAGAAACTGCTGTAACCCAAAGGGTAGGTGCACCCCCTCCCCCCTTTAGATAAACCCCGGATACACTTTAAATATTATAAATCAATACAAAAGATGTTAATCTGATAACAGTTTATATACAAAAATAATTAGTGAATATGTATATAGACTATACATATTCCAATGCATTATACAAATAGATATATGAATATAATTGTAAGCAATTACTGTATATACCACATAATTATTAAAGCAAAAAGCAAAAAAGCGTCCTGCACTATCCCTCGTCTGGTTCAAAGTTGAACAGCAGAGTTGGAATAGCCAGGACACCTCATGCTTTCTTGTAATACACTAATACAGATATATGAATATAATAGTATACAATTACACACTACACATTAAAGCAAAAAGCAAAAGGCGCCCACCCTGACTATCCCTCGTCTGGTTCAAAGTTAAAGGTCAATGCATGTGGCATTCAACATGAAATTGTGATGTTTTTGGTTGTATATTTCATGATTAAGCTAGCATTTTTTGCATATGTTGAAGTTTCGTGTCTATGTTGTTGAGCCATGATGAAATTTTTGATGATTTTTTTACTATACATGATCATGTTTTCCAGGAGCTTCAAGGTCACCACAAGAATATTTCCAAATAATTCTCAGCCACTAAAAATGTTTTATAATATCATTTATGCATAAATCTAGTGCCTGGGGAACAAATCTTTGCAATTCCTCACATTCAATCACCAATTTTAGAACTTTGAAGTTCTGACACCTTGAAAATCCAAATTAGTTCAGCATTTTCATCAAGAGTGTACATCCTCCTTGATAAAAAAATAGTTCAAAATTTATTTGGTATTCACAAGCTTTCTGCTTAAAATCGAAACCAACCCAAGTCAGACTAGACACTTTTAGGGTTTTTGGAAATAGACTAAGCCATTACCAAATGCTGGGAATGTCCTGGTTTCTTCCAGACAAAGTAGTGTGAGTTTGTCACACTGAGTTTCTGTTGACTGCTCACAGGAGCTCGCGAATTTGGCCCCCAGGTGACAGCAAATAGCTGTCAAAATTGCAGGGATAGATCTATAATGGCTTTGTTTCATTCAATGTGACTGTACAGACATATACGGCTATACCAGTTTTTGGATTGTATCTTTCCAGAAATTCTTAGCATTTTCCAATATTCCTATGACATCCTTCTGCATAATGTGAAAGTTTTTAAATTTGCTTTTGTCTGGCTACATTACCAATAATTTGCCAATACCAAGTTCTGTGCTGTATAATCTCTGTTCTATCTGGTATTATATAATAGCCAGATTACATAATGCAATAGAAAGCTTGACGTTCCAACATTTTCACTTACTCAGACTAGAAATTAAGTTTCCATATGACCATAACAACATAGTAGAGATAATTTAGAAATCAGAATGGTCTTATCAATTATATAGCAAACTGATCATGAATTTGAGCTTGGCAAGGTAACTTAATTGCTTAATTTCATCAATTTCTACCAGGACAATTACAGTGTCCACACCTACACTGGCCATAGAAAGTGGTGTGATCATAAAATCAATGAGATTGTATTGTAAAACGATCAATGAAACTCTGGAGAGGCCCCTATAAACGTTGTACCTGGGTCAACTCTAGGAATTCTTAATGACTTGACATGTTGTAGATTCATGCAATCTCTGTAATCTTCAAATGGAAGCTTAAATTGTGTTGCAGATTGCAGGACTTCACACTGTCTAATACATGTATATTAAAAAGGATAATGCCAAAATCATACTGAAAGTTCTGACAAAAATTTTTGTAAAAGAGGTTCCATTCATGGAATTGTTGAGTATGCAGTATATAAGGCTGTATGGCAGTAGGGTCTTTAATTATTTTGACAAAAATGCCTGTGATAAACAGTCAATATATTGATTGTTTACAGCCATTACAACCTGGATCCTCAAAGCGAAAGTGACCAGTAATAGCAAATCCACAACAATCAATTTATATCGATTCTGACATTGTGAGAAACAGATTCAACTGATTCTACTATACTAATTCTACAAAGTCCATCAAACAATTTGTGAATTCGACCAAAATCATTTTAAAGTTACAAGCAATTGGAAATGCAATTGAAAGGCAATTTTCTCCAGTCTTTTTTTTTTAACCTACGAATTAAATCTTCTTAAATATCACCGCCAACGTGAAGCCATGTATTATCTCATCCTGAATATGCATCTCTGATGATTATGATAAGAAAGGAAATCCATCATGTTAATTCGCATTACTGCACTTACCTTCATTCCGCAGCAGTCCCTGCATCCAAAATACAATTACAGGTGATTTCATTAGTACACGATTCTCAGGTTCTTGGCCACAAAATACATAGCATCTTTGGTTAATCTGATTGGTTAAGAAGCAATAGAACGTCACACATCTCATAAATAAAACGTAGTAAGTCCCTGTTTAGCATTGATTTCTCACCATCAAGTGTGAATGACAGAATCGCATGCTAATGAAATCACCTGTAATCTACCAAGGATATATCCAATGTCCAGTGTAATAGTATGTGGTTATGCCACCCTTTTCCAGATGTACATAAAACATTAATTCATTCACAGGCCAAAGCCAAACAGGGTATTTGTAATTAGTATGTCCAAAGGTGTCATGCTCTCACTATGCCTGCTAGCTTCATCTGGAAAGAAAACAGGTCATTTTTGAAACCAGCCAATCAAAGAAGTGCTTGCAAATGTCACATAAATGGATTCCCTGATTGGCCAAGTTCAAAATGACCTATTTTCTGTCCTGAAGAAGTTGTAATGCTCAGTCAAGCCTGCTGGACCTTTGACTATACTAGTGACATAAGACTAGACTATCAGGCTTGGGCCAAAGATTTGAAAATTGTAGAAAATTCTTCAGTTGTAGAAATGTGCCAATCGAATTGTAGAAAAGTCATTTTGACTTGAAGTTCAGGCCCGACACATTATATGGCACAGGTGGATAACCGGTGAGAGATACGAATATTCCACTCGTGCCAAATACCACGAGGAGCCACGGTCGCAAATTATTTTTGAAACTTAATTTAGAAAAAAAGGTGAGGCAACAATTCTAGATTTGCTTCTGGTGTGCTAAACATCGTGTAGACTATCTCTAAAGACCACTAAAGTGGTTCATAGGACGTGCTTTGGTGTGAATTACAACACAGAATAATAAAAGCCCATGACCAGGTTATGAGTCACTTGTGGTGTTCTGTAAGCTTCTTTAAAATTGAAGCGATTTGAGTATCAAACCCTCTCTGAAACTGAATCATTGCCACCTGATACTAAAATACATGTGGTACATATATGCCTGTTGCCTATCCATGGCACCTTTATCCTCAAAATGGCTATTTCCTGTGTAGTAGGGCCCAATAGTCCAAATTTCTACAATAATGCAGTAACTGTTTTATGGATCCTCCATTTTGGAAATTCTAGCAAGATGGATGTAGATCCATTCATCATAAGTTGTGACGTGAAGTCAGGTTACCAAGGCAGCTGGGTGCATGTGCAGAGACAATAAAAGGTTAACAGCCTTATGATTTAGTCATATGCAGTACCAATAATGAATGGGAAAATCCATTGCTGACTGGCTGGTCTTCAAATATTGATGCAATTAAAGTTTTGCTAAGAGCTCAAGCTAGATTTATAGAACTGGATTCCAAAGAACTTCTCATGGTGCTGCTTCAAGATAGCAAATTCATATGGAAAAATGTATATGTCTACTACCATAGCATAGATTTATCATCAAGGGTGCCAGTAGCAAGCGCGAACAGCAGGGGCGGTCGGACGAAAAAGGGCAAATCCAACTTGTGCGACAAGATATAACGTATTAACACATCGATTTTGCAATTGCCCCCCCTCTGTCCAGCTGGCACTCTTGTTTCTCATTTAAACAAAACATGAAGTGCAAGTGTGTCAATCTAAAGTTTATTGTGAATATCAAACAATGTGACTACAGAGAAATGTGCTTAAACAACAGTCATACAGTGCTGGTAACTATAAACTGAACTATGTACAACCTCTGATGAACATCATTGGTGAAATGTGTGAAAAATAGTACACAACTAAAACAGTGCTCAGTGAATATGCTCAATCCAGTTCCTCTAGCTTGCACTTCTTTTCGAGGATAGTTAGTATTCTGTGCTCAGGTCTGGGCTGTGTTGACTTTGTTGTTGCTCTTGGAAAACAATTCCATCGCATGCTTGTCTTAGAGCTTTTACTGAAACATTGGACTGAAATACTGAATGGAATCAATATTTTTAAAATATTTTTAACTTGGCTCAGTGCATTTGCCATCAAAGACTGTTAAAAACACCAGTCATACAGGTTAACTCCCTAATCCTCTTATAACATGTAGACCTGTGCCTGTTTATTTAATTATTGCATTTTCAGCTTTGACAACTATACCAGGCCTACTGGATCAGAACACTCTGAATGATGACTGCGAAAAACAGATTAGAGTCTATTAGTCAACAGTACAAAATGTATTATTTTGATGTGAGTTTCAGAAAGTTGATTGACTAGATATGTTTTATATGAACAGGACCAGTCTTTAAGTAAAAGCTCTAATCAGCCCAAGTCAAGCAACAGAGGAAGTTAAGAAATTCAAATAATATTCCATAGTATCTTCATTCATCGGTGATCCTCGGTGTTGTTAAATAGCCGGACGATAACCCTCTAGGTGTTGGCATTAATGAAACTCACATCGGATAACAGATGACCATTCCACTAGTGCCAAATACAAGATGGTTAAATCCCTGAAGAATTGTAATCTTTAAAAGTGCAGGAGATTATATTAGATGAAATCAGGAGTTTCTTCAATTTCTGAAATGAATGAGAAAGGTTCACAAATACCTTTGAAAATTGTCACAGGAAATTATGAATGTGCAGAAGAAAAACATTTGTTTGCAAAACTGAAGACCTGTTTAGAAGAAATATCTAGTCTATCATAGGTTGAATATATAAATTATATAATATTATACTGAAAGTTTCCCATGCATAAGAAATTTGAAAGCTGAAGATGTGTACATGGTCAGCATGTGATTTTAATGTAATCTCTTGGGGTTTTTAAGGTCTTGATTTTTAAAAAATGAAACAATCCAATTTTGTAGTGTTTTAAACTTTTACTTTTTATCTAGAAACGATTTTCAACATATTAAAGGCCAGTTGATTATTTCAAGCAGTTTATAAGTGAGTATCGATTAAAGTATACTGTGGCAATAGTAGGGCGATTGTGACAGATTGATTGACTCCCAGATCAGGTGTTGGAGGCAAAATGGCGTGTGGGTTGGAAGATTATCTCCAGCAGCCAATCAGAGAGCACCTCGTGTCAGTGGCCGGAAGTGCCACTGTCTTGTTTCTAAGGACGCCATGCTGCAGTCACTGGCAGCTAGCAGCAAAAAGTTCGATACATGTTGAACAGCTATCAAATGAATTTTGCAAGAAAAAAGTCATTTAAAATTGAATTGATGTTTCCTGTATAGCATACTTTCTGAATTCATGCTGTTAATAGTGTGTTGATGTGATAAATCCAAGCCATTGATCCAGTGAAATTGAATGAATGTTGAAGTGGAAGAATGAATGAAATGCAGCTTCCACTTCAACCAGAACTTGCATGGGAGGTTTCTATAAGTCTACAAATAATTCAGCACACAAGGCATGTTGAGAGAATTTAGAGCAAGAGCCTCCATTCATCAACAGAAACCACACTAACCTGTATGATATTGTAGTTTTTCCCTGTCCAGAGGAAAATCCGGAGTTCCTCCAGTTTACCTATCCAGTACCATCCATCCAGGTAAATGTCCACCCTCATGCAGCCCAATTGGACGTCCCATAAGCTGGTAGGCCTGAAGCTGACTGGCGCGCGTGTATCTATGGAGTTGCACTGGACAATCGTTCGATAGAACACCAATCGATTCACAGCAGTTATCTCTGCGGGTCGCCTGCTGCCACTCCCCCATGCAGCCTCTGCGGTCCCAGGGAACACATGGGAACTATTGGAAACTTCATAACTGGTTTATAGAAGGTTTATGACAGGTTTATAAACTGTGCTGGCAAGACTTTTCTGCTCTTCAATTTTATGTAGCCTACTGTAAATTTAAGTCCAAGTGTGATAAACAGCCAAGATAGTTTTGCACATGATTCAATTGGGTCTTAACATTATTCTTACCATGGAGCCGAATTAAGCTGCATAGTTTGAATTAACTTCTGTTGTGGTTGATTCTATTTAAGGATTTAAAATCATCTGGATTTTAAAAGTGTTCTGTGGTAATAAATGTATGAGCATACCAGCTATGCAGATCTAAGTGCTTGTATGTGCATGACTGTTGCATTCTCTATAACTAGCTTTAGATCATCTCTGCACACTTAGATAACAGGCCTATGGTCCTGAAAATTATATTCCCTGAAAGAAAACCTGTCCCTTGGTGTATGGAGTAAACAATTTTTGGGCCTGGGTTAACTTTCCAATGGACTATTATTTCAGTGCTGCAAACATCATTGAAAAACAAAAGTACCACAATGATCAATGCATTTATATATCCCAAGAAGAAAGTCCTGACTGAATCCAAGTCCCTGACCTCACCAGTCCTCAGGTGCGTGATGTGTCCTTGCCCAGGCCAACCACAGGTCTGATTGGATAGGGCTATAAATACAATTTGGGTGCTGCACTCAACCATGCAGATTTGTTTGCTACACTATTTAGACCAGAACTTTGTAGGCCCAGCTCACATGCCTAAACCATTGAGTAAATCTATATCATAAACATTCACACACAGCTAATCATACCCGATTGCTTTCCTGTGCTTTTCAGTGCCTTCCGTGAATTGACTGCATAAAATGTTTCCTGGTCTTCATAAATTATTCACTCAGTTGACACCGCCCTAATAGATGTGTACAGTGTTCAAGAAATCAACACGTGGCCTACTCCCATAACTGCTGGCAGAAAATTAATATTCACTGGAGCAAAATGCAACCATGTTGAATAGTTGATGTCTGACATGTTCAGATAGATTCCATGCAGTTCAAAGCACACAGGATCCAGGTGCTTAAACTGAAAGATAGAGTCTATAATGAAACAAAAATTCATTACGATTGCTGTCAATAAAGAGTTATATAAAGTTATAAAACCATAAAGTGGCATTCTACAAAATGCCCAAAGCAATCTCATACCATCTCAATACACCAACACTCAGGTCACACACACTGGGCCATGCCTGCATGGGCCTCGAGCTACAGGGAGCAAGTTGTTCAATTAGCCCGATAATCTGACTGGTTGTGGTTTAATATATCCACGCCAGGATCTATTTTTTCTACAAGTGTGCAGCTGTGCATTCTGCAAGATCTTTGTAAGAATCGTGCATGCAGTTCTGCTGGAATTCTGCAATTCAGAAAAAATCTGCATAATTTTGCAGTTTACTGCATAAAAGTCTGCACTTATGAAGGAATTCTGCAGGAGTTCTGCAGGGAATTCAGTAGTTCTGCAGCAATTCTGCAAAAATCTCCAGAATTCTGCAATATTTAGTGAAATTCCCTGTAGGACTTCTATACTCATGCTGGATATTATTTCTGCAAGCACCTGCGGAATTCAGACCTTTAGCTCTCACAATGCTCCTGTCACTACTAATTAAGGGAGTTTATTGTGGCAATTGGGTTGGGCTGTGGAGGTTTGGAGTTGGAGGATGGATGTTTGTTTGATTCTGTAGGCCTCCTACTACAGGAATTATGCATTTCTAAAATTTCCTGCAGGATTCCCGGAGAAGATTGAATTCCCGCAGCTAGGAAGTTGCTGATCTGCGAAATATCATGCAGCATTCCATAAATAACAGGAGTCCTGCAGAATACACTAAATCTTGCAGGAAATTTCAGAATTGCTGAATTCATTTTCTGCAATCAGCCAACCATTCATTATACATGCATACATGAAGTTATCCACGCAGGCAAAACTTCAGTCATTCGTTCTAAGTTCCAGCCAGTGCTGACTGCTGGGCGCGTGGGGCTAGTGTTGTTGAGGACACCCCGAGGGTCGGCGGCAGAACAATCCACACACGCTCCATCATGCAGCCAACAATAATGGCAAAATTGCTGCTTAGGTTTATCGAAAGCCACTTAAATAAGCTGCAGTCGATGCTGAGCCAGTTGCCTCGTCCTGCAGGGATAATTGCGCTCCCTATTGGCAAACCCCACAACTACAAGGGCCCTTCGATCCCCCAAGTCAGTCAGGTGACTCAGGTCCATGGGGTCACGTGATAATGATGATGATAATGGGTGATGAAGTGGGCCAGGGCGATGATTGTGAGGTTATTATTATGCAGATACATTGGATGCCGCTACAGTGGCTATTACAGTGGCTATTATGAGCATTGGATGCCAATGGGTAGCTACCTTGGATATAGGACCTAGACACAGGCACCAATCAAGTTCGTTTTTAGACTATATTAAAAGAAGTAGGAATGCGTTTATATATATATGGGCCTATATTCTAAGAAATTGTTAATTTAGCCATTATTTCTTTTCCATACATGTCTAATTTTTATTTAGGGTTTTTAACTGTGGTATTCCAGTCACAGAGGCAAATACAACATAATTTGAAAAATAGTGCCCTTCTTCTTCAGAACCAGAATTACCTATAGTAGCTGTGAATTGTAAGGTATACGATAAGAATAAGAAACTGGTTACATTCCTGTTTGCCGTTTCTAACAGTACTTAGACCTATTGACATAACTTAAAGCTCCTTAAATGGAAGATATAGGCCTAGAGAGCCAGACCCCCTTAAGTTGGCCCTGTGAGGAAGAAGTTCTCAAAACTATAGCTAAACATGCAGGACTGGTGTGTTAATTTTCTATACATATATATAGTCTCCCAGAATAATCTAGTAGGATACCATTGCAATGGACAAGTGTTGGGTTGACCAATGGAAATAAAACAAGTTTTCAATAAATGGATTACACATTAACAAAGAGTAGGCCTATTTAGTCGATCCATTGCTTTTAAAGATGCATTATTAATTTTTGCGGTTGCTGTTGTAGTCAGTAACTATAAATTATTGAACTCATAAAGATAGAAATTGCACTTGAGTGACAATAAAATACAACACAGGTGGAGTGCATTAGGTACAACTAGTACAACACGAAGGGCTTAGATAATATAATCTTGCATTTCGAAAATGTATTCTGCTGTACAGACAAATTAAGGAAGTCATATCAGTTATGTTAAGTCATTCGTATACAAATTATGTCTGAACATACTTAGGCCTACATGTATGTCTTTTTTTTTTAACTGGCAAGGTAACCTTTTATGGTTAGACAGCTAGGATAGGCCTTAATTAGGTAGGCCTGGTGAAATTTTAATAGGGCAGTTTAAGGTCCACTGGCGGCCTGCTTGTGCACTAAGTGTAAAATTGTAAATATTTCTATTGCTAATAAGCCATGCCTGGTCGCCTCAACTGTTGTTTATGGATTATGGCAATTATGTCAATTATTGTGCTTGTGATGGGACGACCCATATTAATAGTTCATCAATACCATTCAAGCGCCTATGAAATGTCCCCTGCCTGGGCACTGACAGCACACCACGTCGCACGCTACCTTTGCGTCATCAATGCTCCTGGTCGCAACTGGCAAGTTTAGCCTGCTGCTTTGGTGGAGTCACTAGCTGCATGGAGTCCTGTGCCAATTCTGAGAATTCGCACCAGTTGAACTCACAACTGCTGGATGCTGTGGGTAGACAGTACACACAGTTCATTAGAATTTAGGGGTACACGAATTAATTAGACTATCATATAAATTGCCCCATAGCAAGAAGGCTATAACCTTGACTTTATAAACGTGCTAATAAATATAACATAAATCGTACTGAAATAACCAGTGAAAATGTGCAATAATTAAAGGAAGAAAAAACGAATAGAAATAGAAATATAAGAAGAAAGAAGATGATAAAATTAAGGGAAAAGGACGAAAAATAGGTGAAAAAGTCTGGGTAAAAAAGAAGAGGAAGAAAAGAAAAAATAATAGAAAAACAAAAGAAGAAGAAAAGAAGAAGACAAGAAGATGTGTGAAACGAAGAAGAAGAGAAAAGAAAAAGAAATGAATTAAAAGAAATGTTCAGACATTTAAAACCAGTCAACCCAGATAATTGAAAAGTAGAATTGAAAGAAGTTGGTTTCTAATGTTTTCGTGTTTGGCAGAGGGTTGATTTTGTTGCATGATTTAATTATGGGCAACAGGGAAATGGGTGGCCAAGATCGTGCCAGGATGATTCTTGGGTGAGAACCCTTCACACAAAAGGGTTGATTACAAGATGCTGATTTTTTATGGGAAACCTGAAACATTTGCGATTTAGTTTTACATGTAAATACATGTACAAACATTTGGAACTTTTCAAATTTCATGTGTGCAGAAGAATCACACAAAACATATAGGCTAAGTTAATTTATTACCATTAATATTTTATTTAATTAATTATCTTATAAAAACGCAGCCAAATCACACCTAAATTCTGGAGAAATTTTGGAGGTGATAAGACATCCATGAAGCTTAACGAGCCAAAGGCTCTTTGCCAACTGCCTATCATAATAGGCTACATTGCTCATATTGCATACCAGATCCTTCATGTCAAATAACAATTTTCTTGAATGAGTTGCACGGTTTGCTTATTCATAAATCTTAAACAAGCCAAAATTTCATAAGCAATGTTTTCACTGACAACTTATCTGCCACGCACCCTGCATCACCAACACAAATCAGCAGCATCAACCCACACAGAAGTGTCACCCTCTTCACTTTCCATTCACTCTTGCACCATCCATATAGCTATCCATGGATCTCTGCGGGAGGCAAGCAAGCGTGACCATCCACCCCTGCAGGATATTGGCCCAATGGCCCACAGTTCTGCTGCAGCTGATCATTGACCCATTGGGCTGACCCCCAGTTCTGACCCAGGCCCAATTCAATGGCTACGTGGCCACGCCTCACTGCACCTAGCACGGCCATTGACAAAATCATGGAATATTCATTAACTTTTCATTGGTTCTTGAGGCCAGAAAATTGACGTCCCCCTCAATTATAAGGTCATCAATAATGTGTGAGAGAGGCAAGCAGTGTGCAGGGAGTGGGTCGCAGGTTTACTCACATGGCTAAAGAGGTTTGATCAAACTGATCATTGCATCAATTGAAATACCAATGGACACTGAGTGGAACCGATGAATAAATGATGGCCTATCTATCTGGAGATTAGTATGAGCAACTTAGATCGTTTATCAGCCAATCTATCAACCAATCAATCATTAAATTTTGATCGATCTATCAAAGTATCTCTATCTGATAATACTTACATCTTTCTATCTATTTTATCTCTCTGGCGTTCATGCTAATGTATCTGGCCATCATGGTCAAGTGTCAAGACCAAATCAGATAACAATTTATGAACCTGAATGCATAAGGTTTAAACATGTTCGTTTGAAATTTCCTTCAAGAAGATTCTGAAGATAATACCTTGCAAAGTAAGTATATCTGACTGTATGTATGTAGCTTTACTTAGAATTTTAAACTCTTAAATTAGTAACAGAAAAAGGTCCCAATTGTAAACAGGTAACTTTACATGTAACAATTTCTTTCTATCTATCTATCTATCTATCTATATATCTATCTATCTATATATCTATCTATCTATCTGTCTGTCTGTCTGTCTGTCTAGCTGTCTGTCTGTCTGTCTGTCTGTCTGTCTAGCTGTCTAGCTGTCTGACTATCTATCCATCCATCTCTCTATATATCCAGCCGTCCATTTCTAAATTTACATGTATCTATCTACATTTATGTTTTCTTGCTTCACACATGTTTGGCCTCCAATATGAATGCTAATCTCAGTGCACTGAACACAAATACACTGACAGGATGTGTATTCCCCAACGCTGAATAATTCAGGAGCACTTAAATGAGTTGAAAAGAGATTCCCTAATTCTTAACATCAGAAGAATGGCTACCACTGACAAATGTCACATGATTTACTGCACAGAAAACTTTTGAATTTACTTTCGAATCTATCATCTGTGAACAAAGAGTTAATCTACAGATGAATAGATCTATTTTTAGCTCTCCTAGGGCAGTCTGAACCACAATTATATCCACACGAAAAGAGCAATTGTGTGTGCACAAATAAACTACATTCAATTGTCTTCATATATTTCTGCCCAATGCCAGCCACAATTATATCCATGGTTGACGTGATTCAGACTGATTCTTGTATTGGAAATGTGGTTGTAAGGCATGTAAATGGCAGTAGGCCTAATCATATTTTACTGAATTCCCAAAACTTTTTAGCTTCGCTGAGAAGCTATATTGGTCCCTGGCACTTCAGCATACACGTGCGTTAGTGTGTATGTGAGTTGCTTCCTGCAAAAACTACAGATGGATTTAGATTTCCTTTGGCATGATGTGTTCATTTGTACTACACAATTGAGACCTGATTAAATTTTGGTGACTATTGCAGCTTTTTTGGGCCCACAACTAAAGAAATCTGAAAAAGGCCTCTACAGTGCAGCATGCACTATCATTTTTTGCTGCAGCACTAGTAGCCAAGAGGGTGATCTTTGTAGGGAGGGGGCCAGGCCTGAGCAGAGGGGGGGCCAGGGGGGCCAAATGGCAGGGGCCCCCAAATTTCAGGGGGCCTACTTCCAAAGTAAGGTTAACCGCGCATTGCGAAAATGAGATTGTACTCGATTTGTACAGGGTTAGACTTTTGCCATTTTGGGCTCTGCAGCAAAATAAGTTGGTGGGCCCTCACATCTCTACTGTCGGCAATTTAAAATTTACATAATTATTATTGTACTGTGTAAGGTAAAAAATTTAACGGATCACTTTTTTCCATATTGGTTCTTAGTAAATCTTAGATGTCTCGTTTATGGTCTATTTTTCTTTGTGATTTCTAGCGACAGTATTTCGTGAAATTGTTGTCAGGGTGAACCGTTCGGCCTCCAATGTGAGAGGGCCCTGTACAATACTAGACCCTCTTCCATTGGGCAATTTGGGGCCCCCATCTTAAAGTTTGATTTTTGGTCCAGGTCCTGCTTCAGGATCCAGTAAGCGGGTACCACACAATCCAAAGTTTTTCACAGATAGTTTTTCTCAATTTTTATATCTTTTTGGCATCTTGCAGCCCCCCCCCCCTGAGTGAATGGGCCTGTAGCAGCTGTCACTTTGCCACATAGGCCAGTCTACCCCAAGATTTGTATGTTCCTGCTCATGAAAGCAGGTAAGATGCAAGATGAGAAACACATCTCGACATAAGCATATTCCCTGTCAGGATGGAGAAACAGGGAGTAATGCTGTATTTGTCATTTAGGTAAATCCAGAATTAGCGCTATACAAATGCCTATTATTATTATTATTATTAAATCTGTACATAGAATATTGAGGTACCACATATTACACTAGTTGTACAAAGAGACAATCTCAATCAAAATTAATGTTGCATCAAATGAACATAGTTTTAATGTTCTGATATGAATACTTCTGTTCAATGATAGAGAAAGAATGTCTCCTTACTACTCTGTAAATCAACAGTTATATTGCAAAATCATTGGAATTTTCAAATCTGATTGAAGAATTTTTTGAAAGAAGCAACAAAAGGTTTCACTAGGCAAATTCTAAGATTCTCTGATTTGTTTGCAAGGGAGTGCCTGACTTAATTATGTCAGAAATACTAGTCTATTTATAAATTTCTTCTTGCGATTTGTGAAAGGCTGTAAACCCCAAAAGTATCACAGTCAGAATGTCAGTCTGCATTGAAATTCCAAATTTTATTGCACAGCTTTTGCAACTATTGTTTTTATGACACATGAATCTGTCAATTGTACTTTGATGTATCTTAATTGCCCCAGGTAAACTCTTCAGTAATCTTGAACTTTTTATACTAAGCATCCATTGCAGTTTGGTAATTTTGTAAGATAAGGTCAAAAATAAAAAGTATATTGCACCTTGTCAGTTGTCACCTAGCTTGATTTGGTAGAATTTATAAAATGTATGGTGGTAATTCAAAATCTAAGGTGATTTTTTAAATAAGGGCTTTGAAATTTAAATTTTAACCTGGAGTGAGAAAATTTCAACAAGTCTAGTGTGAATAAATTAACAGTATATCATAAAGAGAAATATGCTTGGTTCAATGGCGTTATTTAGGAGTATTGGGCCATATGGTTAAAGGCGCTTGTTTGTGCTACCACTGGCTGTGAGGTCGTGGGTTCGACTCCCACTCCTGGAACTCAATTTGGTCCGAGCCCATGGGACATTAAATGGAGGTGGGTTGTATTCAGTGTTCTGTGCTGGGGCAACTGAAAGACCCTGGACATCCCTGAATTAATAGGGTATGTACCAGACTCACAGTCTTCTCATCACTCATCATCATACGGCGGTCACCAACACTGGAGAATGCTAAGGCATGGGAACCTTGGACAATGTTCCCCTTGTCTCTGCCCATGGGCGCCGTACTATGGCTGCCCTGAGCTGTATCATTGTGGAAGGCTCACCACGAATTTCATGCCTGCATTGCAGTGCATGACTGATAGTATATACAATACAATACAATACAATATCCCATGTACCCTCCCCCCCCACCAAAAACTAACATGGGCGAGATAGGAAAAGCCTCAAATCACACCATGTATTGGCCCTGGGTTGGTTTTTACGCCTCCAGAAAATATATTTAACATGGTCATAATTTGTTAGCCTAAAGCCGCTGGAAGGGGGCCTACTTTTTCATTTTGGCCTGGGCCTACTTCAGGCTCTGCACGGCCCTGGAGGGGGCTATGGCTTTTTGGTGAAAAAAAGAAGTTTATTTCCAACTGGACACTGAAAAAAAACATTTGTTCAGCACATGAAAAACAAGAAGTTTGTTTCCACCTGCAGCTAGGGTACCGCAATGTTAAACTTAAGAAACAAAAGTTTGTCGTGTGTCCTCGTGCACAAAAAATTGTTCGTCGATGCTTCGCACACCTGAAAAAAGGATTGTCCCGGGGGTAAAAGCGATAGCCCCCTCCCCCAACTATCGCCTGGTCGGCCCCTTATGTGCAGGGCCGTGCAGAGCCTGAAGTAGGCCCAGGCCAAAATGAAAAAGTAGGCCCCCTTCCAGCGGCTTTAGGCTAACAAATTATGACCATGTTAAATACATTTTCTGGAGGCGTAAAAACCAACCCAGGGCCAATACATGGTGTGATTTGAGGCTTTTCCTATCTCGCCCATGTTAGTTTTTGGCGGGGGGGAGTGTACATGGGATATTGTATTGTATTGTATTGTATATACTATCAGTCATGCACTGCAATGCAGGCATGAAATTCGTGGTGAGCCTTCCACAATGATACAGTTCAGGGCAGCCATAGAACGGCGCCCATGGGCAGAGACAAGGGGAACATTGTCCAAGGTTCCCATGCCTTAGCATTCTCCAGTGTTGGTGACCGCCGTATGATGATGAGTGATGAGAACAGGGCCGTGCAGAGCCTGAAGTAGGCCCAGGCCAAAATGAAAAAGTAGGCCCCCTTCCAGCGGCTTTAGGCTAACAAATTATGACCATGTTAAATATATTTTCTGGAGGCGTAAAAACCAACCCAGGGCCAATACATGGTGTGATTTGAGGCTTTTCCTATCTCGCCCATGTTAGTTTTTGGTGGGGGGGAGTGTACATGGGATATTGTATTGTATTGTATTGTATATACTATCAGTCATGCACTGCAATGCAGGCATGAAATTCGTGGTGAGCCTTCCACAATGATACAGCTCAGGGCAGCCATAGTACGGCGCCCATGGGCAGAGACAAGGGGAACATTGTCCAAGGTTCCCATGCCTTAGCATTCTCCAGTGTTGGTGACCGCCGTATGATGATGAGTGATGAGAAGACTGTGAGTCTGGTACATACCCTATTAATTCAGGGATGTCCAGGGTCTTTCAGTTGCCCCAGCACAGAACACTGAATACAACCCACCTCCATTTAATGTCCCATGGGCTCGGACCAAATTGAGTTCCAGGAGTGGGAGTCGAACCCACGACCTCACAGCCAGTGGTAGCACAAACAAGCGCCTTTAACCATATGGCCCAATACTCCTAAATAACGCCATTGAACCAAGCATATTTCTCTTTATGATATACTGTTAATTTATTCACACTAGACTTGTTGAAATTTTCTCACTCCAGGTTAAAATTTAAATTTCAAAGCCCTTATTTAAAAAATCACCTTAGATTTTGAATTACCACCATACATTTTATAAATTCTACCAAATCAAGCTAGGTGACAACTGACAAGGTGCAATATACTTTTTATTTTTGACCTTATCTTACAAAATTACCAAACTGCAATGGATGCTTAGTATAAAAAGTTCAAGATTACTGAAGAGTTTACCTGGGGCAATTAAGATACATCAAAGTACAATTGACAGATTCATGTGTCATAAAAACAATAGTTGCAAAAGCTGTGCAATAAAATTTGGAATTTCAATGCAGACTGACATTCTGACTGTGATACTTTTGGGGTTTACAGCCTTTCACAAATCGCAAGAAGAAATTTATAAATAGACTAGTATTTCTGACATAATTAAGTCAGGCACTCCCTTGCAAACAAATCAGAGAATCTTAGAATTTGCCTAGTGAAACCTTTTGTTGCTTCTTTCAAAAAATTCTTCAATCAGATTTGAAAATTCCAATGATTTTGCAATATAACTGTTGATTTACAAAGTAATAAGGAGACATTCTTTCTCTATCATTGAACAGAAGTATTCATATCAGAACATTAAAACTATGTTCATTTGATGCAACATTAATTTTGATTGAGATTGTCTCTTTGTACAACTAGTGTAATATGTGGTACCTCAATATTCTATGTACAGATTTAATAATAATAATAATAATAGGCATTTGTATAGCGCTAATTCTGGATTTACCTAAATGACAAATACAGCATTACTCCCTGTTTCTCCATCCTGACAGGGAATATGCTTATGTCGAGATGTGTTTCTCATCTTGCATCTTACCTGCTTTCATGAGCAGGAACATACAAATCTTGGGGTAGACTGGCCTATGTGGCAAAGTGACAGCTGCTACAGGCCCATTCACCCAGGGGGGGGGGGGGGGCTGCAAGATGCCAAAAAGATATAAAAATTGAGAAAAACTATCTGTGAAAAACTTTGGATTGTGTGGTACCCGCTTACTGGATCCTGAAGCAGGACCTGGACCAAAAATCAAACTTTAAGATGGGGGCCCCAAATTGCCCAATGGAAGAGGGTCTAGTATTGTACAGGGCCCTCTCACATTGGAGGCCGAACGGTTCACCCTGACAACAATTTCACGAAATACTGTAGCTAGAAATCACAAAGAAAAATAGACCATAAACGAGACATCTAAGATTTACTAAGAACCAATATGGAAAAAAGTGATCCGTTAAATTTTTTACCTTACACAGTACAATAATAATTATGTAAATTTTAAATTGCCGACAGTAGAGATGTGAGGGCCCACCAACTTATTTTGCTGCAGAGCCCAAAATGGCAAAAGTCTAACCCTGTACAAATCGAGTACAATCTCATTTTCGCAATGCGCGGTTAACCTTACTTTGGAAGTAGGCCCCCTGAAATTTGGGGGCCCCTGCCATTTGGCCCCCCTGGCCCCCCCTCTGCTCAGGCCTGCTTATGTGCGACATCTTGCAGTAGTCAAAGTTCAATTTTAAATCGACAGCGAAGCTATGTGCTCTCCGAGCGCCCATTCTAGTTTTATATTGCTGAATTTATCTGCTACAAAATAGATGTGCATGTTACTAAACATTTAATATATTTTTCATAATCTGTAAAATTTAAAGACAATATTAGTCCAAATGAAAATGCATGTGGACAAAACTTTATAATGCTTCTTATTATATATCATGTGCAAATGTTTTGAACAAATTTTACCCGTACACATGTAATTACTTATTTAATTGCGCTGAACTTCCAAATTGATTTTGCAACAGCCCATCCATCACATTTACAAATGTTGATATTGCACTCAATTATTCACTACACCATAACACAAGAAAACTGTTTGTCACATCCTAATTTCCTTTATTTTTATTTATCTCTCACATCATTCTGTAGATTACACTTCAATATTTATTTTTATTCATGGAAAATTTGATTTTTTCTTTTTTCAAGCCAGTCTTTCTTTGGTGGATCATAGTCTATTATTGAAAGTGTTTGATACATCTCATTTAATCACCCCCAGTAACCTAGTTGAACTATATTCAGCAATTATATTTTCTTCAACATTATTGATTTTAAGATCTGACAATTTATCTCACTTGGATTTGCTACTTTGACAATAGAGAGTATCTGGCTATCATTCAAATATAAACTGTTTCGAACGTGAAGACAAGTTGATGTTGTCTTTAATCAAATCTGACGAAATTAAGACTTTTTACAGCTGCTTGCAGCCTGTATTTCGAGAGGAGTTTCAGGAAAACTTATGACAACTGCCCTGGTCATGCTGTTTCACCTATGTCATTAAAACTTGGCATGCAGTCTGAATAGAATATTATCTTGCTTCCATCAACTTTTGGTCAACTTCTGTGACAATAAATTTTTATTTCCTAAACTAAAATGTTCATTTTTCCCGCGAATTTTAAATGTTCTGCTGCAGTGATGGCAGCTGCCAAGTGCCAGCCAGGGGGATAGTTTACAAATTCATTAAAAAGCTTAAACCAATAAAAGAAGAGAAGGAGAAAGGAATGAAAGAAGGAAGGAAGGAATGAAGTAAGGAAGGAAGGAAAGAAGGAAGGAATGAAGGAAAGAAGGAAGCATGAAAGGAAGGGAGATATATAGACAAATATAGATAGATAGATAGATAGATAGATAGATAGATAGATAGATAGATAGATAGATAGATAGATAGATAGATAGATAGATAGATAGATAGATAGATAGATGGCCAGATAGATAGATAGATGGCCAGATAGGTATATAGTCTATCTACAAGCAGCTGTTAAAGTGCTTGCACGTTATTTTTTATATATTGCACAGCTTATTCCTGTTTTAACTTTTCCAGAAGTTTTCTTTTCTTCTAGCTATGCACAATCAAGGCTCCTTCAGATGTATAACTTTTTTTATCCAGGTATATTTTATATACCAACTTGTTTACTACATTGAAATTTCACTTTTCTAAATCTATTGACAAATATCTTTAAAATAAAAATTGTTCTGTTTACACTGCCACATCTGCACTCTTTCCACTGATAAGTTTCACTCAGCATTCAGCATTCGTGGCACTATTATGACTTTATTCAACCAATTTTCTTTTTCAAAAGCGGTTTTGGAAAATGCTGAGCCATAAGCTTATTTTGATTAAAAAAAGGGGCTGCAGTTGAAGCAGCCTTGAACCTTGAAGCTGCAGAGAGTGCAGAAAAGGCAGAGGCACAGACTGCTTTAGAAGCTGGGAATGTAACAGTTTCACACCGATAAGTTTGTAGGTGCACCTTGCCCAGTAGCCATGCACTGTCACATTTTTTTAAAATATTCTGCCTCTCAGTTTACTCGGGGAGAGCGGGGCACAGTGAGACACTTTTTTTATTTTCAAGTGTTCCAAAATGTTGGCAGTAACGAGTTAAATGAGATCAGGTCCACATTATAGGTAATGACGTTGGGTATATTGTCCAGTAGTTTCAGGTCTCTACCTTTTATAGGTTTGGAGAAATTTTGAGTTACATCCATGCTCGTTTTAAAAGTGTCTCACTGTACCCCGTAAGCAGGGCACAGTGAGACAGCAGGCGGGGCACAGTGAGACAGGGTATCTGCTGCCATAACCGCCGATCCTCGGGACCTGCGGAATTGTTCTATCAACTGTTGCTACAGAAACTACTGTACTCTTATTGAAGCAGCTGGCTTGGTGTTTTAGGTCCGTTTTTGAGCATGTTTCAAAACTTCATCGCACGTACAGGACACATGCACGACTTATTTAACCTGCGGCACCTGTTACATACTAATCAAAATTCTTTCTGATGGTTCTCTTTGGATATGAGTCATGACTCACTCAAATCAGTAGTTTATTGCAGGCATTTTGTTTTAAATAGTGAATTGTAAGCTATGCCTTACATTCAGGTCGTTTCGAGTGTATTTTATAATGGCTCACTGTGCCCCGCCTTCAACTGTCTCACTGTGTCCCACGCAGCTCTCTTTATAAAATTTTTGAATCCTGCGGAGTGGATGCCTGTATTGTGGTTCATCATCTCACTAAACTAAGACAAATAATCAGGGTTTGAATTCCTGGCAATTAAATTGCATTATACCATTTTTCATTGGAATTAACAAAAAGTCATTTAGCAAAATTATTTACTTTTACTGGCTGAAAACCAAAATATTGAAATTCCACTTTTGATATGCTGTGTAGGCATTCAGGATATAGGTCAGACTCTAACTTACTTACTTTTTGTACGTACTATACCAAAGAGGGTTTATCTGTAAATATTTCTAGCTAGACACTACGGGCTTTGTCTCACTGTGCCTGCTGTCTCACTGTGCCCCTCTCTCCCCTACACTATGAAATTATACTACTTTCACACCTTCGCCCAGGAGTTATAACCACATTTTCACCTTTTTTGACTGAGTACTGGTTTTCTTTTTTATTTTGTGCTACTCACTACTTAATTATACTGAGCATACACGATACTTCGATCAAATGCGACACCATCACAACAATGTGACATCTGGAGAGCCCTCGACCGCTTTCATGGAGTTGACATTGTGTTACCTGTATGGGTGGTGAGTGACAACATGCTTGTTGAAACCCTTATGGCTGCTGTTGACAGCAATTGGACCGATGAATTGGGAGAATTGATATGAGAAGATGTCATAAAATTGATGACCAGAGAAAATACCAGGCTGCATTGACAAGTGTTTTACTGTTCCAGGGATGAATTATTCAGTGGTTCGGACTGGCGGCAACACGGGAACAATACAAAAATGGCATTGTGCCAGCTGCGAGTCAGGAGAAAGGCGCCAGAATTCTGTGCTCTGTGGAGCAAGTGGCTTGCTGTTTTGGATGGGCTGTTTCTGAAGCTGGTCCCGAAGCTGGCAGAGCTTTAGCATCCTCGATCCCTACGACTTGGGATGATGAACCTGTAGAGGCTGATGTTGACATTATAGCCTTGCAGTTGCAGAGGCAAGGGTTGTTTTAGAAGCTGGAGATGCGTTGCATACATACATGTTCAGATCCTGTGCAGTTTTAATTAGCACAAAGTCAGCTTTTAAAAGCTGGTCTTTTAGAGGCTTTGCTATGTTTGCAAGAAGCTGGAGCTGATTTGATGTTTCAGAGGCAGGATGCTTTGTAAGATGGCCTTTTTCAAACTTGAATGGCTGAACTGTTTTGAAGATGAACAGCTTTTGAGACAACAGCTGTTTGAGGCATGCTTGGGTTATATCAAAGGCTGATAACCAAAGGTGCAGAACTGGCTATACTTTCCATCGAAGGATATTTTTAGAAAGACCATTTGCAACCAAACTAACCATTTATGGTTAGAAAAATCTTCTTGTTAGTGAGCCTTGTATTGAGGGTGCCTACAGAGGGTCCACATGACAAAGTTAAACAAATTTTGAAATGCAGAACTGCATCTGCTAATCTGTCATCTGTAGTGTGAAAACAGACCTTAGAATGAAATTTTGAAGGTGCCACTGACAAACCACATGTGTTCTGGAGGGGTAAAATGCTGGTTAAAATAATCCATCATCGGAATACGCTTGGAAAGTGGAGTAAAAGGAAAGTTGTACACCTTTGGTAATCTGCCTTTGGTTCTATGTATTCAGAGCCAGATTGTTCTGACTGGTAAAGTTTTGAAATTCTCCACTCACTGTCACTCAGATGATGTCAGTCAACTAAACCAGTTTATGACCTGTATTTATATACCATTGCCATTTGTTACATTCTCATGCACAATACGCAATGAGAAATAACACTGCGGGAGGCATAGAGTAGGGCGGGGCATGCAGCCCCCGTTAACTTCGAGGTGCTATATTTTGACCTACTTTTTATGGTCGATTATTTGAATGCTTATGCAGTCAGGAAGGGATCACTTATAACTAGTGAAACAAATGTCTACCAATTTGAATATAGGAGTTACGGTCATATTTTTGTGAAAATTGCAAATGGCCTTCCCACCCCACCCACTGTTATAATCCTATGAAAAAATTTTTGCGAGCAAATTCAGCGAATATACCCCGACTCCAGGAATTTTTTTTGTCGCCGCAATGGTATTTACCCGTTTGCCCCCAATATTAACTCATGATGTTCACCGCAAAGTAGCATCACGATTCGATAAAAGTTCATAACCAAATTTAGGGGCCAACTCTAGGAATTATGCTAGATTTTTAGACCAAACTTTAGGAATTTTTTAGTTGAAAAAGGAGGCCTACTGAGCCGAGCATAGGTGTACACTTGAACATAGTGAGTACCCCCCCCCCCCCAGGTTGATCCCTGGCTTGTGGGGTGGAAAATGACATGCCAGCTGGCAGATTTTGGTGCCTTTACTATGCAAGATCCTTTGTGGCTTATATTTGCGCAGCGTAACGGCCGGAGGCCGTTTCGCGAAGCAAATTGAGCACAAGAGCGGTTTCAAAAATCTGTGCAGTGATGGTCTCAACATCAATGGTCGACAGCAGGAAATTAGGTCAAGTGGGTCCAGCTGCTAATCAATGACTTAGTTTCGAATTTAACAAAACATGACATATTCATCTTCAAAAGTGTCTTAAAAATTATATTTGATCAAGTAGTATTCCCTGTGCCTATAATTTTTATGGAATGGTTATATTAGCCTTGAAAAGCTAAATTAAATTATTAACATCCGATTCATTTCATTTCACGACAAACGACAAGAAAACAAAATTAAAGTTACATAACCTTTGTGAAATGATGATTATGTAACAGTGAGCAATGAATCTACATGCAAATCATGTTTTTGTTTTTATTATTATTATACTATTATGTAATATCAACAATCTAGCTTACACTCAAACTTTGGCAGCTTTCAGTGTTGCCTGCCTTTTTACTATTTAGTTGATTATCTATAAATTCTATTTATCTATAATAATTTTTACTATTTAGCTGATTATCTATCAATTCTATTTATCTATAATCCTATTTATCTATCTATCTATAGCTATCTATCCAAGGGTGCCGGAAGGAAACGCGGGCGGCAGGGGCAGTCAGTCGTGAAAGGTCAAATTTAATTCGTGTGACAAAAATTTAATATAGCGGTAATACTAATTTTGAATTAACGCTTATAAATTTTTGCCTAAACACACTGTAAATTAAGGCCTTAAAATGTTTTTTCTTGCCCCCCTGCCCCTCCTAGCCAAGAGCAGGAGGGGCAATTGCCCCCCTGCCCCCCCCCCCCCTGTTCCGGCACCCTTGTATAGATCTATCAATCTATCTATCTATCTGTCTATCTGTCGATCTATTCTATTCTACTCTTGATCTATTTTATCTTACTAGTCTAAATGTCTCTCTATTTTTCTACATATCTGTCTTTCAAATTTTATGAAACCGTAACATAACTGCCTTTCATATATATATTGGATATGAAATAAATTTAATGAAAGTTATAAGTCCGACAAAAACTTTTCAGTGATGCGCGAATTTCATGGCTGTGCCATTTACATATATATGTAGTTTGAAGGTTTAAGGGTATCTTATACAAATTGTGAAACAAAATGTAATTTATTTAACTGTAAAGATCATATTTAACCAAAATGATCCGTTGACCTCATTCAATTCATGCGTGCATTCACAATTGAGCAGAAGTACATGTATGATTCAATTTTTTTAAAGGCCAGACTTCTGGCATCTTTTCCTACTATATACGGAGTCATGGAGTGCTCAGACAGGCCATGATCTATCTTTTTTAAAAGCAGTGACAGTGTTGAGGAGAGTCAATGAAATAGAAAGCAGCGCTAGAGCACACAATGGTCAATTGTTGGTCATGGCTGTGTCTGTAACCACCAGAGGGGGTATATTTCCGATCATCATTTATGTGCCATCTGGTGAGGGAAGAAAACATCTTGATTTTCTTAATAATTCATTTAGATTTTTTGGGTAATGGATTTTTGGAAACTGGAAAGAAGAAAAAAGTTTGTTCTTAGAGAACACATGTATCAAAATAAAATAAAAATTTTCTCAGCACATAAAAGTTATGAAAGTTTGTTTTAACTGGAGAAGTTGTAATGCTAAAATTGTGACTAAAAAGTTTGTTGCTCTTTCACATGTGAATTTTTTTTTTTGTTCCTTTTCATTTGTGAATCGATAGCCCCCCTACCCAAAGTGTCATCTTATAAGCCCCTATAAACTAAGAAGAGACACCACTGACTGCAATACTCCACTTGGATGTCGGTCATGTGGAAATTTCGTCTGCCTGGTCCAGGCCCACAAAGTCAACCATCCATGAAAATGACAACTTTTTTATCATCAGGAAACTTTCATTTCCGAGATGTTCTGAGAAAGTGAACAACGCAATAACTTCGGGTGAAATATTGAGACAGGCGTGAGAATCCTGTTAGAAATGATGACATACAATTTTTAGTAAAATCAAAGATCTATTTATATGAACACAATCTATATTTAGAATTCCATATAAATTTGAATAAACTTGGAAAAGAAGACACAGCTCATTTACTGGCAGATGTCAAACATACAATGAAGAATTGCCAACACAACAAATTGGTTTACACAATATTGTTTTGGGGGTGTTAAAATAATTGCTCAAGGTGTGTATAGAACTCTAACAAGGTTGAAACCAGCTCTGAACTGAGCAGATCATAATAAATTGTCCCAAAACTTTTAAGTGAGAGCTTCTAAAACAACTTAAACAAGGCATTCATAGACTATAAAAGACGGTGTGAATAACTTAAATGTTGAGCCAATATATGTAAAAAAAAAATTGAATGATTAATCTTTTGGTTTACCCTTACTTAAAATAAAATTAACCCTAGGCCTAAATGGTAAAACAACGTCTAAATATGCCAGGAGATCTATAATTATAAAACGTTTAATTATTAAGACATGCAAACAAAATTGTCGAAGCAATTTTAAAGTGCGCATCTCATGAACAAAGGACTTGCTTTTCAAGGAGTTGCTTCAACAGTTCAACCAGCATTTTGATCTTGTGAGCACTTCTATATTGTAAGATCCCTTCATCTATAATCAGTCCTTTTATCTGAAAGTTTTCAAAACAAAAGAGTCTCGATCCTTATTTGGCCATTTGGTACCAATGAATGTGTTTAGCAGATCAAACAAAAATACCCTTATCTTAAGTTATCTACCAAAGCAAAGTGCAAATATGTGATGATAGTAATCATCCTTGGATCTTATAGATATTTCTGTGTTCTCATACCTGCATATTTGTGCATAAATCACATAACACAGTCTGGTATACATTAGACAATAGGATGACTAAATACACATGGCCCTGACAATACAAAATGTATTCAATTGTACTAAATAACTGGATCATCGTGATCAAGATATTCCACATGCTGGTCAGGATATCCACAAATATGTGATGCGGGTAGCCCTGGGTAGCCCTGTAGGCAGCTGTTTGCAGACAATCAAAAGCTAATCAAGACGAAACTTCTCTTCGGTGCTTTTGAAATAGTGTTGACATACCATATATGTTCACTACAATCAATTGTCTGACTCTTCGTTAAATGGAAAAAATAAATCCAACTAACTTGGAGACATTCTCAGCAAAATCCCAACTTTCTGAGAGGTCTTTTTTTTTTCTCAATGAACCTAATTTTGCAGGCGCATGAAGAAATGTGCATGAGTGCACTGTGACTGTAGGCCTACTGTAAATATTGTGACTTTTTTATTCAAAAGTTATCAAACGAGGTAGGCCTATACTCAAACTCTGTTAATGCCATATATGTATATAATTGATTTTACCTTCCATGCTCTGTATAAAGTTTTACAGAACGGGCTTTGTGTTTTGGGGTGCAATATGCAGCATAATTGTGACCAGAGCCCCAGGATCTCTCTCTGGTGTGACCCATTTTGTGCCTCTCAGCCTCTGCAGTTGACATCTGCAGGGTCTGTTAGGGTGTCATATATCAGGAAAAAGGAAGTGCGTGCAGATTCGTTGATTTGAAGTTTTGAACAGGGCTGTTGTTGAAGGGCACTAGAAAATACACTGACATCAACAGATAATCCAGCCTAAACACTTGCTAAATGTTCCAAAACTATAAAAAGTCAAGATACAAAAGGCATGTATTACACTGTATGATGTATATTTGGATTGATGGTCTAAGCCTGATTCGTTTCTGTAAAATCAATTATATCTATCTATCTGCCTATCTATCTATCTATCTATCTGCCTATCTATCTATCTATCTATCTATCTATCTATCTATCTATCTATCTATCTATCTATCTATCTATCTATCTCAGTAACAAGCTGCCAATTTAGTGACATAAAGGTCCATTTTGGTGACTGACTGATGTTCAAAATTGAGGTGCAGGGGGTGCAGGTAGGTGAGGAGAGGGCTGTTTACATTCTTTCATCTGACCAGGTTGGCTCTTTTTGGGGGATCCCCAAGGGGCTATTTTTAAACTCATGACGAATACATATGGAACGTTGTAACGAATCAAGAGGCCAGGAGCGCCGTGTGGGAGGGGCCTAATTCAAATCGGGAATGCCAACTTCCTTATATGGAACATACCGTTTGACGTCAGCTCTAATGACAGGTGAAGCTGCCGACTTACCGATTAAAACATTTACAGACTTCTGAAGTGACACACTTAGCAAGAACACGGAGCTGTGATAACACAGGACTTTACTCTTAGTGATAGCTTACAAAGACATTTCCAATAGAATTGAACAGAAGAACACGCAGACGAGTATGGGAAAGTTAACGTTCGGAGCCACCACAGGTAGGAACATTCGAATTGTTTCTCAACGTTCTATTCAACTTTTGGAGGATTCCAAGTTCGATCTCTGATCATTAGCACATTGCCATCACTGTGTAGTCTACAACTTTGGCCCTCTACATGTATGTCTCTGTTCCCACGAACTGTTACTGTCTTTCTGATCATGTGTACAGAATTGTGAACTGCCAGAAAGCCATATAGATTTTATATGTATGAATTAGAGCTATTTATATATGTCCCAGCTGAGCTCAGCCGACATGACTGATGTGGTATTCGATTTGAAATCTTCGTAGCAACAAAGGTCTATTATATTATGGCGACTTGGTTTTTGACAAACAGGCCAACTGGCTAGCTAGCTCTTATAAGAAAAGTTAGCTGTCCCACTTTCAGATAAAAGCAATATGTGACTACAGTGTGTTCAGTGTTTCTGGACTTTGCCCTCTCAAGAAAAACTCCCTCCCCAATGTAGCTGGCTGAATCATTGTACTTCCATGGGATTTCAATACTTTTTGAGGTCCTATTGAATTTCTCAACTGACTGTAAAGAATGTCAGAGACATCCATAAATAAATTTGCTTCCTTTACTTCAATACCCTCATACAATGTAGTACAGGCTGATATTTGGGAGATAATTCTAGAATTCCATATATATATAGCTGCAGTTTTCAGTTATGTGAGCATGCTATGTTGAAATTAATTCCCAGGAATGTAAAAATAATCCTGGCAATTTAGGACCTTGAATAGCAATGTGCTGGCAGCTATACTAATACCATATGTATCATGAATTGCATATTTGTTTACACTTTTGATATATAGCCAACTTTTATAGATTTAAGCATGTGACTCACATGCCTTTCATATTTTGTTCTGGTGTTTTGTGTGAAAATTCTGCTCTTTATGTAAAAATATTCTGGTCTAGATGTGAACAGATATTGATCAAAAGTGGACTGGGAATGTTGTTCCTCAATTTCTGACATTCCACAAGATCCAAATGACTGTAGTTTACATTCCATCAATCACAAAGAATAAATGGAGATATCCCTTTTAAGAGATTGCCTAATTTACAAATTAAGTTACCCCAATTGTCTGGGCCCAATAATAGCATCTCTCCTTAACTGCCCTTTAATTAAGGGCTTCCGTTATCTTCCAATTATTATGCAAGCCAATCAAATCATTACGTAAGCTGCTCATTTTGGTTAAATAGTTATTACGTAATTTTAAAGACCACTTTAAAAAGATTATTCACCTGCTTCAAATCAAGGCGAACAAACACCTTAGGTAAACAATCTGTCAACCTTTGGACATATAAGCAAATTGAAATATATTTTATCTTTTTGTGTCAAATGCACTTAAATGAAGTCAGTGACACACTCCAGATAACTGAGCAAGTATGAAGCATGAAATTTATCTTTCTTTTCTTTTCTCTCTCTTTTTTATGACCAAAATGAATTGCGTCTATATATTCCCACGCGGATTTTGAATTTATCTCCAGAAAATCCTTGTACAGAAATCCTTGTATGGTAATGTTGTAAAGTTCAAAATTCAAAACATGACAAGTACACATCCTGTAAATTTACGTTGATATAACAAATTACCGAATGACTCAATATCTGGCATTTATTAGTGTTGGTTATCCACCTAATTGACAGTCCTTAATTAAGTAGCAATTAAGCTTGATCATTTTTTGATAGGTTAATCACAATGTCATGTTACGTCACATTGCATTAAAATTCATGTCATAATGACCATAGGAAATTAATGGATGTCAATCAGTTTGTTTGTATTGTTCAAATTTGTTTGTGGATTGTAAAACTTTTTGATGAGTAAATTGAGGACATAACTAACATTGTGACACCTTCAATGCAATGTCACCATGTTATGTCAATTTAATCAATTTCCTGTAATGATCACATATGATTTAACAGTTTGTCGCTATCTAATTGCCCAATTTGTTTGTTGAAACATTTAATCTGTCATTATCAAATGAGTTTCAAAAGTTTTTAAAATATGTATGTGTTGTATTTAGGGACTGTCGGGATGTGGATAATTTCGGATTCTCTATATGGGATAGTTTCATTTGAAAACAAAATCCCCACAAAAATATGATGTAACTTTCATAAATTGTTGATAAATAAATAAAAAGTACACTCAACAATATAATTATATCTGACTGCCATTATAATAATTATTTAGCCCATTTTGATATAAACATATTATGTTTGACCTTTTGATAAACTTGTTTCACATTCTTTTGCAGGGATCTCCTACCAGGTCGACAAGGTCAGCATTGGCAACACAGGGGCCCCAAAATGCCCTCGCTGCAACGACAGAGTTTACTTCAACGAAGAAAGAAGAGCAGTGGGCAAGGCCTGGCACATCAAGTGCTTCAATTGTGGTGAGGAAAAAGTTCTTTTGACAATGTCCTTAAAGGTCAAATATCTTTCAGATAATGGACAATAAACAGATTATATGACCATATTCAGATCTATAGAAAAAATAAATTAAAGATAAGGTTAGAATACGTTTTCCAACAAATATTAACCTCTTTTAGCTTCAAGCAAAGGTAGTCATGAACCTTTGCTTCAAGTGATTAGCAACATGTTTTAAATAAAAGCCTTCTCAAAAAAGAAACCCCCCCTTCCCAATCATCTGCCCTTCTGAAATATGTAATCCTCAACACCTACTACCAACCTCAATTTATCCAAGCAAATATGGTATTTCCAACTTTCAAATTCGTGTGAACAATAGGTCTTGCCAAAAACAGAGACCAGCTAGCTACCTTATAAATGCAGCATTTTGACCCTAGTAGGAATTTAGCATAAATGTCAACAGCTAGCCAAGGATAGCCCCTTCATAAATTCCACATGTCCATGAATGTAAACAACACTGAAATGTCACTATGTAAACAAGGCTTAATCTGAAGGGATGCCAGTAAGGTTCGGGTCAGCAGCTACTGTCTTTAAAACACATAAATAAAACAGTGAAAACAATGAGAAAGTTGTGAATTATGATTATAGACATGTGTTCACCAGATGATGGGGTTTCCTGCTAATCACATGCAGGTGTTTCTGACCTGTCAATCAAATTTTGAAAATTTGAAATATAAATGCAGAATATTCATTCAAAGTGCTTGTATACAGTTTGGAATTTGAAATCAGATATATATCTATATATAAAACTGAGGGAAAAAAGGAGACATTTTGATAGATAGATAGATAGATAGATAGATAGATAGATAGATAGATAGATAGATAGATAGATAGATAGATAGATAGATAGATAAACAGATCAATAGAACTGATTGATTGATTTATTGATTTATCGGTTGGTTGATTGATTGATAAATTTGTTAGGTTGTTTGTTTATGCTTGCTAAGTTGCTATTATTGATTTATACCAGCTGTTTGCCCAACAAGTCCAATGATTAGTATAGTGTGGAAAAGTCACACAGGGAGTTTTCACAACTTGTCAGTTATTCTGAGGTTTTCTAAAAAACAAAAGCTATACAAGTTACAGCTGACATCATGTTCCCATACTGTCTCTGGCTTGCTCTGTCATGGCAAAAACATGCCCAAGTTCATATCATGGGCCCTGGACTTGTAAACAGAGAAACTCCAGCCAAAACAAGTGCTAGACCATTTCATGCAGCTGGTCTCTAAATGCATAAAGGAACACTGTCACAGGGGGCCAGTCAATTTCACCTTTTTCAAAAATCACCTTTCCTGAAATCACCTTTTGACAAAATCACCTTTCGACAAAATCACCTTTTTTTTGCCAAAATCACCTTTTTTTCCAAAAATCACCTTTTTCCTACCAAAATCTCCTTTTATTTTTATTTTATTTTTTTATAGGTTTTTCACTGAAAATAATTGAAGTTTATGTTAGAAAAAATATATTTATATAAATTTATTCTAAATAATTGAATAAATACAACATTTTATAACCAATTTATTGACTCCGTAATTAAAGATAAAACATTTTATGATATTTATACCTCGTATATTTCTGCTTATTGACATAGCTTATAATTTTCATTTAAATTAATTTCTAGTCAAACTTTTTTTAGGGTAAATTGTACTGATAAGTTGTTGCTGTGTCACAATATATATGTCTTATTAACTAAACATTATGACTTACTTGTAAACCAAACATCAGCTTATTTAAGAACCTTATAAAATGGCATTATGTTAGATATTACATTTAATCTTTGTCTCTCTAAGTAAAATTCTGAAATTAGTAGTTCAAGATTTTGTAATATCTCATTAAATTATACGTTTTTTAATTCATGCATTTCTGAATTAATTTTTAATAAAAACGATGAAATTATCAGACACTACATTCTGAAGAAGAAAAAAAATGGATAAGTCTATTGTTCTTCAAAAGGTGTGAATGCCTTGGCATGTTGTTTTAACTGAACAACTTGTTGCATAATTAAAGCAAACTTGTCAAGTAATAGTTTAAAGGAGATAGTAATATGTAATCTGCCAATGCAGGAGAGAGCGGTAAGCAATTCTCAACAGGCTATCAACACTGTTGAAAACTTGAAATCATCCAGGCTGCCCTGCCTCACCTCTTCACACATTTGCAGCATGGTTGGTGGTGGCGCCACTATCGCCGCGCGCCCTCTGTGGGTGACTTACATGTCGTAAAATTTACTGTTGGGGATAATTTCGGCAAAAAAAAAGTTTTAAGAAGCGAAAGGTAAATAGTTTAATTTATACACATTTGTAGAAACGTTTTAGGTATAAAAGGTTCACTATGAAATTTTTTTATCATGCAGTTATTTACGACATACTCAACTTTGCTATGTGTTCACAGCGTGGTGACAAAGATGGCAATGACACGTTCTGGATGAGATGTCAATAAACCATGACTTTTCAATACACACATGACTAGTGTTGGAAGGATCGGTAACGATCGCAATTTTTGCGGCCTACGGCCGCAAAAATTGCTCTCGCTTACCGCTCTATAATCATCAATTAAAAAAAAAGATGAATGTATAATTATCAATTGAAAATATCATATAACCGTTACGCCGGGATCATGATGATAATGACCCTTTTTTATTGTGAAAATCAACAGAAAAAAAAATGCAGACAGATAGAGTCAGATAGATAGAAATATAGAAAGATAGAAAGATAGATAGATAGATAGATAGATAGTTGACGACTAAATATTTTAAAATTTGCCATTATAAATGTGAATGATTTCTATTTAGTATGGAATTAATCTATATTTATGTGCATATTTATGCAATTTTATTTATTTTATTGTGCAATTTTATCTATTCCGTTATCAAGTAGGCCTATATTATAATGAATGAACTTTTCAAATGAGAAATTTTTAATTATTTTTCGAAATGATTGTTGGTATATATTAGGGGAGACCGGGGCACGTTGGACCTCGGGGCTCGTTGGACCATCCCCAATATTTTTTTCAAAAAGTTGACACGGGCAGGTTGGACCAGCATGGCTGGGGCACGTTGGATCATTGTAAACTGGATTGACTGACAAAAAATAATCTGCAAAATGCCAGCTGTGTAATTTTTTTTACATAAATAGAGCACCAAAGTCATTCCTGTACTATATGAGGGTGATTTCAATTAATTTGACTATTCTTCCTTGTAGCTGAAACAAGACTTAATATAATTATCTGGTAAATATTCAGATATAATCATTCTGCAATGACTCAGAAGTGTGTATTGTGATCTGTGAGAATAAAATGTGGTGTTTGCTTACTTTCTTTTAATTTGCTGAACTTTTATTCCATGGTCCAACGTGCCCCACATGGCGGTCCAACGTGCCCCGGACCCGGGGCACGTTGGTTGTTGAACCATTAAAAAAAATAATTTTTGAACTATATAGTATAGGTACAAAGTAGATCGATTTGTTTTGGCTTGAGGGTATTGTAAAAGTTAAGAAGTCAGTCAGCAAATATATTTTTCGAATATTTAGACAAGTTTTTGATTGAGAGCCAATAAAGAGAAAAAGTGGTCCAACATGCCCTGGTCTCCCCTGCAGCTAAGTCCATTGACCTGTTAAAAAGCAATTAGTACAAGATTTAACAAGTTCTGGTCTATTAAAGTGTAGGAAAAAAAATAAAAATTTAAAAGGAGATTTTGGTATGAAAAAGGTGATTTTTGAAAAAAAAGGTGATTTTGGTCAAAATAAAAAAGGTGATTTTGACCGAAAAGGAGATTTTGGAAAAGGTGATTTTTGAAAAAGGTGATTATAACTGGCATTCCTGTCACACCCACATATTTCATGAATAACATATTTCATGTATATAAACTATAAAATATATCACAATCATATAATGTGACTAAAATTTATGTTTTGAGACAACCTCTGTAATAAAACTCATTTAAAAGTTCAAGTCATATATCACATTTTAGCTTAACTTGAATATATGTGTTGTGCACATACAGTTTAACTTGAAATGACCTTTAACTTGACAATAGTTGACATGTTTATGACTATATGCTGTCACACTTGACTATTCTTCGTACAATTTAGCAGTTGTCATCTTTCAAATAGATTTATGTCTTTCAAATACCTAGTAAAAACTGATCACATAAGCCTATTGAAAAGTACACTTGGTTTACAAAGATATGTAACAGCATGGATCTATAACTTTTAAATAGGTTTACATGATGATCATCAACATATTTTCAAATTTAAAAAAGCAATTACACTTCTCAAGCTGAAGGCAATGTATTTCAAATATTACTGAGAGGAAATGGCAACCAATAACTTCTTGGTACAAACTGCTAAATATTTCAGAAGTTCAGAGTAATATCCCTGTCATATCTGCTTCCTGACTCAGAGCATTGCTGGTGCATTTTCAGTGCATGATAAAACCAACATTTCTGTGGTACATACACCTATGATAGATGGGGTATGAATCATGTTCCCTAACTTTTTTGTAGTTTTTGCTATACAACTTATACTCCTACCATCCTGTTATTTATAATGCTATCATATTTTGTTTAATTCTTTCCCATGACCCATGAAGATAATTCAGTAATCTCTGATAAAATGTGCAGATTTATTTTGTATAAAGACATTTTCTCTGAATTACATTATTTTTACATTTTGAGTAGAGAAAATTACATAGATCATTGTCCCAATGAGTTTATTATCACTGCCCCAGATTTTCTATTTTATTCAACGAAAAATCAACTTCCTTTAGCATTTTATGAGGGTTAATGAGCAATCAGTGAATTGGTGCATGAAGTTAGAGAATTATTGTACTGAAATTGGTATCTTGAGTAATTCTGTAAATCTTGTCTTTTCAAACGTTATCATGTTATGGCTTTAATTTTTGACATTTTGAGGAAATTTGCGTCATTTGTAATAAAAACAACTAGAGCATAATAAGGATCTATTTCTTTGCATAAAGTGAAAATGACGTCAGGAAAAGTTAATTAGTGGCCAGAATCTGACAGATCACAGGATAAAATGTAGTTTATTGTAAGAAAACAATCCTAGAAAATACGACAGTCCTCCGGGTGACCCGGTTTCTATTAGAACTGCTATTGCAACCTTTTGAAATTGCTTCTTTTAGGTGTTTTTGTTAGACATTTCTCTGGGTGCATTTACTAGAACTGGAGGTAATTTATGAAGGAAACAAATCAAAAAAGTTTAGAATGGTTATCATGAGATGCACAGAAGTTTTGCAGAATGGATTTTATTTTTGGTTAGAGAAGGAGGTATTAGTGATAAGAATCGGATTGTAACTCAGTTTTGTAGTGTTGAACTTTTTTAAAAAGCCCTTTATGCTGCAATTATGCTCAATACAGCAAAGGCTATCTGGAAGACTACTGTATAGTCAAGACCATTTATCAATATTGAAACAAAGGTGCTAAACTAAGTTAATAATGCAGGAGAGAGTGGCAAAAATAAAAGTAGAAACACAAATATGACTGATATATAAGAGAAACAATGTAATTTGCCCGAGGCCAATGACCGAGGATAATGACCCAAGATGGCTGCCCTGCTCTCTGCTATTTAATCCCCTGAGGTAATTTGCACAATTGATGATTCTAAATATAAATCCTTCTAAGACTTATGTATTGTTCTTGTATAGTATTTAGACTACTGCCCTGAGCTGCTAACTTGCTAAGTATCTTATCTTTTTAAGGTTATCTGTGATCTATTATGCACTTTAAATTTAGGCTATCTGTAAGTCCTGCTTCCTTTTGTATTGTTACTTTGTGACTTAGACTCTATGGATTTGTCAAGTTACCAAGTTGGCAGCCCAACTTATCAACTAATTAATAATTAATTAATAATTACTCGAGTCTTTTCTCTGTGCAGGTTGTTACAGTACTTTAGCCAGTTTGTCATACTCAGTCAATTAAAGTTGTCCGGGAGAATGGCCATTGGCCTCCCCTCAACAAGTTAAAAAGCCAAAATTCGTTTAAATAAATCCCTGAAACAATGGGACCTTAACAGTCTGCCCCATCAATTTTATAAACTGCTGAAGTGTAAAGTTGTTGAAGGGAAACTATATCCTATGAATATGATCAGTTTTGAGAAATATTTAAAATATCACCAGATCAGTATTCCACCCCTAGCATTCAAGTCATTCTAGTCACAGCTCCACATTGTGTAGGCCCACCTGGCAGCAAGTCAAGTCTGTATGTCATTACTAACCTACACAACAACACTTATATTCTACTCTTGTGAATTCTTCTGTACAGAATTGACACAATGGCCTATGTGCAGTTACTGATCTATTTCAGGCCCACATGTACATTTTCAATGATTTTGTCATTGTTTGCTCTCAAATTGCTGTTCACCAAGTTCTTGCATATGTAGTAGTATGCCCACATGATGTAGGCCTATCAGGAAATGCCTCTGTATTTGTGTGGTGAATTAGGGTGATGACTTTACCCATATTTACTGCCAAATTACTGGTACACAACACAAAACACACTGAAAACAGCAGTATGATACTTTGAACAATGTATTTGTGTAGTTCCTGATAAAGAGTCCAAATAATACAAACATAGAACAACTATTGACAAAAACTAGTAACCACTGAAACCAAATATTACCAAAAATAACTATAGCTTCACATGCACCTCATAGAGTGCTCATCACCTGATTCACCTCATTATCTTTCCCATGAGCATGATGTGGCAATTGTGGCCTGAGGTGGCATGATGTGGAAGTCCAAATTTAACCACAAATTCCATCACCATGACAACATTAATTTCCTGACATCCTGCCCCTCCGTGATTAAAATAATCCAAGTTATAATTACCCCTGATTTAAAGGGTTTTCCAAGCATTAAACAGCTGTTTTTACTCACTCTGCCATTTGACACAATTTTAAAGCCTTAAATTTCAAGGATTAACTGTCATAAATTCTAAAATTACAGTAATTGTGGTTATTGATTGATTAAATTGAGTGTCGAAGTAAATTTCAGTGTAATTTAGTAAATAGTGTAATTTCATGGTTGAGCTAATGAAGCTTGATACACAATTTTAATTTGACTTTAGTTTAGTTTATTGACGTGGCCTTGTAAAGTCATTTAGTCACCAATATTGAGTAAATAAACTGATAAGGAAGTTTGACTGTGACCTCTTGAAGTTAACTTTGTGGATAAATATTCATGTGGTACTTCCCAAAAATACTTGCAATAAGTATGTAGTCCAATATGCAAGCCAAATACCACTGAATAATTGTTTGAACATACTTTTTAGCGGTGCTGTGGATGTGGAGGAGAGGAGGAGAAGGAGGAGGTGAAAAAAGAGGAGGTGGTGGAAAAGAGGAGGAGAGGAGGAGAGTGAAATGGTAGCTCATTTTATATGACTAACATTTTGAAAAAAAAAAACATGTATTTTGGGCTTCCAGTCGCAGAGTCCTGGGTTCGATCAGCTTTTGCCAAGTTTTGGCATCACATGGAACTGTGTTGGACAGCAGTATCCACTCACCCTTTCACCCCATTGTTGTGTCCTCTGCCTGTGACCTGTCCAATTCCCAATCAGCCTTCCAGAATGCTTAATTGCTTATATATCCATACAAAACATAAGAGCCGCAATCGTAACCCGTCAACAAATTTGCGAGGTTCAAAATTCTGTAAAAATGTTTCCAGTGTACTGGAACACTAACAAATATTGGCTTACTTAGGATTACACCTTTATCAGCTCAGACCATCAAGCTTCAGTACATGAAATTTAATTGATCTATTTGTTTATTTTCAGTAAAATGCAAGAAAAAGTTGGACAGCACCACAATGGCCTCGCACGAGGATGAAATCTACTGCCGCCACTGCCACAAGAAAGAGTTTGGGCCCAAGGGCTACGGGTTCGCTGGTGGAGCTGCTGGTCTTGCTGCTGAATTCAAACCCACTACTTCATCGGTCCAGAAACAAGAAGAACCAACAACCAATGGAACTGGAGCTGCTGTGAATGGACATGATTCTTCTGCTCCTTCTGCACCTAACACGGCCCTCGCTCCAAAATATGTGCCAAATCCTAACGACATAAATTCATGCCCTCGTTGCGGCAAGAAGGTCTACTTCGCAGAAGAGGTCAAGGCCCTCGGAAGGAAGTACCATCGTCTCTGCTTCAAATGTAGTAAGTACATATGGTATATGATAAATATTTTTGAATACATATTACATGTACTTGTGTTATGATCTCTTCTGACACAGATTTTAAATATCCAGGAGTAGCCTACTCAAAATCTGATGATTCTTGCACCCACTCCCAACTTTTGGCAATTAATCTTTTTAAAATATTGCTCACTAAGATTACTATAAAGAATTTTGGCTCCAAGGTTCCTGTAGTGATTTGGCACGAACTTAGATGATAAAGTTACAATACATTTCAGGAATGTAAAGATATACTATCTTCTGAATAATATGATAGAGTTCAGTTCAACTTGTTGACCATTTTACAGAAACATGAATAGTCAAATAACAAGGTGATAGGAATGTTGAATAGTATCATAGGCTCATAGCTAGAAGCATGTTATTATATTATTCCGTCTTTCGTGGTAGCAATCAAGTCTTTATCAATGGCACCAGCCATCACAATAATGTTCTTATCTTATAAGATAATACCACAATAAAAAATATAATACCAACGAAAGGAGGAGCCCATAGCTCCTACATGATTGATCATGTTCATTTATAACGTTGTAAGATATACTTGATCTGTTTCTAGATAAGTCTGGTACAGACTTTCAAAGACTTGTTTGTCAAAAAACAGAGAGGTTGTCAGTATTTTTGTTGGGTGAAACTTGAGAATAAAAAGTCTCAAGACCAATTAATGAATAAAGCTCTTCTGGACCACAGCCAGCCAGTCTATTGAAAAATGAGACAAAAAAACCTAGAATTTATTTCACCTGGCAGCCATGGTGGTTTGCACATTCCTGTTTTGCATGGCAAGTCCTAACATGCAAGCATGAATGTGCATAAATGTGTGCAATACCATGAATAATCCTCTTGACTGATGTGTGTTACTTTTTTCCTTCAGGTAACTGTAACAAGATGCTTGAGCCAGGCCGCTGCAGCACCCACGAGAATGACCTCTACTGCAACAACTGTTACGGCCGCAAGTTCGGACCAAAGGGCTACGGCTTCGCAGGAGGAGCAGGGACAATGCTCGCCCCGGACGTTGAGAAGATGACAGCAGGAGTACCCAGACAGAACAGCACAAGCGAAACAGAGGTAGCCAAGAAGAAGCAAGATCCGATCAGTCGCCAGCAGAAAGAGTTGGTCGAGAGCCGACCCAAGGACCTGGCCAGTGGTACAGTTTACGGAGCCAGCAACAGCATTTTTGATTCTCGCAAAGACCAGAGATCATCTGGAGGCAGCTCCCCCAATGAAATGCAAAGGAGGGTGAGCCCCATGCCCCAAGACCACCAGAATGTAGTCCTTGTGCCTCATGATAGGACCAGGTTCAGCCCCAATATCACTCAAGAAGAGGTTGTGAGGAAGAGTCCGCAAAATGAACAGAGCTGGACCGCAGAAGAATTCAGACGCAGCCCCATGCCCCAAGAGCCAACAAGAAGCCCTGTGCCCCAAGAGCCAACAAGAAGCCCTGTGCCCCAAGAGCCTACAAGAAGCCCTGTGCCCCAAGAGCCAATTAGAAGCCAAACAAATGTGAGCCCTGCTTTCCAAGATAACGTAGGAGTGAACCAAATTTCTCCCAATCCCCAGGAGCAGAGGACCAGCCCTGCCGACCGTAGCGTTTCCCCCAGGTACGGCAGCAACCTTCACCCCAATGGTGCCTACTACAGCCCTAACGGTGGTTCAGTCGAGGAGCTGAGCAGATACAATGATAACTCTCTTAGGGCCCCAGCTGGACAGCAGGGAGGACCCAGCCCCATTGATCACCTTGTCAGTAACATGTACACAAGGTCAGTCAATCAGAATACAGGCTATGCTTATGCCACTGGAGAAACGGGCGGACCTGCCTATCACGGAGAAATCCAGAGGCAGAGGTCATACCACAGCACAGAAGACTTGAGTGACTCTCGTTACGCTTACCAAGAACCCCATGTTGGTGCTTCCCATGCTAAGAGTGCTTCCATTGATGGTTCGATTGCTTATGGAAATGTCGGAAGTGATGCTGCCATTGCCGCCGCACTCGCTGCTGCTCGCGCCAAGTACGGACATGTGTCAGAGGTACCTGAGTATGTTAACCCAACAGTGCCAGCTGGTCAACCACAGTACAACACAAACAACAACTCCACAGGCCCAAGTATCCGTCAGTACACCCCCGAACCACAGTACGTTAAGACGGAATACGGTCCTCCTTCCAACTACAGCCAAACTAGTTACGGACAACAGAGTGATAGCTACAATCCTCAGTACCAACCACGTCCTGAGAACAATGCGCCTCCTTCCAACTACAGTCAAGCTGGCTACGGACAACAGAATGACAGTTTTTACAGTCCCCAATACCAACCACGTCCTGAGAACACCGTGCCTTACAACTACGACAACGACTACCGCAGTAGCCACCAACCACCTAGTTACAACCAGCTCGGAAGTGAAGCCTACAGCCACAGCAACGCCCACGGCTACCGAGGTCGAGATAACGGACCCGCTTTCAGTGGTGCTGTCGATGACATTTTCAGTCGTACCATGCCCACAGTCCGCCAGTGAGTAACTAGTGGTGCTAGTCAGTGTTTAGAGTTTAGCATCGGGCATTCACCTTGTTCACCTTTATTAACATTGCACCACCATGACTTAGAGGTCATGGATTCAAACTCCGTGCATGAAACTACTTAATTACTTGCATGAAGTAGCACAGAAATGCAGGTAGCTTTAGAACTGTTTCTTATCCCCAGCACTTGTTCAGTGACACTGTGAACCTTTTTCTTGCAAAATCAATGTGATACCTGCTAAAACGATTGTATTAAGACGATTGTATTATAACTGCTACTTCATATTTAATTGTAACATAATGTAAGTGACTTTAGTCGGATATGCAGATATTTTGCCAGATAATTTTTTCAGTTGATATGCACATGTAGTCCCCGTGAATACTGTTAATTATTATGTTCATATTTAAGTTTTCCTGTATGTTAAAAATATTAACCACTGTTCCATTTAATGATGTTGTCTTATACTGAATCAGTATAACAGTACATATGTAACATATATTGATAAGTACTACTTATTGGTAGTTTTGTATGTTGTAGATGATTTGTATGGCTGGACCATTGCAATTGTAGCGCTTTTGATTTCTTTAGCTGTACCTAGCCTTTTCGTGTTTGCATGATGGATTGCGTTTATTGTTATTTCACATTTTAGTGCAAATATAGAACACTTATGGCTTTAGATGGTCTTTGAGTTGTTATTTTCTACCAAGTAGATTCTTATTGACTTATTTCACTCCTGCGTATAGTGTCTTGTGTAGTGCACCATATTTTTAAGTTCTTCAAGAATAGAATTAATGTAGACCATTCACAATTGAACATGGATGTTCCTTTGACATAGTTATATGTTCATAGGCCAAAAGGATGTGGTAAACCTGTATGGCATTATTTGAGATGGAGGCTTTGTTTTGTGGATTTCCTTAGGCTCAAGATCGAGGTGCCAAGTTTTGGTCTTTATATATATACCAAATGGTGTTGAAGTAAGAAACTGCTCTTCTCAACATATTGGCTCGAATATGTCTCGTAACAGAAGTGGTTCTCGACCACAGGCTGGAGATTACCCAGCATCTGGTATACTGTAGTAATATAATAATTTTAAAGGTGGACTTCTCGAGCTCCCCAGTCCAGTGAAAATGAGAACTGCATGCTGCTGCCATCTGGCACAAAAGTTGATTTTGTATGCTACAGCATTGCTGTCCCAAGAAATAGTTCCAATTTCATTGCACATTCACAAAATTTCTATTCAACATTGATGTATACCAGAGTCAGACTCGGCAATCACATTCTCTAAGTAGACAAGGCCATCAGCACACTCAGAAACAGCTTTGGTTTCTTCCAGACAAAGTTGTGTGAGTTGCTCAGACTCAATGATGTGGACCGCACGCAGGAGCTGGCGGAATAGCACACTAGTCACTAGGTGGCAACACATGACAGCATATGTTCTGATCTGCCATGGCTGGAAAAAGAAGTGGCAATGTAACAGCGGTCCACTTGTAGACAGCAAGCTCCCTCTGGTGAAAACAAATGGTGCCGGTGTGAGGTCAAGACAGCAGAAGTATACCGGCTACATAATTTCATTCTGAGGAACTCACACAATTTTGTATGGAAGAAACCGTAGCTGTTTCTGAGTGTGCTGGTGGCCTTGTCACTTCCTTAGAGAATGTGATTGCCGAGCATGCAGTTCTCATTTTCATTTAACTGAGCTACCGGTATATATAGCTGGCTTGGGATACCCCTTGCTTGGTCAGTTGCCAGACAGCCTTGCAGAATCAGACCCACAGGCTTCCTTCAAATGAACAGACAATCAAAATTGTGGTCTCCACTTGTAATTTTGGTTCTATATTTGCAAGTACGATGCAGGTGGCAAATTTTTTATCTGCTTACTCAAGAAAAATAATTGAAGATATGTCTTAATAAGACTCTTGGAGTTTCTAATCTGCAGTGAAGCTCGTAGAGAACAATTGTTCAAATTCTTAGAAACAATAGTCTGGCAGCAAAAGCAAAACCTGAGATTATTGGGATCCTTAACACCTAGCAGATATTGGTGGAAATGCTCAATGGAGGCAGTGAAAGTGATACCCCAACCGGAATCGAGAATGTAAAAAAGGAGCACCCAACAAGAGTCAAATTTATAAGCTTTCATTTTAATAAAAACTTGGTCATTAAAAATGATCTCTTGCGTATTATTATAAGTTGAAAAAAATCAGCCACCTTCATGTAGATGCGGAACCAAAATTACAAACAAATTTTGATTGACTGTTGAAGAAATCCTATATCCCTGATTCTGCAAGGCTGTCTGGCAACTGCCCAAGCAAGGGGTATCCCCAAGGCAGATATATGGCTATTTCTGCTACTATGACTGCACACAGGCCATTAATTTTCACCAGACTGAGCTTGAGAAATCCACCTGTGTATTACCATGATCATTACAGTACCAGATGCGTCTATAGAGGCTGGTGATGTTTAGCCTGGGAGTCAACCCAAACTTCAATTTCCCCAAGAGGCAGCACCTGAGAGTGAAAGCTGTTTTGAAAAAATATGAGCATGGCACAATTAAAATTTATACAGCCCTTAATCACTTCAGCAATGCTGGGTGCCCTTAATTAGGTCTATATGTACACTACACACTGGTCTACTTTTAGATTAATTGCTTGCTGAGCTGTCGCAAGCACAATATTATGTACCACAATTTCCAAAAAGTTCAACCTTGTGCAAAAAAAAAAATGGGGTTCCTCCGCATGGTGATTTTTTTTTTTAACAGCCCGTGTGAAATTCACAAGCTTAGCATGGATTGGGTATTTGGTCTACAAAGTTCAAAGTTTCATAAAAATGTATGCGGAAATTTTTTAGATCTTCAAGTTTATCTGGGAGCAACTGTGCAATGGCATATTGGTGGTATGTGCCCCTTACAGCCTGTCACTTTGATACAGAAAAAGAGTGTACTGTTGCACTGTGAAAATGCCCTGTCAGCATGCCTTGGCGGTCCGGCGTCATCAGAATCAGACCGGCTTTGGGCCGACGTTGGGCCGCCGAGGCACGCTGATAGGGTGGCTCTTCGCGTGTTATCATACTGATGATTTGCCATGATCATACCCAATACTTTCAATGTTAATTTGATTCAAGGAGACTTACAATGTATCCCTCTTGTTGGTGACAGCCAAACGAGAGGATTATGCATCTGAATTTCAATCCAAAATCAGTAAATCAGTTATGACAAGTCAAATGGCCTTCTCTTGTTCATGACTAATCAAACTGCCTGTATGTTTCCCATGTTGAAAGTAGAGAAGATGACACTTCATCAGCTGCCATGAGTCACAAAGTGCATTTTTCACAGTGAACTGGTCCTCATTTTTTCTTCATCAAAGTGAAAGACATAATTTATCTTGAAGAAGAAGCACTTTTAATCTTATTCGGGGCACACATAAAAACGATGGGTTTATACGGGTAAGACGGCTGCAGACCAGATTATCCTTTAGATGGGGCTATGGATATTTGGGGAACAATAGCTTGTTCTCCAATTGACACGGAAAATGTTGTTTCAACACAGAAAAACTTTAAAAATGTTATTTTCCACTTGTAGTTCGGGCACCGTAACATTAAAATTGAGACTAAAATAGTTTTTTGCTTATTCGGACAAGAATAAATCGTTTTGTTGTTACTTTAATAACACACACACACACACAAAATTGGCCCCCCACCAACTATCATCTGGACAGCTGCTGTCCCCTAAGCTTCTTCTTCTATATTAAAATGATAGCGTACAGGATTTATTTCAAGTTATACTGAATGAATCACCTTCTAATTTTCCCTGTACATTTTTAAGCTGCTAAGGCCCCCATTGCAGAACTCTTCTGAGTCTCCTCTTCTAAAGGCCTCTAAGCTCCTCTAACTGTGCTAATTATGAATAAATGGTTTCATGCTCATTCATCTGCAATACACAAGAGGGCACCTGCAAGTGCCGTATGGGTTGCTCCCCTCCTTTGTATATATATCCAATGTATCTAACGTTTCATTTCTGCAATTGCATACTTCATGTGCATATGTTACACATCTCTTATATTAAAATGATAACGTACGGGATTTATCTCAAGTTATACTCCATGCCTCATCTTCTCATTACACTCAACCTTCCTTGACCTTCTGTGGCAAAACTCTCCCCTTTTCAATGCCATTGCATACCTCTAAATGTCCTAATTAATGGTAATTACTATTAAGCTGATTCATGCACAATACACAAGAGGGCAGCAGCTGCAAGGTCTCTACCAGTTGTCCCTTTTCTGCTGCTCTGTTCTCTTCTATTCCAATCTGCATCTACCGGTAATCTGCTAATTCATCTATTATGCAATACATTTTTATCCAAAACAAAATGCATTATCTGTCTATCTTTTTGTCTGTTCTTTCCATCCAATCTACGGGTAACTTACTTTGCAATTATATAATGGACCCCGCACTCTACTCTTCCCCCCATACGCCTACAATGTACTACTGATTGCTCAGTTATGAGATCTTGCAAGCAGCTTTCCTACACTGCTCACAAGGTCCTTAGCCAGTTTTGGTGTGTGTTATTACAGTCAAAGAAATTGAAGTGATGTTTTGCTACATTCATCCCTCTCCTCTAATGACTTCACGGGTGTTAAGCTAGTAGTATTATATAATATGCACATGTAGCTCATTCACGGGCTAACTGATTTCTTTTTCTTCTGTTTTATTTTGTTTCTTCCGATGTACAGGAAACTGACAAGTCACTATAATATTATTGAGTTCGTAATAATTATTGAGTTTATTGATTGGAAATATGTGATATTACAGGAGGGTATGTAAACTTTTGAAAATGTCATAAAATTCAATAACCTGATAATATTAAATAATCTCATTGCTATTGAATATAAAATGGTTCAGAAGTCTTCAGGTACATGCAGTGCATTGTATTTCATGTATGATTTGCCTATTGTTGTTAAAATTGCCCTGGAAATAGAACAAGAATCCGCGGATTCAAAGCCTGGCTCAAGTGGCAGTGACGACGGCAAAATATGTAGCAATGGCGGTGAAATAGTTAAGTCTACTTTTTTGGAAATGGCAGAGAAAGGTGGTTCTAAATTGCGGCAAGTGAAGTGCTGTTATTGTGGTTGTTCCATGAACAAAATAATATCCAAATAACCACTAAAAGAATGTGTACGATTTTTTTAAATCTGGGAAGTCGCCCAATTTCCTCCTTTGAAAATATTTGCGAAATTGAAAAAAATTTTGAACAAAAACATTTTTTTTTTTTAATTGAGGAAAGCTATTTTTTTTCTTTTTTTAAATTTAGGAATTTAAATTTGAAATCTAGGAGCAAAAAATGTTGAAATTTTGAAAAACAGAGTTGCCCGATTTCCTCTTTTTGAAAAAAAAAAATTAGTGTAATTGAAAAAAAGTAGAATTTTTTTTTTTTCAAATCTTGGAGAAAAAAAAATTTGGGAAAAAGAAAATTTTTGAAATTGAAAAAAAAAGTAATTTCCATACATCTAGCTACCCTAACAAACCAATAAAACACAAAAACAGATATATTGAACCTGTAGTTATTGAACAGTAGAGTTGACAGACAATATTTTCAGACCATTACTCCTGAAAATTTTAGCCTGGTGAGCCAGGCTAAAAATTGGTCATTTTGCATCGAGGTATGTGAACCTTCGGGAAGAACTGTGTCATTGTTCAACCGCTAATCCCCGCAGGACATTTGAAATGTAAACTCCTGAAGGTGACAACTCAAATCCCAATTTCACTGTTAAGTGGGTATTTTTTTGTCTTTCAGAGATACCTTGCCAGATGGACGAGTCTTGATCACAAGGAACAATTCAAGAGATGCTGTATTTGTTTGACTTCTGACGACGTTGTTCGACCAAATTCCAATAAAAATTGTAAAAAAAAAACCTTTAATAGATACTGCAGACTGTTGAATGCTGATTCGGGCGAATAATCCCGCATATTCATTTTAAGACTTAAAAAAGACAAAGACACAAATTCTATACGAATAGAATTCGTTTAAAGTTTGAAAAATTTAGTTATGAGGACCTGACCGCAAAGCAATGACCAGTATTGGTGGTCTGAATTTTTCCATAGGCTGTCTTGTTCATGGCGTGAGGTCAATTAGGTAATTTTGGGGGAGGTGGCAAAGATTTATATTGCCCCAATAACCTAAATTAACAAAATTTTCTGGTGCCCCCCGCCAGGCCAGCCCCCCATGACTCCTACGCCTATGAGGTTCAGAGGTGATTGATCTGGTCCACATGCCTGGACCGGTCCAGCGGCAGTCCATCGATCTATCATTTCTTATGAAAATTTAGAGTTCTTTATAAGGCCAAACAGGGAACATATTAGTCAAGATTTCTGATGCCCTGGGGTGCCGGAATTATATGCCGGCAGCAGGGGCAGTTGGGGCGAAAAAAGGGCAAATCATATTCGCACGACAAAATTTTAATATAACGTCAATAATAATCTCAGATATATGTAGGCTTAATACATTCATAATTTTAAAAGTAGCAAAATAAGGTATATGAGTTTTTATAAATATCAGAAGGGCACCTTGCCTCCCCCCCCCCCCGGACAAGGGCAGGATGGGCAAATGCCCCCCCCCCCCTGTTCCGGCACCCCTGCTGAAGTCTATACTTACCAATTTTGCCCTTCTAAAGGTGGACCGCACCGGTGCAGTCCTTTCTGGACCTGTCCGGTATCAGTATTTTTTTGGCCGGTCCGTTATAGGCAGTCTTGAACTGAATCGCGTAGAAAAATTAACAAATCAAATATAAAACGTGTCACTTAGGCCAACATGACTTCTAGGCCTCTTCCGCGCCTTCTGCAGCGTCCTTCCTTTTATAATACCAAGCTGTTGCAGATGCTCCTCGACAAGAAGCATTACATCCAGATGATCCTGCATAATGTTTCCGGCGGGCAGTGGTGTACATAACTGGGGGGTCTCGAGCCGGGGGCACCTGGGGGGCTCGCGATTCTCTGGGGGGGGCACACACTATACTAACTGTATATTTTAGCCAGATTTATAAGTTCATATGGCACCTGGGGGCACAGGTCCAATATGGGGGGCTGTGCCCCCCCCCCCCCCATAGGGACGCCACTGCCGGCGGGAAAATATTTTTTCCCAAGTTGTTCAGTTTATGGTCTCGTACTAACTAGTGTCGTCCTCTGGTGTATTTTTATTTTCGTTTCACGGAAACTCGCCAGGCGGCCAGAAACTTCATTTCCGGTTCGTTTCAGAAACGTGTTGTGTTTCTGTTAGCCGGTGTTTATTCATTTCAAATTTAGGGAAATAACACTTAAATAAGCAAAATGACTGACCGATACAATATCCACAGTCAGCTGGAACATTTACAGTCCAAATATATTGGGACTGGCCACGCAGATACCACGAAATGGGAGTGGATGACCAACCAACACAGAGACAGCTATGCTTCATACATGGGTCATTTCGATTTGTTGAACTATTTTGGCATTGTTGAAAATGAAGCCAAAGCCAGAGTTCGTTTTAATCTCATGGAAAGAATGCTGCAGCCCTGTGGACCTCCCCCAGAGAGACCCGAGGACTAATATGCTCGATGGAACTGGAAGCGAGATGGAAGAATTAATGCAAACATTGACCATTGTTCAATTTGTTGTGTCCTGAAAATTAGACTATGTCTATGTTTTGTTTGTGGAATGAACTATTTTGGACTACTTCAAGAATGCATGGTGATGAAAATTCACCACTGAAATATCAATTTGTGAAATATATGCCTGTGACTTATTGCCTGTGTGAAACTGACTTTCAAAGATAATATTCATACTGTTTATAGACAAAACATGACTGTAAATAAATAAAATGAATTTTTAGTAACAAATCAATATAAAATGCATGTATTTTGTGAGTAAACCAAGTTCTGCGGCTGAGTTCTAGAATTCAACAATTTGAAGTTTTACAGTGTTAATAAGCCTGTGGTTAAGGTTTTTGCAACACTGTTTATTTTAGGAATCAAATTGGAATCGAGTTCAATTACATGTAGTTTAAGTGCTGCCAATGAGTCTGTGTTCGGCAAACAGCAGGTGACTGCAAGAAAAGGTAGCAGTAGTGCGCCTTCAGAGACATGTTGCAGCATGCTACCAGCAACCTCCAGTCATCCTTGGACATTGCCTTCACCATTGGACAAATGTCAACACTGACAGTCTCAATCAGCTTCATTAGGCATAATCAGCCTTGAAACATCCAATTGTGCCTTGCCAGGAGGGCGCAACTTCCTTGGACTTGGGCCTGTTGTGAATTTGTGACCCATTCCCGGGTGCATTGTGACCATATAAGAATTGTGAGACCAACTACTGAGACAAGTCGAAGGACCACTGGTAATTGGTCATTCTGATGTTGGCCATAAACGTAGACATCCCTAAAGCAGTCCAGAATCCTATCAATCATTTAAATAAGGAAAATGCCCTTTCAAACAATACCCAAAACTAAGTCTGCGACATACCAACCTGGTCACCAGGGGCAAGAATAGTGGAATTTGAGAATCGGACAAGAGGGGAGGCTACGTCATTATTACAGAAGCTCATGCCCAATATTTCCGAGATATACATCTACCGATATATCTACCACCAACATAAAGACTAATGGTTCAGTCAGAAATAAACATAAGGTCAGAGATTGAAGAACAAACATCAATGTTATGTCCAGTGAAAGTAGTATTTATTTGATTATGACCATATTTTACCACTGGTAGTATATATTGCTTGACTGGATCATTTATGAAAACAGAAAAATAGCAAAAGACAATTCACACAATGAATTCAATATCAAAAGTACAAATTTTCTAGTTTGTAATTTCTGTACAAATGTAACAATAGGTGGACAAAATAAATGCTACAACGAGTAAGTAACAAAGTGGAGACCATGGCATCGTGATAATGCATAAAAGCCACTTCATAATTGGAACACAGCACTGTGCTTATCAGTGGGAGGCCCTCCCTTCCCTTACCAATTCATCTTAATACCATGAAATAATTTAAAACTAGAGTGCAATTAACAAGACTAGCACAAATAATGAGTTCACAACAAACAATACTTAATTTAATGATCAAATGTGAACTTAACACTCATCGTCTTAAAAAAAGACACAGGATAATGTCCAATTACTGTTTCATGTTATTATACATGTGTGATTATTATATCAATCCACAAAAAGTATTATGTAACCCCCATGTACTGATAGGATGCATGTTGCACTTAATAACCTCATTTCCCCTATTAACAGCTAAATAGCATTCATTATGAAAATTCCAGCATATATTGTCATCATTATTTAGGTTCAGGTCACAGAAGGCTTTTCATAACACAACAGAATATCATGGTTCAGAATTGGTTCTCATTTCACACAAAACATCAATAAACCAGTTATTAATTTAACTTCAGTACAAATTCACTTGTGTATTACTGTACAAAAACCAGACAGCGTGAAACCTCACTCTTACGTCTAGCAATTCTGTTCATTGGTCTATGATTATATAAATTTGATTACAAATACACTTAAATTAAATGATTATCATGGCATTAGTTTTCGAGGCATCAATCCTGGACAGGACACATTTCTTGACAACAACAAAAATTAGATCGGAATGTTTTTCTCCAATCCAATGTTTCACAAACCAGAAAAACTTAATACAATTGGTTATTTAAATTGATAATTTCAGTCAACGTAACAAAACAATATCAATGTGACACTCAAGACAGAAATGCTAAATCCATGAAATCAGCGGTCGCACCACTCCTTTCCTCAGGAAGTTCAAACTTTTGCCACCCTCCTTTCAAACTCATGTAAAAATAAATATTGCTCAGTTATAACATTTGCTCAGAAATCTTTGACTCCTCAGTTTCTTCTTCGTAATTTTCCTGCACACATACAGAAATAGACAATTGACATTTTTTCGACACAAAGAAATACTGTGAGCATACTTAATGAATCAGTTGTACTGAATAGATCACACCACAAATTCAAAACACAAGGAATGAAAACTCATGAAATTACTTCAAATTAGTCTTGACGGCCTGATCAAACATTCAATGTTTAACAGAATACGTTCTAAAGAACAGACTACACAATTCAACTATGAGTCAGAAATTCTCAGAATCTAAATAATAATAAAGTTAATTAATAAACGAACATCTTTTACTACCATGACACTGAAGGGTATTCAACAATTACGTATAACAAATTAACAATATGATTATGCCAGCACATACAGGCAACAGGCAAACACGCCTGTGAAGAAGACTTCAAAGTTCAAACAGTAGGCACACAAAGAAGAACAGCATTGTCATTTTAGATCTTCACAACTCCAGTCATCCTCACAGTCGCAGAATTCAATTCAGCTGTACAATAATGAGTACCTCAAACAGACAAGTATTTGACAATGAGCTACAATGCCAAGATGAGCAGCTTATGAACCAATGACAACGTAATCCACATATTTTGATGCAACGTCAAATGTTGTCAATATTCAAAGATGAGGCAGGTAAAGTCCTTCTAATCCTGACTCTCATCACTGTCAAACTCTTCCTCAGAGTCCTCCATATTCATCTCATCATCCGATTCATACTCATAGTCCCGAGGCCTTCGCACATTTTTAGGTTTTGCGTAAGTTCTTTTAGCTGGCATTAAGTGCAGCTTGGCGTCGCCCGTTGGAACGCTCCTCTCCATTCGATAAGGCAGGACGAGGGGAAATATGTGTTCTATCGCTGATTGCACATTGGCCACACAAGGAGCTGGAATGAAACAGAGGAGCAATCAGCACAAAACTCACAAGAGTCTCGAAATACCACAAATTCCAAGAGTCCCGACTCTCAAGGATACCAAATTTTTACAAGGGATCCCAGTTTTAGGAAGCAACCACAAGGCCTCAACAGTTGCTAATGTTGCTACTTCATTTGTACGCAAATAAACTAATACATTGTTGGGCCCCAATGCCTGGTGAAAATGGAATTAGCATGAGTGTCTAATTTGCAACCAAAATATGCTATTTTTATTATGCACACGGAGGACGAATTAGCAAATGCGAGATTGGACAACGTAAAGCAAAGGCACTAATTAAGGCGGAAAGAAGTGAGAAAATACACCTGACGGTGTGAGTGACTGACTGTTGTTGACAAGTCACAACAGAGCAAATGATTAACTACAGAGACTTGCCTGTTACAGTGATGCTTCCAGTTGAGAATATCTTAAGAGTAGCTTTTGGTATAGGAATCTTGTAGGTAACTCCTGGGTGAAGTTCTGGTTCATAACTGAAAAAGAAAATTTGGCAATCAGAACAATTTTGACAAAATATATCATGGATTCATGGGCATGCCGAACTATCTGATCAGATCAGAATCATCATTTATAAGCAAATTTCAGAATATCAGCAGAATATCTCAATATAGCCAGTAAAAGATTTATAATTACCTTGCTCGTCCACGGTTATCCCTTGAGAAATTGGTGATATTGATAGGGAATGGAAAACTGCAGGTTCCTAAGACATTCACTACACGATAATTGCTCAGACGGACTTTAAAACCTAATCGTTGAAGGTACCGAGAAAATTTCCTGGCAGCGCACTTGGCCTCGTCCTCACTGCAAACAAAACAAAGGATCATAAACGTGATTTATACATGACATTACCTCTGAGATCAGAAAGAATGCATGGGGAAATTGGCCATTCCATCACTCATTTATCAGCCATTTCAAGTCATTGCTGTCTGACAGTCAGACGTACTGATTTAGTAGTCATTACTATGAGATCACAAGATTAAAAGTTGTTCAAACACAGCCAAGCTGCTAAGTCAGCAAACTACTCAGTAGTCGAAACCAGGACACTGCATCACTACATTCATTGCAGGCTGGATTGTCGCATGATAATCATTATACAGTTCTCACTGAAAGATATCCCTGTGCACCATTTCATTGCCACTTGTTAGAGCAGTTGGCCTCACAAGCCAGAACTGCTGGACCATGAAAGTGCATTGATCAACACAATTCAACAGCTGATTGAGTGATCAGATTGACCAAAGTTGTTTTCACTTCAATCATACCTTGTTGCTCCAGTGCAAGTGATTTTTCCTGATGACCAGATGCTAGCAGTGCAGGTCGGATGTCTTATTTTCATGCTCACCATCTGCAAAACAAATACATGAATCATAAAGTTAATTCAGGTAAATATCTTTTTAATCACTATAATAATGATAACATCTGTACTCGTACAATTCACAAATGTATGTGTATCAAAGAAATTAATTTACTTTAATCACAACATTTGTAGAGATTTACTTACACCACTCTCTTTCTTGAAGATGACGTTTGATCCCTCGAGTGCAATTCTTTTAAGGTTCAAGTGACACCTGGTACTGAAACTACACACAACGTTGTTTATAACAATATCTATCACTGGAGATTCTTCTTGTGGTTCCTCTGGCTCATGATTAGCTCCGTGCAAAGACTCGGAAGGTTGCAATTGTTCTTGGTCTTTAGCGAGTTGTTCGTTATCACCATGCGGCAAATTTTCTGCTGCCGTTTCCGTGCACGTTGCGGATTGAGTATTGCAAGTCTCGTACTGCGGAAGCTGTCCCTGAGAGTACATTGACTGTTGAGAGGCTATCACATGGTGCTGTTCACTGGTATGAGCAAAAACATTCTGTTGTCCATTGGTGCCATCATGGTAACCCACATTTCCATGATTTTGAGATTCCATACCCAGGAGATCACTGGAGTTATGTTCTTGGATGTGGTCAGACTCCAGAAACAGAGACTGGGAGTCCCCAAGGGCTGCTACGGCCATTGCTGCCTCCATTGCACTTTTCTTGATCCAGTTACTTAACCACTCTGGTCCCCAACCACCGAATCTGGTTTTGTCGAGGGGTTCCAATGAATGAATCACGTCACATCAAACACCGCAAAATCAGCGGTCTTGAACGACACAAAAAAGTCACTTGCACAACCAGTTTGGCCACTTTAACTTATTATTTCAAAACAAAATTAAATGAAAGTCGAACTTGAATGTTGTTTACACTAATCAGGTGTTTCAGAGATCTGTTCTTACGAGATTATTGGCAAAATCGGCAAGAGAACGTAAATTTCCGACCACTCAAGTCGCCATGTTCCTACGTTCTCCATCCACCGGAAGTCCGATACAAGGGACTCTGGCAATACTCGACGCTGATTGGCTGAAATTGCAATGTTACACCATCTATCGAAATCGGGGCGAACTAAGCACTAGATTGTGGTGCCCTCTCGTAACATCCCGTTAATGCACAATGTTCGGCCGCAAACCCTCAGCAGATGTATGGATCCAGCCGATTAGAACTATTAGAGCAGCTAAGTAGTAATTGATGGAGTAGGGTGTGTCTTTATAACTGCAGCACTTTTCACAGTTATATTGATTGCTTGCTTTGGTCACTTCTATGACACTTTCAATGTATGAAGATCATAGAAACACATTTCTATGATGGAGATAATTGCCAATTAAGATCATTGAAATAATGCCTGTCAATTAGGCCCAATTGGATTGCTGCCCACTGCTTGGAGAATCAGGGAGATCAAAGAGTTATAGTACAATTGAGCCCTACATAGCTCTACATGCGTGTCGGTTCAAAGGAGAATATACAGTAGGAAAAAAATAGCTGAAGGTAAAAAAGCTGATTGCAATTAACAGTGTTGGTCAACTTTTCAACAGTTTGAATTACAGTCAAGAAAAAGTAATAGCATTGTCAGGATGAACTGCTCATGCATAACAATTTAAAAAATCTACAATTGAGCCCTACATAGCTCTACATGCATGTCAGAACACCTTCAACGCATCTTCAAATCCCACAATGTGTCCGTATACCATAAACCATTCAACACCCTTCGCTCATACTTGGTACACCCTAAAGACAAGCCAGACCCGTCAAAAACATCAGGGGTGTATACAATATCCAATGCAACACATGCAGCAAACACTATATCGGCGAAACAGGGAGACCCGTCAACAAAAGAATGGAAGAACATCGGAAGCTGCAAAACTCTGCCATCCATGAACATACCACAGAAACTGGCCACACCATTGACTGGCCGTCAACCAAGATCTTGGAAAAGGAACAACATGAATTCAAACGGAAATTAAAGGAAGCCATCATCATCAGACAAAGGAAACCAGCCCTGAATCGTGACGCCGGGCTGGACCTCGCCTCCATCTACAACCATCTTTTGTTACCCAACTAACACCTAACTGTTGGGTAACAAACTAAAGAAGTGACAACAACACCAGTCAGCTGAGCTATTTCATAACACTGAAGAAAGCCATGAGAGGTGGCTGAAAGCTTTGGTAAGCTAAATTTTTAGACTCTGAGGGACTGTTATAATTATGTCATATTAAAAAATCTAATTTCATAGGTATGCTACATTAGGCCTAAAGCATAGGGAATTTATTATTTTTCGTAAAATGCCCCCCAAAAATGGGGGGGGGGGAATCACTGAATGAACAGCTCAGATTTTCTGAGTGGGTACTTACACTACTTAAAACATTTTAAAAATCCATAAATTGACAGAAAAATGTTGCCAAAACCGGCCATTTTCCTCTCACATATTGTGAAACTTGCAGTCTGCTACTCAATAGAAATTCTAGAAACTCTGCAGAAACTATGCAGGGTATTCTGCAGTCCTGCCAAAATTCTACGAATTCCTGCAAAATTGCTGTGCAAATTTTCTGCAGGAATTTGTGCCTCTGCAGGGTTTCTGATTTCTGTTATATCTTGCAGAACAATTTTATTTTTCCATCTGCAAAGTCCAGACCTATTTCACTCAGTGCAAGCACAAAAAAAAAAGTTTTGGAGTGCTGCGGTCACGCAAGGGGGTCATATCAGGTGTTGGAGTGAATCTTTGTTGCTGCATGAACTATGCACTTCCAAAAAGTTATGCAGTCCTGCAGGGATAATATTCAGAAGGGATTCTGCAATTCTGCAGAAGTTCTGCAAGTTCCTACAGAATTCTGAAATTTTTTACAGGAATCTGAAATTTAATGTAGTACCGTAATATGGGGTGAATCGGGACAGAATTGGCCGTTTTTCTGTCATAGCATGGACAAAAATCAATCTAGAAATCAAAATTTGGTGTCAAATTGTGTCTGGGAACGCGGTCTAAGTACCCCTAGAAACTTGAAATGTTATCTTAAATTCCCAGTGCTCAAGACCCAGAAAACCACAGTCCCAATTCACCCCTCACTTTGGGGTGAATCGGGACAGAGACTAATCTAATTAACTAGTGCTTCCTACCCTGTTTTATTGATTTATACTTATGAATAAACTTTAGAAAACATGTTTAGCACCCCAAAAAGTCACTTTTAATAAAATTTGAGTTCTATTTTGTGTAAAATATTGAGATTTTAACAAAATGTAATAAATCACTGCAAATAGACAAAAATGCACTTATCTGCTAATTTTGCAAGTGATGAATAAACTTGGACTAAATCCACAACAAATGATGCCAATTTCAACAATTCAAACCCAAAATCCATGAAAATGAGCTGGATTGAAAATTAGTAAGGTTTTGGGGCCAGCTCTGTAACTCTGCCATTCGCTTGGATCCGGACCCAGGACCAAACATACAAAATAGCCCATCTCAGCAACTCTTTTGGTTTCTTAAAACTGTTTGAATCAATTGGGTTTGTAAAATCTTTATTTTGCTGCCTTTATTTGATGTTATATCACATCATTTTTTATATGGTTCCAAAAGCGCATATTTACCACAATTTTGGCCGAGTTTGACACTCCCATTGCATTTCTACCAGACAAAAATAATTTTGCAGCATGGTAGTACCCGGTCCAACAATATTTTTATGACATTCTATCACTGATTTCGTTTTGGGTTATAAATAGAGTTATCACTGGGGCCGAAAATGACACTAAAATAACTCTGAAACTGAAAGCGCTTTATTGCTTGTTGAATATAGTTAGTGCAAATGTACTTAAGTTTATGATTTTTTCCGTAATTGGCCATAACCATATACTTGACGTTTTGTTAAGTTTTTGTGTCTGTATCTTTTATAGTTTTTGTGGTATAAGCAAAGTTTTGACCAGGTTGCAAAAATGTAAATTCTGCAGGGCAATGTCTAAGGTGCTGCAGCTTCTTGCCATCTTCAGGTAGAATCATGAAAATTCATCTGAATCATGATTGGAGTGTTTGCAAAAACCGTGCAAAAAATCAAGTCCTTACAACAAGTAGAAGTTGTTGTTTTTTAAAGATAAAAATTATTTCCTGGCTTGTCCCGATTCACCCCAGTGTTCCTATTCACCCCATATTACGGTAATTCTCTTCTTCTGTGGGATTACCGTGATTCTGCAGATTTCGGCCATGAAATTCTGCAGTCCTTGCAAAGTTCTGCAGATTTATTTTACAGAAACGCGTTATTCCCGCAGCACTGCATTTAGAGTAGGTCGGGGCATGCGGCCCCCCCTTAACTTCAAGGTGCGATTTGACCTACTTTTTATGGGCGATTATTTGAATGCTTATGCTATCAGGAAGGGATCACTTGACTCTACTAATAACTAGTGAAACAAAATTAATGTCTACCAATTTTAATTAAAGAGTTCTGGCATTTTTTGTAAAAAAATTAAAAATGCCTTCTTACCCCACCCATCGGGCAAGAAGCCCCCCTATTATAATCCTATGGCAATTTTTTTTACAAGCGCATTCACAACTAACTAAAAGTTATTTCTTAGAGTTCTTCTATCCTTTTTAAGGCATTCTATTCACTTTTTCTGATTTTCAGAATTTTTCTGTTGATACTTTTATTTTTTAATACTTTTTGCCCTGTTTCAATTTCGGGCTAAATTTTTTTTTCTATTTTAATTAGCTATTCTATCAAGATTTAAGGTAAAGTACACATTAATAATGGTTCCTGAAGCACCTTTGAACCCCCAGTGAAGGGGGCCCCATGCCCCATATCATGTGGGGCCTCTCGCCCCAAACCCACATATATTTTGAACTAAAATGCAAAAAAACATGATCCAAATCATATTTATGTGATAGTCATAAAGTGAAGCAATATCAACAACATTTATCATTCTATTCTAAATACAATTACAAAATAATTTTTTTTTGTACAAAGTTAGCATTTTTCATGGTACCGTAATATGGGGTGAATCGGGACAGAATTGGCCGTTTTTCTGTCATAGCATGAACAAAAATTAACTTAGAAATTAGAATATGGTGTCAAATTGTGTCCGAGCAAAAGGTCTAAGTGCCCCTAAGAGCTCGAAATGATATCTTAAATTGCCAATGCTCAAGGCCCAAAAAACCACTGTCCCAATTCACCCCACACTTTGGGGTGAATCGGGACACTCTATTATTTTCACAGTCAATTATTCCTCGCTTCTTTAAGTGATTGCTACTTGTGAGTAAACTTTAGAAAACAGGTCAAAAATTCCAAAAATTAATTTTTAGGAAAATCTGACATCAATTTTATTGATAATAAGCAGATTTTTTAAAATGGGATAAATAACAGAAAACTGTCAAAAACGGTAGTTTTTTGCTAATTTTGCTAGTGATTGATAATTATGGACTAAATCCACTATAAGTTATGCCAAGTTCAATAATATTCATCAAAATGCCACGCCAGTACACTCGAATGAAAATTTGCAGGGTTATTTTTGTTGATTCCGAAACTTTGTCATTGCCCTGGATTTGAACCTATGACCAAACGTACAGAATCTCACATCTAGTCAACTCTTCTGGTCCCTTAATTTGTCAAATCTAGGTTAATAAAGTTTCCTGCAAGATTTGTGCCTCTAATATTTATGCTTTTTGTGTTATAGGCAAAGTTTTGACCAGCTACCCAGAAATCAGTTTCTGCAGGGCCAAGTTTAAAGTGCTGCAGCTCCTCACTGCCTGCAGTTAGAATGATAAAACCCGGTCACAAGACACGCTACTATGTATGATATAATTGTGCCAAAAATGAATTACCTAGGTGTAGTAGAAGTAGTTAATCTTTGAAGAAATAATACACATCCCTGTCATGTCCCGATTCACCCCAGTGTCCCGATTCACCCCATATTACGGTACAGTTTCACATATCATTTGTGTAATTTTACAATTTCTTAAATCGTCCCAGTAAGAGCCAAAACTAACTAGATTGGTCTGTAATATGCATGAAGAGAAGCCACAAATACATTAAGTAAGGGCGTAGCCTCAACGAATGATCCTGCTGCTATCTGGACAATTCTGAGGGTCTCCTTCAAACACCTCTGCATTTCCAAACTTCTTCTTCTTCCATGTGAGAGCTGGGTTTATGTGTTGAACGTTTAAGCTCTGCAGGACTGCACATGTGTGCATGAACAACACATAACACAACCTATAAAAATGTGGTCCTAACGGTTAAAATCAGTGCGTATGTATAACAACATTTTACGAGCTGATGAAGCATCATGAAGGTAGTGTCCATTGTCCATGCATGCGCTTAATCTCCACTACAGGCTTTGTCTCTTGTGTGAAGCTGGCCAAGTGATCCAGACATGCTACTTTAGCGTCAATTATTTGTCCTTGGAGACTTGTCACAGTTTGTGGCATGTATATGACAGCGCTTCAGACCTTTGTGGAAGTTCACTTTGTGTGTATATTTTTTACTTTCGTGATTTCTCTAGGTCCAAGCCATTCCACATGCCGTTTTCATAATTTGAAAGAAGCCATAAATGCAATGCGCCTGAAAGTAGATATACACACCATGTACGTGAACAGCTCATAACAATATCAGTGTTAATTTTTCTTCAGTATTTAATAATTAATTTTAAATATTTGCAAAAAATCTAAGTCTGACACCATATCAATGGCACTTACTACTTTCTGAAAATCTGTGCTGGTCCAACTCAAATTTTAAGGCAATGGCATTTATAGAAAATTTGCTTGTAACATGTCCTTTTGTGAAGTGATTAGTGATGGCATGGATGCCTGGAATCGATCATTTGATCAAAGATTTCGTAAGTTTCATTGCATCTACTCTAACTAGGGCTACTCCGGAAATTATGTTTCTTCTTTGAGAGTAAACAACTTCAAAATAGTCCAATTTATAATGAAAAGGAGCATGTAATACCCTGGCTGGAGTCAATTCAAACCATCATTTGACATCATCAATTGATTGACCTAATTGTTTCAATTGAATTACAGCAATCCACACCATAAAAACAACCAGCCACTAAATCAGATCCTATGTCATGGGATGTCCCAATTTCTAGACTCTGATCTGCTTCCGGAGATGCAAAAAATGATCAAGAGTAAACTACTATACTCCAAGAATAGCAAATCAAATCCAATCAGCATTCACAGACTGCGTGATATGATATTGTAGTGAAATGTGAAACCATTCTGGTCTGGATGGTCTATAATGTACCATTGCAATGTCATTGTTACCTGGACCATTGATATACTGTCAGCATGATGAACCATATGATGGACACTGTCAAAAATAGCAATACTTGTTTGTTTTTAAGTAGTTACTGAATAAAATTCCAATAGCACCAAAGCAAGGATTCCAGGCCACTATTATAACAGTGTCTGTCAGGTGGAGCCACAGCAACTGTCTTCCAATAATAAAGTTAGGTGGCACTGCCATCAAGTCAGGTGTTCAACAACTTGTTTAGTCTGTACAGAAGACAATGTAGATATCTACAATTCTACATAATGTGTTTAGGAGCTCCACATATTCCAATTCCGATTCCATAAATGTTTAGCAAGCCACGCAGTTTGTTTAAGTGAGATATACATGTCGTTTAGAAAGCTCAACAACCCATTTACATTGTAAACATCATGTCTTCATATTAAACATGGTATTGACATTGACAACGTTTGAAAGCAACATCCATGGAGAACCTAAACAACTAAACATTTGAAATGTTTAGAATTTGTTTAGGTTTGTTTAGAGTGCAAGAGCTGCATAATTATCGCCCATGCTATGCTATGCATAGGGCGATTATGCTTTAGTGCTGAAATCTACTGAAGGGGTGAAATTACCAATGCTGTGGCCTCAACCAGCCCACTCTGGAAGTTCTTACCATATGCATAACACATTGATACCATTGTAGATGTGCACAACGGTTCGTATTTTCAGTTTAATTCAATATTAGAAAATTTACTATTATCAGTTTTAGAGGCTATCAAGGTCCAGAAAGCCTGCATTGTGGTGGCCATTTTCCCTTCCACATGGTGAGTTTTAGTACACAGAATGGCCACTGCAAGCAGCAGTTCAGATACATTACACAAGAGGGCAGCACCTGCAAGTCCTTTGCCACTTCCTCCCTTTGCACCACATTCTATTTCTGGGAAACTCAGCAATTCCTGCATCTCAGTATAGTTCATGCATCTTTCCAACCAATTATACAGGTAGCACGGGCTTATATTATATCTATTTCATATTATTCTATTCTCTTCCCTCCAATCTACGGGCAACTTACTATATGTTATATAAATCTGTTTTATATTTGTGTAAATAAAATACTGGTTATAATGTACACTCATGTAAACAAAAGATAGACATACAGATAGATAGATAGATAGATAGATAGACATACAGATAAATAGATAGATAGATAGATGCATGGATAGACGGATTGGCAGACAGATAGGATAGATGGATAGGATAGATGGATGGGATATACAGTAGGATAGGATAGATGGATAGTATAAACGGATAGGATAAACAGACAGGATAGATAGATGGATAATTGGAGGAATGGATTGACAGATGGATTGATGGATATATGGGTTGACAGATGGACAGGATAGACGGATGGGATAAACAGATAGGATAAACGGATAGGATTAACAAATGGGATAAACAGGTAGGATAAACGGGATAAACGGATAAGATTTACGGATGGGATAAACGGATAGGATAAACGGATGGGATAAACGAACGGGATAAACGGATAGGATAAACGGATAGGATAAATAGAAACGTAGATAGATAGATGAATGAATGGATTGACGGATGGATTGAATGATAGACGGATGGATAGACAGATTGACAGACAGATAGGATAGATGGATAGGATAGATGGCTTGGATAAACAGATAGGATAGATGGATAGTATAAACGGATAGGATAAACAGACAGGATAGATAGATAGATTAATGGAGGAATGGATTGACGGATGGCTTAATGGATAGATGGGTTGACAGACAGATAGGATAGACGGATAGGATAAATGGATAGGATAAACAGATAGGATAAACAGGTAGGATAAACTGGATAAACGGATAAGATATACGGATGGGATAAACGGATAGGATAAACGGATGGGATAAACGAACGGGATAAACGGATAGGATAAATGGATAGGATACACGGATAGGATAAACAGATAGGATAAACGGATAGGATAAACGGGATAAATGGGATAACGCATAGGATAAATGGAAAGGATAAGGGGTAGGATAAACGGGTAGGATAAACAGGATAAATGGGATAACAGATAGGATAAACGGATAGGATAACGGGTAGGATAAACGGATAGGATAAACGGATAGGATAAACGGATAGGATAAACAGATAGGATAAACGGATAGGATAAACAGATAAGATAAACAGATAGGATAAACAGGATAAATGGGATGAACCAATGCTTATGGGGTACTGGATAAACGGATAGGATAAACGGATAGGATAAATGGATAGAATAACGGATAGGATTAATGGATAGGATAAACGGGATAAACAGGATAACGGGTAGGATAAACCGATAGGATAAACGGATGGGATAAATGGATAGGATAAATGGATGGGATAAAGGGATAGGATAAACGGATAGGATGAATGGATAGGATAAACGGATAGGATAAACGGGATAAATGGGATAAACGGGATAACGGATAGGATAAATGGATATGTTAAACGGATAGGGTCAACGGATAGGGTAATGGATAGGATAAATGGATAGGATAAACTGATAGGATAAATGGATAGGATAAACAGATAGGATAAACAAACAGGATAAATAGATAACATAAACAGGATAAATGGGATGAACCAGTGCTTATGGGGTACTGGATAAATGGATAGGATAAACGGATAGGATAAACGGGATAAACAGGATAACGGGTAGGATACACGGATAGGATAAACGGATAGGATAAACAATATGATCAACGGAGAGGATAAATGGATAGGATAAATGGATAGGATAAACGAACGGGATAAACTGGCTAACAGATAGGATAAACGGATAGGATAAACATGCGGGGCATGGGCGATGCTGTGCTATTATATGTGCTTGTTACAGAAGCACAGATTTTGCTGCATCCCTGTCTCTGTTCGGGACTGTCTAGTGGCAGCAGAATGCTGACAGTCCCTGGAAAATCGAATTGGGTAAACAATAATTTGATCAGTTTTGGACAGATCACCACATCAGGTCGCACAACAGCTGTCCATATTACTACGCCAAACTACTTTCACAAAGCATGGTTGCTGGCAAATATCCAGTCCACTGCTTTGAAGGAAAATGTTTGGAAATCATGAGGCAAAAAGAAAGTTTTGAAACTGTGGCATACTTTGCCTGTTAAAGGGATGATTTTACTCATCAGAAGTTTGAAGGTATTCAATCTACTTATGCCATTTAGTGCATGTTAAATTGTGGTCAGAAAAGGGTCCAAAAAGAATGCATTCTCACTTATTTACTTGTCCATACAAAGCCAATGTTTTTGCTTTGTGATATCAAAAATGCTCAATTGTATTTATTCTGTTACTTTATGGAGATTTATTTACTAGGACGACAATATAATTAACAATTTCATAAAAGCTGTGTTACACTCAGCAAAATGTCTCGTCCATGCCACAAGTGGCCCCCTCTATACTGGCAATGTATGTGAGCTATAATGTATACATCCTCCATGATAAAAAATAGTTCCAACTTATTTTGGTATTGAGAAGCTGTCTGCTTAAAATTGAAGCCAACCAAAGTCAGATTAGACACTTGCAGAGTTTTTGGAAATAATCTAGACCATCACTAAATGATGGAACTGTCCTGGTTTCTTCCACACTGTCCTGGTGTCTTCCACTGATCGAAATTCTGTTGACCGCTCACAGGAGCTCGCTAATTTTGCACCCTAGGTGGCAGCAAATGGCGGTCAACTTGTAGACAGGCTGCATCCCCAAAGCTTGGTCAAAGAGGTCTGAACTTGCATTGCAGAAAGCTACAGGAAACGACCAAAGTGCACAAATCCTGCATAGAAGTACAGGGCCCCTGTATAGAAAATTTCCGAAATGCAGAAGAATTCTACAGGAAGCTGCAGAACTACATAATTTCTTGCAGAATTGCAAGTGCAGGAAGAAGGGGGCAACCATTTAATAATCAGGGGGGGCTTGGAGTTTTTCCTCAGCGGGAAATTATTTATTATGTATGGTAGCGTCGGCAGTATTCATTCATTTCAAGCATGCAAAGTCCCCGAATACTCATTCTTGAAGCAACGCCTTGTTAAGAAAAACCCCACCAGAAATTATCTATTTCAAGACAGCTCAAAAAGAATTTAGTTATTTCACCAAAACTGAGCAAGAAATTATTTATTTTCAAAAACTCCAACCCCCCCCCTTGAAATAAAATGGTCACCCCCTAAATGTACTGTCCACACTTTGCAGAAGCATTTGCCAAAATCTACAGGAAATGACAAGATGTGCAGAAATACTGCAGAGCAATGATTATCGCAGTGAAGAATTCCTGCAGACAATTTAAGGATTATCTATAGGTGAACCCCCAGGAACTTGCAGAATTGCTACAGAACAGCAGAATTCCAACTGGAAATTGCAGAATTCTACAGATATTTACCTTGATGCATAGTTCCCGCAGGACTGATAATTCCTACAGAAGTGCAGATTTCCTGCAGAAACTTTTCAGAAGTGCACAATGCTTGCAACAACTGAGAAACAACCGAACCCCGAGCCTCTCGCCCAATATCCCCAAACCTATGTTTTCTGGGTGGTGGTAATAGCGTTTAAAATTTGTGATGAATGGAAAACAAAGTAAAAAATTTTAAAAACTCTTTAAAAAACATGCCTTGCATGGACAGTAATGTTTGGCTGTATTCCCATTTCTTTTTTTTTTAAGTAAGGTTATAACGTGAAATTGCCCCTCAGTTATCACATGGAAAACTGAACAGGTTATTGCAAACGTGATTTTCTGGGGGCAATCTTCACCAGTTAACCACGTGATTTTCTGGGGGCAATCTTCACCAGTTAAAATTATTTGAGAAGAGGAAAAATCTCCGACCGGTTAACTTGACTCTTCATTAAGCCAGTCAACTTAGATTGTTTCAAGCAATATATTGGGCTTTCAATAGCTGTGGGGCTGAAGTAAAAGCCACAAGAACTTGCTGAAAATTTGTCACATCTAGTGTGATGCAGTGAGGCTTTTTTCAGTCTCTTAAGGATTACTAATACCAAAATCAAGGATTGCAGTCATACATGATTCACATTTCGGATGACTAGTCTTTTGTAATAATATTCAATAATATGATGTGCTCCTTTTTGAGCTAAAAAGCATCATTCCACCATACTGTGCATTAATTCAGATTAAGAAATCATAATCATTTGGTTAATTAGTTTAAACTCAGTTAAAGTAAACTTAGTGTGGAACTCCGTAAACAGCCGTATTTCTAGTATAGGTGGCTCCATCTATATTTCTGGGGGGCAATCTTCACAAGTTCATCACGTGGTTATCCTGTGAAAATGTTGGGGAGTTTTTTCACGTGAAAAAAAGCACTTGATAACTCTCAGTTATGTCATGAAGATGTTGAAACGTTAATCTGGTGACATTCATCACGCGGTTATCCTATGAAAATGTGGGAGTTTTTCTCACGTGAACAAAAACATGTGATAACTCTCAGTTATGTCATGTTCACCAGTTCCCCCCCCCCCGTGTTTCTTTTCCTTGTCCTTGTTGTCTTGGGCTTTTTGATGATTGATATATTTGTTAACAAATAGCCTAATTAATAGCTGATAAAACAAGTGCACTGTAATGGTTCCAAGAGAAGCTAAATGGAAAATATACATACACAAGGGCAGATGGGACTCATGGGATAGAGCTTGTCCACAAAGCATATCCTCCCTTGTGTGTATATCTAGCATATCTAAAGCCCATGGATGCATGCTTGAGTGGAACTTACATATTCATGACCACACTGGGCCAATACTGTGGTTCTAGGTCTGCTTGGTTCAGTGTGAAAGAAGTTGGAGAGGTGATTGTTAGGGGAGATTTCAACATGTCCAGGCATAATCGCAGCAACGGAGGGGTCACTAATCCAGCCTACAGTGACAGTAAGTCCCACCTGGATATGGACAGTGGATTTGATCCAGTAAAAACAATCCCAAGGTAAGGAAACCAATGTGATAAGTAAATTGCTACATATCAAATACTCTATTCAGATACTTTTAATGCTAGAATGCCTTTGATGAGCCCCTTGCACCTCAGGCGTTGGAATCTGAATTCTGATGCTTTCTGTTCCACTTGACTGAATCTATTTATGATGAACATAGACCATGACATGAGATGTATTGAAACGATTAAATTAAGACTGATGATTAAACCACATATCTATTATTGTCAACATGTTCAATGTATCAAGTAAAATTGCAAATTGGTTAGGGCAAATAAAATTGTCCATCTTATTTAATATGCCTTGACTGAAGATCCAGATCCTTAATCTTGTCTTGAACCTTCTCATGTTGGTTTGGAGGTCCAAACATTGATCATGTACATTATACAGCCTGACAACACACATAAATTCTACCCATTTTAAATTTTAAGGACCAAACTAAACAACATGAAATTTTTATTCATTGATAAAATCTCTTTATTTTTTCTGGTTTTATGAAAAAGCATAAATGCAAGCCATTGCAAGGTCAGACCTTTGTTGTGTGCAAGATCTGTTGCCTTGGCCAAAATCCCAGAAGTCATTACATTAGACAATCAAGGATACAGATCAACAAAGAGAGAAAGTGACTTGGAAAATCAGACTGAGTCAGGGGGAAATTGAGGAAATATTCTGACTTTTTTTCCTTTTTGCACAACCTGTATTAGAAATAAATTCAAGAATAAAAGGAAGGTCTAAGTCATTCTAAATGTACTGACACTGTACACTGTATGCTTTAGTCATTACATTTGGCTTTTTTATGGAATTTACATATATGCAGTACCAGTCAGAAAGTGTCTTGACCACATACATGCATACTGGGCAAAAAAGGACCTTTGAATAGCAGAATTCACTTCATTTCAAAAGGCTTTAATTTCTATGGGAAATATACAACAACAAAACTTCATTTTCCCGTCAGTCAATCAAAGACATCATTATCTAAGTATCGCATTGCTTTTTGCCAGCACTTCTTCACACTTCGTGTGAATTTTAATTTGCTATCTAAGACACTGTAGGAAATGAAACAAGTACTGTTTCGTATATATATAAAAAATACATTAAGATGAGGATCGAGGGAACATTTCTCACTAAGCCACATTATTACAACTCAGTTACAAATGAATACCATAGGGGACCGTTCAGAATTTATTACCGGGGGGGGGGGGGTTGGGAGTTTTGGCCAAGGGTGTACTAACTTTTCACACATGTTTCAAGAGGGGGTATTAATTTTTGACAACATTTCCAAGGGGGGTAAGAAAATTTAACAAAGGAAAAGTGTTAAAAAACACGCATAAACTCATTTTATTTGGACTTTTTTACGCGCAAAAGTCCGCAAAATGACATGAATCTGTACGCGTGGCCGTGTATAACAGTATATGTATTGCTTTGTATGTCGAGGGGGGAGGTATTAAAAATACACGTGAAACCTAAGGGTGGGGTACTAAAAATCCGCATGTAACTCAAGGGGGGGTATCAATTTTTTACTGGAAGTTCCAGCAAAACTCAAACCCCCCCCGCCCCAGTCATGAATTCTAAACTGTCCCTAGGCTACTTTGTATATTGAGACACTACAAACGAAATAATTTCCTATTACCTTCCAGAAGTGACGATGGATCCAGTTACACCGAGGGCTGGGGGACCTGGAAGGCCTTCAAGGACATGTTCCTCCTTCCCCTCATGCTCTTCATCGCCATGGTTGCAGGAATTGGAATCGGCTTCGGAATACGGAAAGCTGATCCGTCCTTCATCGATGACGAGAGAAGGATCATGTACCTCAACTACCCTGGAGAACTGCTCATGCGGATGCTCAAGATGTGCATCATCCCTCTCATAATCAGCAGGTCAGTTCAAAACAATTCACAAATATTTTCTTTTCTTTCAAATATACAGTGCCGCCTGTAAGTAAATTAAATGGGTATTATTTTGCTACTAGGTCAAGCTTAATATCTTCAACTAAACTGTTTGTAGCAACAAGGATGCTCATCCGATGAGAAGAAAACTTCATAAGGGATGATAATTGAGGATTGTGGGATACAAATGACAGCCAGTTTTTCTCTACAAACGGTTACATATATATGGGTTTTGGTAAGTCAGCGAACCCATTGAAATAACGTTGGCCTTGTGTTACTTATCGCAGAATTTGACCACACCAAAATCTTAGTACAGCAAAGAAAATTGGTAGCCATTGTTATCCCACATTCCTCAAATTGTCCTTTATGTTTCAATCTCATCGGATTAGTATTCTAGCTTCAACAAGCAGTTTGGTTGAGGATGATATCATTGACCCAATGGCAAAACATCACCTGTTTCACATAATTACAGGCGACACTGTACTAGTTTGTATATTTTAATATGGGTATATAGGTATGGTGGGAAACAATTACTTTACTCCTGTCAAATCAAATTTCCAACATTCGCACTTAATCACAAAATGTGACGCTTTCAAGTCAGATTTTGTGCCAGATAAATTCTTAGCATTTTCTGCATTGTACAATTTCAGATTTTTTTAGTTTTAAAGGAAAGAACTTCAATGTATATTCGAAAATTTAACAAGGTGAAATACTTCAAATGCATTAGAAAGTGGTTTGTGGAATTAACAGTTCAAAATAAGTTGATGGTCCTGGCATTGTCTATGTAATTCTGTCTGTAACTGGATTTATGGCACCAAATCTACTTTTCTACGTTTTGTGATATTTTCAATTAGATGCTCAAATGAAACACGAAAGAAAGAAAACCAATGGATATATAAGGTGTGATTCATTGGTATATCAAACACTTAGTGCACATGTGCAAATTACAATGTCTTGTGTAGTATAAGTTCTGTTTGCTGTCAAATGATATTTATATGCAATTATGCATGATGATATTATACATAGTTTTCATGCATGCATGGACAATGATAAATAATAAGAAAAACTACCGAAACAACAAAATAGTAACAGCACTGGGTATATGCTGAAGAAAGGGATTGATTTGAAAATATCAAAGGCTCTTTGTGTTTATAAGCTATTCTGGTTGAAGGGAGGCTCTCATAATCACCAAAAATACTATGCAAGGAAAAGACTGGTTTTTCTTTGATGATTTATTTTGGGTGTATTTTTTCCATTTAAAAAAATATATATATATATACCAGTGGCGTATTTAGGGGAGGGGGCATTGGGTCATACCCTTCTCAGGCCAAAAGTTCACATGGAAGAGATTGAAAAAGGTTCTATATGGAGCACAAACTGAGTATATTTATAACATAGCATTTGGAGTCAGACATGTGTTAAGCTGAGATTATGGAAATATTCAGGAGAAAAGGTTAATTTGAAAAAGAAGTATGCTGTATATCACATAAAAGAGACAGGAAAAGTATTCACCCCATATAATGCCCCCCCCCCTCCAGGCCATTTCTAGATTTGCCCCTGTATAATACCTGTTGGCTTTGAAAAAGGAGAGTAGTGCATATTTTAATGCAAGTTTGATCTTTCTGTATTGATACAGTGTGCATACTTGGTGAAGCATACATCCAACACTTTTCATTATTTTCTGATTGCATGCAAAAATGCTGCCAATGTGCTGTTTACTTTTTCCAAGTAGCTTTTTTTTCTCCAGAACTTTAAGCTCTGGTGGCTAGTTGATTAATTACAGCTATGAGTCTCACGTGGCAAAAAAAAAACCTGGAAAAATACAAAAGTAATACAAAAGTAAATAATAACTTGGGGTAAAAGAAGTAGCAACTTTGGATATTTGTCATTATTTGTGCAAAAAGATATGGTCTGATAACTTTCAACAAAATAAGATAAGACTGAACATAACTTGTGCAGCAAAGAGTCAGTCACATAACTTATATAATTCAAGGTTGTTATAAAAGCTTCTGAAAGTAGGTTCATGTTCACCCCCATTGTCAGCATCTCCTAGCAAATAAAGTGCAGTCCACATGCTACTTGCTGATATAGATTTGAGAGTGGCAGTGTGGAAAGGTAATTCTTGCATAAATAAAAGCTTGACTGAATTTAACTCTCCATAAGAAGAAAATAACAATACAATTGAGAAGCAAACTGTATACACAGGCCCAAGCCTAATTGAGCCTATACACTCTTGTCACTAGTATTTTCAAAGGATGCACACTCTAACTGAGCCCGCTAACTTCTTCTGGAGAGAAAGTGGCTCACTTTTGGAAGCTGCCAATTAATAAGACAAATGCTCACGAATGAAATGTGACATTTGTATCAACTTCTCTGTTAGGCTGAATCTCAGAGTGACACTATTTTCTGTACACAAGAAGTAGGGGAGAGTGCCCCAAAACGCACCCCCTAAGGGAGATCTTGAATATCAGGATGATTTTTACTAATAAATGTATGAGTTAGCTACTAGATTGTGCATTAAGACATTTTCTATCAAAATATGCCTAGGATACGAAATACAGGGCCGTATTAACCTATGGGCAAACGGGGCACTTGCCCCGGGCCCATGACCTCAGGGGGGCCCAGGATGAAGCTGAAAAGAGTTCCGACTGTAAAGAAAGTGCGTCGGGTAACTGGCGCGAGAATGTACTTTTCAGAATTTCAGAGCGTTTTTGGGGCGCAAGGGGGCCCATTGGAAACAGTTCGCCCCGGGCCCAGAAATTCGCTAATACGGCCGTGACGAAATAATACACATTATTTATCTTTTTACAGGATCAAATAGTTTTGGGGCAAAAAGGTGCTTTTTAGGCACCCCTGTCTCAAAAAGCACACCCCCTATGTTGCCTAAAAGGCACCCCATATTTTAACATGAATTACAGTTTCTTATTGATTACAAATTATTTTTTTGCACAAAGTAACTTTTTTGGTCAGAATTTGGAAAAGATAGCCCATTGGAAAGCTGTTTATTATTCTGAGGGTTATAATGCAAGATTTAGACTGCGGTGTGCCTCTTAGGTTACAGTGTATGTTTCTTGATTTTTTGTAATTTTTCCAAAACCATGGGGCTTTTTGGAAATTTTTCTCTTAAATTTGATAGAAAAGAAAGCAGAAAAAGTCATGTTGTAGTCTCCGCATCATCACCACTGCCATTATTGCCGCTACAGTGGCTCAAAATCATAGAAATGTTATAAGAAATGGAGTCATTTTCACCCGGTTGTTGTTTCTGGGCACCTATGCTTAGCAGTATTAAAAAATTTGATGAAATAATTTTATAATCAAAATATTTGACTAATCATATGGTTTGGAACACCCCAAAGCTATTATTAGCTGCAAAACACAGGGGTGCACCTCTTAGGAAGCGGTGCCTTTTAGGGCACTCTCCCCTAAGCCGGCTCCGTTATAAATAGTTAAAACCCCCTAAACTGCTATGGATGCTCAGTGGCAGATCCAGACAGGCTTAATTGTCTAGGGGGCCGTAGTGTATTTCGGTGTTCGTGGGCCCGCGTCATTGTATATTTTCCTCAAAATTATACTTTTCGTCTCAGTGGTCTGGTCCCCTATACTGTAACAAATTGAATCTGTCTGTTTATAAAGGTTACCTTCATATATTCCAAGTCAAAACAGATCATTTAATCAATTGAAGTTTCTTGTCTTTCTTTCAGTTTGATAGCTGGAATGGCCAGTCTCCCAGCCAAGGCAGCTGGCAAGTTGGGCTTGAAGACCGTCTGCTACTATCTGGCAACCACATTTTCTGCTGTGTTGCTTGGAATTCTTCTGGTGAGCACAATCAAACCTGGATCCAGGAACAACAAGATCACGGATCCAGCTGACAGGGACAGGCTGGTCCACCCCGTCGACTCCTTGTTGGATTTGATCAGGTGAGATGAGTCATGTAGATGCATGTAAGATTGAAAATGAAAGATGTAGAGTAAATGAATATGTAATTTAATAAGAAAAAACAGATACACTGTAAAATTAGAAATCTTAAGTCAGCTAAAATGATATATTGTGAGATGATTGCCCAATTTGTTTGAGCTGACATAGCTTGTTGTTTTAAGTTATGATATCTGTCCGACGTCCGTTGTCATAACTTACAGTCCTCATCATATTTACGTGGAATCTCAAGTTCTTTTCAATGGTGTTGAACTGTGATGTCAGAGATGACTCTATTCTAGAATTGCAATATATGTAAACTAACTATAAGCTGTGATGTCATTTCAAACTGAGTCAGATTCCCCAGCTTCTAGCCAATGTTGATCCTCCTGAACTGAGCGTCACAGTTTCAACACAGTGTCAGAGTAAGAATTTTATCAGGGATAGCCCCTACAACCAAGTCAGCACAGCTTGATGGCCAATGGGCTGACAGTAAACTATGCATCACAGTTCAAACATTGACATATTGGGTACATTCGATTCACCTGCTCTAAAGTACTCCAAACTACTCCAGGAAGTGACGTTTCTACTCTGAGAGTAAACTACTCCAACTTGGAATAGTTTACTCCAAGCTTGATCCGAATCGAATGGAAAGGAGTACTTAGGAACGTCATTATTTGGGGGTTCCCTAGCTACAAGGATTCCCTTGCTAATAGCAATTTATGTTGTAATTGGCACATCCAATGGATTGCTTTAATTGTGTCAATGGAATTGCAGCAATCCACATCGAAACAAAGCAATCAGGCACTACATCAAAGCTTCTGAAGTGTCATTTATTTATGTAAACAATCATACGTCATGGGATATCCCAATTTCTTGGAGTACTTCCGATCTACTCCAATCTACTCCAAACTACTCCCGGAAGTGCAAAACGAATGATCTGGAGTGAACTACTCCTGCTCCTGGAGCACTTTGGAGCAACGAAACGAATGTACCCATTGAAGGAAACATTACATTTTGATACCAAAGATTTATTTATCACAGCAATCACCATTCTAATCCCACCAAATGGCAGCTTTGTGAGCATTCACAGTAGACAACTGTTATAATCCCAACAAACTTGTTTGATTAATCTACAAACTAGCTAACTTACAACTTTAAACTTTGATGGAAGTTTGTATAAACAAAAGGCTTTGACAATTTGTTTGTAAACACATGGCTTATGTTATGTATATTTGTTCTGGCAGCCCATTGGCTGAGAGGCTGTGATGTCAAACTTGTATGGGTTTTCCAAGACCCAATTTTCATTTTAGCTCACTCAAAATTCAAATTTTACAGTGTAGAAAATTATGGAATAAAACACGAAGGATAAGAGATATAGCGACAGATGCGTCTACGTAAGTGAAACGGGTGATGTTTCATCATTGGGTCAATCCTTATATCATCCTCAACCGATCTGCTTGTGGAAGCTAGGATACTCATTTGATGCAAAGAAAAGATATGCATTCTTAGAGGATTGTCATAATGACACTAAGTCTTGCGAAATACAAATGGCTGCCAATCTTCTATGCTTTTACAAACAGTTACACGTGGGCCGAAACCTTTGATGTGTGTGTGTGTTTGGGTTTAACACCTCTGCACTGTCTGCAGCACCTTATTGGGCTATATCGAGGCTGGCTTGGTTATATTCTTAAATTTTGTAGTATGTCTTTATCTGGTGAAGAGTTTTTTCTGGTTTGTGAATAAGAAGCAAAAACCTTTGATACTTAAGTAAGTGAACCTCCTCCCAATTTAAAATACATTTATACCTGAATACTGTGTTTATGGGTGTTTAGCATCAGGGCAAATGGGATATCAGGGAAAATCCTGACCAATTTCAGGGCAGATCGACTGCCCTGGTCAATGGTCACATCCCGAACATGTTAAAATGACAAAATAGCGAATGCCCTCCGCGAAACGGTCATCCCATACTATACAGCCTACACGGCATGATCCGCCTATAATGACAGTTACCACATTGTATGTTTCTGTAAACTATCTTTTAACTAGCATAATACCCGTGAAGAGGGGAAATAATATAAGGATTATGAGTAGTGTTAGGGCTTGATACCAATTTGCAATTATGTGTTAGAAATAAGGAGCATGCAATGGCGCCATCTTGTGATAAAAGTAAGGAAGGTTTCAACAATATTGGGCAAAGGTGATACTTAGACATAGTGATATAGGGATAACAAATCAGTACTTTAGAGGTCAAAACCCGTCTAAGGACATTGTAGAGAGTTAGGAAAAGTTGCTTGCAAGTTTCTGAGGCTGGGGAATGAGTGGTTTGGCTGGAGTAGCGTAAGGGGTCCGTGAATTAATAGTATGAGATATCTTGAAATCCAGCCGATTTTTAAAGTTGAAAAAGATTCATCCTTTGAAAATGTAACTAGAACACTAAAATCTTCCCATGCATATTATGCCAAAAGGAAAAAAGGAGAGGCATTTACGTAGTTTCTGTAAGATATTTTTGAAAAGGTTCTGTATGGAACACAAACTGAGTATAGCATTCGGAGTCAGACATGCGTTAAGCTGAGATTATGGAAAAATTCAGTAGTAAAGGTTAATTTGCTTTGAAAAAGAAGTCTGCTGTATATTATATTCATGGGCTACAGACTTTTACTCACTACAAGAAATGGTTTTCAACAGCCGTGGAGATGAAAACGTATCATGATAATATACTTTTTGTAAAATTTAATTTGGTTGCACAGTTTTGCATAGACTTACAGGATTGGACTGAAATGTTCCTTGTGAGGTCATTATGCCTATCCATAGTATTCCATACCATGTTATTCTCTTTGACTCATAAGTAATTTGTGAGGTCATATTGTATACTTCCAATGCCAGCAAAATAAGTCACCAACTGATTATCAACGAGGTCACAAGTTACTTAACGACTAATTGACACTTCATTTCAATGCAATAGATAGTGTCTGTTGTGAGGTCATTGATGTCCAATAGAAGCTGAATGCACACTGAGCTGCTGACATCTAGGAACCAGGTTCGATTCCCAAAGTAAGCAACCCATGTTGGACAGGTGTTTCATCCTTAGAGTTAGGTCTACCACAAGTGCTTCATTATAATGGTCCCTGCTTGTTAAATTGAGCCATATCAGTACAAAAATACAGGATTTAAAATCAATATAGCCACGCATACATTGTAGTATACATATTGTTTAAAATATAGGTGCCACATATCTACTTCATCAAAGATCCTCTGTGTGCAATGTCAGTAAAAACTAGGCCTAAATCTTCTGTAAAAATGGGCAATATTTATAAGTGCAAAAAAGGGGAAAATTAGCTTGTAAATAAAAACAAGAAACTGAGTTATTACCCTTCAGGGAACTCACGCAAAATTAAGTTTTAAAATTTAAAAGCTGACGGTTATGAATGTGTCCAAGTTAATTTCTCTCAATGCCAAGGCCAAGCAAAGCCAATGTCAAGGGGCACCATTCAGAGGAGGAAACTTTTTAAAAATGTCGTATTATTTTGTCACACTTACAGAATAAGTTGTCCTAAATCAGCTTAGGCGTGAAATTAAAAGAAGGCCAAGAATACATTTCAGCACGTTTTAAACTAAAGCAAAAAGTCCATAATCGACTGGATCATAAAATGTGGTTAAGTGTGCATAATTATCAAGTCCCTGTGAAGCAATGGACCATTGGACCTTGTTGGGATGTACCTGATACATTCACAGAAAAAGTGCATTTTTTTGTCAGCAATAAAAAGTTGCACTACAGCATTTTGAAGGTTTTTTTTTTCTCAAAAAAGAAAGATCAGTTCATGAACCAAATTTACTGAAATATTTTAGAAGACTGAATATTCATTTTCTGGAGGTCCGATTGAAATTGTTCCACAGAACGTCATAATATTAGTCATCTCAAAATTTGATGAGATCAGTTCCAGTGCTGTCAATGTTGATAACTGCATGTTCAAGCAACTTGTCTCTGCATGGTTGGCCTCCAACTCCTCTTTGGAAAACAGTTCCACTGTATCACGATCTCAATTTAATGACTGAATTTTCAAGGCGGTTTTTGGGGCCTATTCATGAATGTTTTAGTTACGTTAAAAAATAGAAAAAGGTAAGGAGTCTGAAAGACATCACATTCAGCGCACAAAAGGCAACAGTGAGCTCATGACACAGTATCACTGTGGCAAAACAAGACGAGGGTAGCCTTAAATATTATGTAATGTTGAATTTGAGCTTACCACTTAGTTTAAAACGTATCAAAGTGATGTATAGTCATCATTGGAGGCCGAAAACATGATTTCAAAGGAAAGTAACCCTTTATGTGAGCTGTTTGGGTCTAAAATTGACTTAAAGCACACCTCAATTGACGAGGGTAACTGTATCTCAAGACGAGGGTAACTGTGATCATGATATTGATATGACGAAGGTAACTGCCCTTCCTTGGCAAGAAGCAGGTGGACTTCAGACAGTCCTCGTATATGATAGTGATAATCTAAGATTTTCTAGATTTACTTTTCTGCTTCAATGGTTGAAGTCCTCTAATATTTACACAAACTGTGTATTTTATTACCACTGCAAATTTTTGAATTCGAAAAACATATATAGGCCTAGGCCCAGTTAGCTTAAAACACATCCATTAGGCCTATGTCTTTTACCTTACTTTTCCCAGAATTTACTGCAAAGTATGATAACATCAAAATTTCTTTTTTAACTATTTATGAAAAGAGAGAGAGCATTGTCTCCGCGCAAAATATGCATTATGACTCATGATAGCTAATGATTTAACAAGATATTACTCTTAAAATTCAACCATAGAGGCTGTTTTATTCGAAAGGTATAAGTACACTGTAAAACCTGCTGCGTCACTTTAACAACAGCTTACACAATGAATATTTTAAAAAGTGCCACTTTACGGTTGAAAACCATGTTTTTACGGCAGGTATTGTTGTTTTAATGGTTACTGCCCGGGTTACTGTCACAAAGGTAATGGTTTACAATATAGGCGTATGGGAGGGGGGGGCCGGGGGGGCGATCGCCCCCCAAAAGTTTGGGAAATAGCAAGATTCGGGCAAAAAGGCTAAAAAATTTGGGCAGATGATTGAATAAAAACTATTGAAAATTAATGATTTCCATGCAATTTCATTTGAAATGGTATTAAATTTAGACCTTGAAATTCGAGCAAATGTCGCTCCCCCCCCCCAAAAATCGCCCGCGCCGTACGCCTATGGTTTACAATGTAGTTTTAGTGCAATAATTATATACATAGTCCTTTCAAGTCTTTAGCTACCACAAAGCAGAATTAGTCTCCTAAAAGTATTGAAGGTAATGGTATGATCATGACACATCATCAGCATCACAAATTTAAAAAAAGTTGATCTGCTGTTATGCATGTGTAAAAAAATATGTGGCATCGCAAACAAACGAAAGCTCCATGATGTAAAAATCTTCTCCATACTTGACCCAATGAGGCCATGCTACGTTGGCGACCACATACCACAAATGTGTTTAAATATTGTGTATAAATAGGCCTATATGATACATGATTGATGTATATTTATTCAAAGGTTTCTTACAGTTAATCATGGAAACCCTTTACTTGTAAGGCCATTCAAAGTGTCTTTTTACATAGGCCAATAAAAACATTCTGAACCATGACATAAGATTTAATTTCCCTCATGGATATAAATTTATGAAATTCTAGACATTCAAGTGCTTCACACATCCCAAAGTGTGGTTTTTTTTTCTCTCAAAGCATAGTTTCTGAGTTGGTTGTGGGAGAGCCATACAAATTTGGCACTAACTCAGGGGCCTGGTACCCTGGTGCAACAGGCATTCCCAACAGGCCAAAAATCACAGAGACTTTGTACAGCAAAATTCAGGACCTTCCCATGAACGCAGTGCTCAATAATTAAAATTTTTCAATGTCACAGACAAGATCAAAGTAGGAATGACAGCTGCAAGACAAACTAGGGATATCAAGAATTCGAATACCAAGACCATGACAGGGGAAGATAATGGGGGAGAGGACAATTACTTCTACACATTTGGAGTATTGGTCCCAACACGTACACAAAAATGTTACATAACTGGAACTTGCTGTATATATGTGTGGAGATTGGGATTTGCAGGTGTTTGTGTTAGGACCGTTTCTGTGAAAATAAACAACTGGAAACTTTATCAAAGTTGGTGATATGAAGTCATAGTGGTACCAAGGTAGTGAACACTATTTGGAATAAATACTAATAATAATATAATGAAAACCAGTTAATATTTGACTTTCTAAAACTCTGTTGAAGTGTCTGTATAACTTGTAGTTCAATTAAAAGTGTAACTCTTTTCACCAGATTTCTCGCCAAATTGTAATAAATTTGTTTTGGATATTTTTTCAACAATAAATGTGCACAGATATGGTCAGTTAAGGAATTCTTCCATCCTCTTTCTGCACAGCCTTTTCCTCTTCACCTCCCAGTCTTCTTGTTTTCAACTTCAAATCTCCGTCTTCCTTTTCTGTCCATGTTATCCTACTTCTCATCTCTCCCTGTGATGTCCCACTGCCACCACTTCCTGTTCTCTCCATGGTCCCTATACCCTTGTTATTATTATGTATCTTTTCATATTCATCTTTCTCTTTTTCTCCCTACCTGGGATTTCAATTATTTCCAGATAATTATCTACCTGTGAACCTCCATCCTGCCTTTTTACCTCATTCACAATATATTGGTACAGTGGCTGGTAATATTAGGACATTTTTGAAGAAAGATAAATGAAAACGCTACAATAGAAGCGTAAGAAGTGTGTACCTTTCATGTTAATTAAACAACAACCAAACCAATCAGAGCAATGATACTTAATTCAGAGATGTTTTTAGAGGCTTTTTCCAATGCATGGATTTCTTGGTGATGAATCCATCCTCCATAGTGAGGGTGAGTGCCATGATCCTACATTTACTTTTGACAGCAGTTCAATCATTCTTTCCATACTGCTCTGTTCTCCTGTCCAAATTAACCTGCCGGCTACTAAAATATGGGACGTACAGCCCCAATCATTATCCAATGAAAGTATTTGAATTTAAGGCTAAAATTCTTCGCTCATGCTCTCTTCTTGACCAGGATATGACCAAGGAAAAAAAATCACAAAAACTAAGAAAAATCAGGCAAACATGAGGTTATCAGCAAATTTTCAGAATAAACATTCAGAATAGTGAAGGTTTAAAACATTTCTCTGGACTTACTTTTGTTGGGAGCAACGTTTCACTTGTAAACCATACAAGCATCATCAGGCTACTGAGCTATGTTTTAAACCTTCACAATTGGAATTACCTGGATGTCTGAGAATCTACACTATTAACATTCAGAATGTTAAAGGTTAAAACAAAGTGCTCATCACAGACCATCCAAATTGTTATTCAAAATAAAGCTCTGATTAATACCAGTCCAACCATTCTATTTGTATAGTTGTACAGCTTGATTTGCCTGAATATCACAGAGCGAAAGTAGAGAAAAACACTTGAAACACAAAAACTTCAAAGGCCGTGGGCCATCTCTAAATTTTAACAAATTTGTGTGAAAATTTGCACACATCATTTTTTCCATAATAGGCACGATTTGAAAAGGTGGCCCACCAAAAATTTTACATTCATTTTTTGCTATGCTTTTTAGAGCCACCCCAGTGACTGCATTAATTCCTCATATCCAATCAACATTGGCCAAACTGCATTGGTTTAATACACTGTTTAGCTGCAAATACCCTCGTCCCCTTATGCAGTTACCTTCGTCTTTGTATTATTGGAAAAGCAGTTACCTTCGTCTTCTTTTAACATGGGATCCAATGGGATGACCTAGATTTTTCAATTAATTTTGACAAAATGAGACGAGGGTAACTCAGTTACCCTCGTCCTGTTTTGCCACAGCGAGTATTGCATATCTTTGCTTAGCTCTGTGTTTGATGGTGGCTGGGTGGTAGCTAGGGCCTACAACCTGTATATTTTGCACTTGTCAGGCTTTATAGGACAGACATGGACCATGTTATAATGAGGTACAATGAACTTGTGGCACAGGATAAAACATAATAAATTATGTCTGTTATAGCATGGATCACCCAGGTTTGGAACCAAGGGGCCGCAGCAGCTCAGCAATTATTAGCCACCACTAAGCTGCAATGTTGGCCCAAGGTGCCAGACCTGATTCTGTGTTTGTAAATAGATCTATAAACTTTTTTCAATTTTTTGTAACAATTAACACAATCTATAGGCTTATACTATTTTAAAATGTATGGGGTTATGTTTTGATTATTTTTAAAACTTTAAATTTTCTTGGCTATGATCTTTTCAGTCATACATTACTTTAGATTGGTCCTCCTTTACATGTTGTATATATCCCAAAGGTGGGCCGCAACAACCAAATCATGTTTATAAGAAGTGAAGAACTTGCTTGACACCAAAAACCAGTTCACCAGTAAGTTCATACACCCTGTCACAAAGAGACCGTGAAACTGGATTGATGTGTCTTTGTGTACAAACTTTGGCAACAACTGCAACTCTTGTCACTTGGGGATATATGCTGTTGAAACCCATAAAGCATAAAAAATATTGAAAAGACTTAAATTACATTTTTTTTACAGATCAGCATTCATGGGCCTGCAGATTACAACAAAATTATTCCATTCATGAATGAATGATTTTATTATATTTGTCCGAATTGAACTGTAGTTGCTAGCTACTTCAACTAACAAGATTCTAATGGTTGTTCGTTGCACCTTCGAGGGGTCTCCCAGCTCTATTACCTTCAGTTTTTATAAATAAATTATAATTAAGAGTATACAAAATTATTATTGCTTTACAAACTGTATCTAGAGCAAATCAATTATATTGAAATTGAAATAGTCACAGAATGATTAATTAGGCCTAATTAATGGTCATGGTTACAAAATGTCATGTTTACCCTATATCTAAGGTCACATTCAGTTTAAAATTGGTGCGTTTGTACAATAAAACGTTCATGCCATGGCCAAATGAATTATATATTGATATTGAAATAATCACAAAGTGATTAATTAGGTCTGATTGTTATAATGGTTTCGTTTCAGTTACTGAAGTTTCCTTTTGGGACTTAAAGTGTATCTTATTTTATATATATTTGTCCATCAAACTTGATAATACTTTTTTGACAGTCCTCAACTTACTAAAAGAAATATTACAAGCACACATCAATTCTTCGCTCTTCCTTCCTCAATGCAGCATTGCATACCTCTGCGGGTGATACCGAACAATAAGTGTGGCAGTATAGGGGAAAGTGGGGCATGATGGGCACCCTGATTTTGGAGGCCTGCCTTTTATATATTTATTCTTCACAAATAACTGTATCTGTCACACACTGGCATAACCTCGGGGGCACAACATTAGATTATATACATCCTATGTTTAAAATCTTACTTCACTCAGGAATATGCACACATATATTTTTTTTGGCAAGTGCACAATGATGTTTTTGTAGATTTGTGCCAAAGGTGCCCATCATGCCCTGCATTCCTCTATTTAAGAGCTGAAGAATTGAGGGTGAAAAAGACGCTCACATGATCACAATAATTTCACCTATGCCTAAATATTGACACTACCAAAATTAAGTGGCATTATTTTGCCATTGCACATACACATGAGAGAGTTAGAGAGTTAGAGAGTTATTTTATTTATGAATGCATAATGTAAATACAGTAACCTCCAGATAATTTCATACAATACACCCGATAGTTTTAAAACAAACAAATGCATCAAAGGGTAACAGCGGAGTTACAAGTAACTATAGGATTGCTGCCCCAACTTAATATGTAAAATTGATTATAAATCTTAAATAAATAGAACAATATTGATTAGATGAAAATGAGGATGATCATGGATATGGATTGTGATCTTATTGCAATGGGGAATGGAACGAAATAATCAGTTAATAAGAATTTATTATATGTAGACAGTACTGTTTTGTAAAAAGTTTCATCTTATTTCTTTCTTTCAATTGCTCATCCAAGTGTAACCATAAATGTGGAGACCTCCCTAGAAAACTTGCATTGTATTTTTCTACTGTGTGTTGTGGAGCTCTCAAATAGTTTCTAGTTCGGGTATAATATGTGTGGTGACTCAGATTAAATAAGTTTCCTAATCTCACTGGTAAATTGCCATATATATATCTATGTGAAATTTTCAATAATTCCAATTTCACCAAGTCTTCAATTGTAACAATTTTCAGTTGTTTGTAAAGTTCGGATAGTCTGGCACGTCTGCCTACATTACACATAATTCTGATTGCTTTATTTTGTTGAACTTGAATCTTCTTTAGATCTTTTGATTTAACCATTGACCCCCATGCACTAATTGCGTAACACATATGGCTTTGTACATTTGCAAAATACACCAATTTTTGTAAGTTTTTCGGCAAGAAATTCTTTGTCATATTTAAACTATAAATACCTGCAGTCATTTTCATTAAAACTTGCTTTACCTGAAAATCCCATTCCAAGAATTCATCTACATGGACCCCAAGAAATTTGATTTGTTTTACTCTGTCAATAATGTTTATTCCTAATTTAAGCACCCCATTGAAATTGAGCTCTTTTCTCTTTGGTCTGAATATCATATATTTTGTTTTGTCTATGTTAAGTGTCAATGAGTTACTTCTAAACCATTTATTTAAATTTTCAATGTCGTTGTTTACTTTTTTGTAGAGAAACTTCAAGTTATTCCCTGATGCATACACAGTTGTATCATCTGCATACGTTATCGCTCTACATACTTTTAAACACCTGATTAAATCATTAGCCAGAATAATATATATAAGGGGACCTAAAACAGAACCTTGGGGGGCTCCATACCCTACTTTATAGGCATCTGAAATGTGACCCTTAAATTTAACTCTCATCTGTCTATCTAATAGGTAACTCCTAAACCATGACAGCGGAACACCTCTAATTCCATAAAATTCTAATTTTTTAAATACTGTATCATGACTTAAACTATCAAAAGCTTTTGACATATCTAGAAATAAGCACATTGTGTAGTAACCCCTATTAATGTTTTCGACAATATTACCAGTGAGATCTAAAATGGCATCAGCTGTACTTCTGTTTTTTCGAAACCCATATTGACCCTCATAGAATACTTTATGCTTTACAAAAAATTTTGTTACTCGAACATGAACAATTTTCTCTAATATTTTTGAAATTGTGGGTAGCAATGAAACTGGACGATAGTTGACAATATCTGATTTGCTCTTTCCTTTGTAAAGTGGTGTTACAATGGCGGTTTTCATATTATTTGGAAATATTCCCTCTTGAAGAGACTTGTTAAATATTATTTCCAGTGCTTTTACTATTCCTGGATATATTTTTTTCAAGACTCTATTTGAGATGTGATCAAAACCACTGCTATTTTTGGCCTTTAACCTATTGATGATTTTTTCTATTTCTTCAGTTGAAACAGGGTAGAAAAAACAGTTATATGGTATTCTATTATTCATGTAAGACATTGGGTCATTTACGATCCCTGTTTCTTTAATTTTATCAGATAACTCTTTACCAATTGCACTATAATGCTTTGCAAAGGCATTGCTAACTCTTTCAACATCATTCAATTTTGCACCATTTACTGTTATTTCATCAGGTAGGACCTGTCTACTTTTGGACCTGCCCGACAGTGTGTTCAATATTTCCCAAATCTTCTTTGTATTTTTCCTATGTTCCTGTATAAGATTGTCATAATATGCTATTTTAGCTCTTCGTCGAACTTTACTGTACATATTTCGGTAAATTTTGTAATTTTGAAATTCTAGACCATCCCTTGGTTTCTCAGCTACTTTGTTGAACATATTCAAACACTTTCGTGAAGATTTTCTAAGACCTTGTGTAAACCATGGTTGATAAACTTTCTTTTGATTAATGTTTCTCACTCTTTCGGGAGCATAGAAATCCATTACCACTTTAATTTCATTTATCAATATTTCGCTACTTTCATTTACACTCATAGTATCAAGTAAGTTCCAGTTTCTATTACCAAGACTTGCATTCATGTTTCTTAAAACATCATCCGTAATTTTTCTTGTAAAAATAGGTGGGATTTTTTTGTTAGTCAACAAACTTCCATTTATACAAGACAGACATAGATAGTGATCGGAAATATCACTTTTCACTATAAAAGATTTTACATTTTCAAATAGGTTGGCATCAACATAAATATTGTCTATAAGAGTAGCAGTATTGTGAGTTACTCTGGTAGGCTTGTATATAGTCGGCAATATTCCATTAGTTAAATTAAGATAAAAAAATCTCTTGGTGTTAGCATGAATGTTAATTTTCATAAAGTCGAGGTTCTGATCAGTACCAACTATTAAACTCTTTTTTTCTGTTTTGATTTTGGTCACTATGTCTCCATAAATTTCAATAAAATCTTGTTCATTCGTACCTGGTACCCTATATACTTCTCCTATGACAATATTTGGTCTTTTCTTCTGGGGTATTTCAATAAACAGAGATTCAAATTTTCCCTCCTCAAATATACTTATATCAGGTCTTTCCACAAAGTTTATACCCAGCTTGACTAAAATTGAGACTCCACCTCTTTGTATGTTTTTTCTGTATGCATTACTCATGACATAACTTTGAAAATTGTATTTTTTGTGGTTTTTCTCAGACAAGAAGGTTTCGCATAACATTATTACTTCAGGTGATAGTTTTTTCTCCTCTAATACGTCTAGCAATTCCACAAAATCATTAAACTTACTTGGCACACTGTGGATATTAAAATGAGCAACTGTAAAGGAATTGTGACTTTCATGAACTATGTTATCTTCAATATTCAGATAATTACAATCAGATAATAGAACATTGTCATAATTAATAATATCTAATAGATTGTCATCCATTATTGAAAAAAGACTTTGTATAGCTACCTAGCACCAGATTTAATAAGATGAGATCCAAGCGTGAGATGACAATATGATGAGCAACATGCATAAGATGAACAAAAAATACACAATCAATGAAGGACATTGACCTGGTGGTATAAGCCAATGTTTGTTGTTATGGGGAAACACAATATCATATAATTACTCATCTAACATAAAACAAAACATTCTATAACTAGATCAACCTGGTTTGAATTTGGTAACAACATGCTAACACACAACAAATAAGGATTATGATCAGCTGTGACCTAGTCACTCATGAAATGGAAGGATTAACTAAACATTCATATTGACATGAGAAGCCTACATTCCTGTGTAATTACCCCTACATTACTATACTTCTATCAATGAAATTAATTCCATGATCATTATACAAAAGTGTGATATGTTCATATTAACTTACCCCACAATATACTTCTATACAAAGACAAAGTTTTTACTATTCATATATATCTTTACATTTCACCCGGACTTATATGTTTACTCAACTTGTTTATATAATACACATTTACATGCTGATTTCATATCATATTATATAAATAAATATGAATACATATCAAAAAAGGGATTGTAATCATGGATTTACCACATAGTTAAACATCACAATTTTATGACATGTCCGAATTTGTGAGAGGGATGTGAGCCAGAACCCTGCAGGACCAGAACCGTAACCAAGTCCCAACTCACAACCCTCAGCACCATATGCAGCAGTCTGTGGGACATGTCAGACCCTGCAGGATCAGAACCGTAACCAGGTCTGAGATGTCCAACAGAATCCACACATTTTACGTCATGTTATGTGTAACACATATTATTCCACAACACAATATATGTACTATTATGTAGTTTCTTACATGTGTATGGCGTGTCTTAATTTCTAAATACAACAATTTACATTGTATTTCCATATTTCATTACATCATAATCAAAGCCAAAGGTTTTTTTATCATTATCTGTACACATACATGATGATGACAGACTTTCATGATATATCAAGTGTCATGTCATACGTCACCTCATTTTACCAACTTATAACATTAAGATTTCATGTCATTTTGTTCAGAATGTCACAATGTATCATATTTTCTGTGTATACCATCATAGCATGACATGTAACCGTATACATTATAACAAGTTTGATTATCATTTCTTGATACAGCATATTGTTTACAACCAACTGGTATCAATATCATTTCACGATGACTGCATAATTTATATTATATATCACAGCATCATACCATCTTACACCATTAAGATCATTTCATGTAATTTTGTTCAAATGTCCCATTGTATTACACCTGACATAGCATATTGTTTACATTCAACTTTTATCAATATCAGTTCATGATGACGAAGAGTTCTTTTTTTTTATAACATAATTCATATCATATATCACATCATTATACCATCTTATAGCATTACGATCATTTCATGTCATTTTGTTCAAATGTCCCAATGTATCACATATATATATATAAAGTTCATGACATAGCATACTGTTTACAACCAACTGTATCAACATTTTTAAAAAATATATATAATTTATATCCTATATCACATCATTATACCATCTTATATCATTAAGATAATTTCATGTCATCTTATTCAAGTTTCCCAATGTATTACATTTTAACTGTTCATGACATAGCACATTTTTTACAGCCAACCTGTATCAATATCAGTTCAACGCATACAATTTCATATCATATACCATCATAAATAATTAAGAGCATGATATGTCATTTTGTTGAGGTATCCTCATAGTTTTATATCAGTTCATAACGATGGTCGCTTTTATACTTATAAATAGCGTTACATCACATATTTTCACAATATCACTTCATAACATTCCTTAATAGTATAACATCACATATTTTCACAATGTCACTTCATAACATTCCTTAATAGTATAACATCACATATTTCCACAATGTCACTTCATAACATTCCTTAATAGTATAACATCACATATTTTCACAATGTCACTTCATAACATTCATTAATAGTATAACATCACATATTTTCATGATGTCACTTCATAACGTTCCATCTCAATTATGAAGTACCATATCTGTGCTACACAGAAACAACTTCACCACAAACATGCAGGCACACCTAAAGATGCAACAAGAATTAAAACAGTCATAAGTGTCCATGATTGTGTTTGTAAATATTACAAGACGAGTTAAATAAGAACTATGCTTCATAATTGACACAACTGTTGAAATATGATATTGTAATAATACTTTCCGAATTATATGACTAGCACATGTTTTATATTACTCTACAAATCATATCATTGCAGTTTACATTCTTTACAATCACGTATATGCACAACTGACACCAATTTATATTTCTTAGCATATTATTACGGTTTTCTACAAGCATATTACATGTATATAGTTTGTCATTTTGACTTGTCATATACGTATAGCATACTAAATATATATTGTTTCTGTAGGCTCTTAATAAGTAATTAATAAAATTATGTATTTTATCAAATGTTTAGATAATCATATACATTTAAGCACATATTTAGTTAATCATTTACATATATAGTACGCACATGAGTGCTGAGTTATAACAGTAACATTCAATTGTCTACAGTAGTATTATGTTAACAGTGTGTTGTCATTCTGGTTTTGCTGAGTTACTGTTTATTCATTTGATAGCATTTCGCGGACGTTCATTAGGGCTTTTCCTAGTGCATTATGGCCAGTTTGCGCATTTTTGTTGAGAATGTTACTATTACTAAGCGACATTCCTACACCCCAGAATGGATCAGTTGATGCCTCAATGAGTTGCTTCCCCTGTGTTCGCAACAGGATTTGTTTAATGTCTTCATTTTGTTGGAACTTTGCACTACACGCACGGAATGCTACTTCTTCTGCCTCACGCTCCCACCTCTGTCGGTAGAAGTTACGCACCCTGCTTCCCTCTTTCTTCATCTCGTAAGGATTAACCGACTTCATTATCCTATTATAACTCACTTCGTCTTGAAATATCTTGGCCTTCTCAGCTTGAATACACTGCTCTGCACACAAATACTTAACACCATCCTTCACAAATGGAGCATCATGAAAGTTGCTGAAAGGACTTGATTGAGTGAAGAATGCCAAGGTTTGGTCATCTTCCCTTTCTGCCAGTTTTCTCATGTTCAAGTCTTCAGGGAGTTTGTCTAAGTTATGTATCGGAGCGACGGTGTAGGTTTTGCCATCTATCATCAGCTTATCTACTCTTAACTGACATTTCCCCCTATAATTTGGCATCTTTCTAGCACGATTAAATATCGGCCGAAGTACTCTGCGTCTGTTCTCAATTTCCTCAGGATAATCCTCTCGAACAAAAATGTTGTGAGGCAGCTGTCCTCTGTTTTGTAGAATCAACTGGATATCGCTGAATTGCAGAAATTGACAAACAACGTGTCTTTTTCCATTCCTATTGTACAGGCCAAGACGTTGAATTTTTGCTAGAGGGACTCTCATTGCATTTCTATTGAAAACTTCCATCGAGTTTAGAACGTCAACGATCTTCTTATACAAAAAACCACTGTCTTCTTTGTACGTATCTGGTATGCCTTCAAATACCAACTTAAATTCTCTTCTACGAATTTCGGTTCGCAATGTCTCTTCCTGCAAGCGTTGGTTATGTACAGCTAATTCTTTGTATTTTGCGTCCAACTGCACAACTTGTTTTTCCAGCTCACTCACGGACTCTTTCATGGTCAAAATTTCGTTTTCGTTTCTTGACACTTTATCATCAATGAAACTAAGACTGTCCTTCAATTCATCACACAGAATACACATTCGATCCATTTTAGAAAAGCAGGCCTTTAGCCAATCTAACGCTGGCGCATCATCAGAAGGCATCACAATATCTTCACAGATAGACCGAAACGATTGTTTATATCGAGCTTGAGCTTGGGGAGAATCACTCATCACATATTTTTTAGCCTCAGGAGACTCACCACTTTCTGGGGAAATCATTTTTCTTTTTTCTTGGCCACTCATTGTCCCTTCTTTCATTCATTGACAGGAAGTCAACATTAAACATGTAAACATTGAATGTCCCATGTGAAATCAACCATTAAATAGCTGAGGCTACAGCTTCACAGTTATACATGTAATCCACATGATAGCATGTAATCCACATGACCCAGCTATGTAGCATTATGTAGCATGAAAATATGTAAAAATCAACCATGCATGAACTGCTATCTTCGTAATGTTAAATAAATGTCTCCAAATATCACCATTCAGTTAACTTACAGTTCAGCATATCCATAAAAAGTTGATTCTAGCAATGTTCATAGATAACTCTGAACATTCTCCATGCTGTAGTATTTCCCCATGATAGTGCAATTTAGAAAATTGCAGGAGCAAAGAACATGACCACCTCCTATGCCCCCATCTTGGATTTTTGAGAAGGAAGACAATTTAGATTGAATTTCAATTAAGTTTTCTCCCATTATTATTTTTTTTCTGAATTATTTAAAGAATGATTCACCCCTGCAGGAGGTATTCATGATGCATGCATGGCATTCCAATACTACTAATGTATGTGAAAAGCACATAAAGGAAACTATACAAGCACACGTAGCCACATTGTCAGCCTATTGTAATTATGGTAAATGTCTTGTTTACATCCAGTTGGCAACTAGAATAATTGACCTGTTTGTTTGTGATTAAAAGGTATGAACCAAAGGCTTCATTTACAATTTTACATGTTTCTGACATCTCTACTTCTACTTTTTCCTTTATTTTTTCAGAAATGTCTTTCCTCCCAATTTGATTGAAGCCTGCTTTGAACAGGTTAGTCTAGTATGCAAATGCCATTTATGATATTATAATGTTATTCATGCTACTTGTACCGTTTATGTCACCTGGATATTCAATATTTAGTACATATATATGTATATTATGTTTCTTGGTAGACAAGTGACTTCTTATTCTTACACATATTCTTTTATTTCTTCAGACCAACACAAAATACACCGGCGTGTATATCACAAAAAATGAGACCATGTTCAACGCAACCTCAAACATGAATTACACAGGTCAGTACATGGACTTGTCATTTTTGTTTAAGAATATGATTCAGAAAATACGTTGAATGACATTGTGTTTCCTGGAGCACTTAAAATAAATTAGCATGAGGTCAGATCATTTGTGGTAGGATTGTGACATAGGCATTTGCCTTCACAGTTACAACATCAGATTATATCCTTCCTATATTTTAAAGGTTGAGCACTTGCACTTTTGCCCGAGTATTTCAGAAGCCCGGTTTGACCCAAATTGAACTGACCCAATTCTCTGAGCTTCTCTAATTCGCTGAAAAGGTTGAGATAATAGCCTCAAAGGGTTACACCAATCACAAATTCTTCATTCACGCATAATGACAATGTTTTCATATTAAGGGCTGTTTTGGTGTAAAAATTGTCAGTCAAGAGGATTAGTTTGCATTCATTTGCAAACAAGTTCCAGCAAATCTTGAAAGTTATGTTAGTCAATTCACAAATTTGCGATTACTCACAAAACTGTGTTACTCAATAAATGCAGGATTAAAGATGGTGATCCTGCACCCTAATTCTGCACCAAAGGATCATAAGCAATTACAGCCAACAAAACTCCAAAAAGAAAACATGATGATTTTATATTTAAATCCAAAGAAATCCTTTCAAGGCCCTCAGGGCTCCTGAGAAGATCACTAGGAGCAATGTAGTTTCTGGTCACTGCTCCACCTTTGTTGACATATAGGAAGGATATAGGGAGGATATAGTCCAAGTTTGTTTTATTTTAATCTGCTGTTGTAACACAAACGAAAAGTGTGAAGGCACATGCCTGTGATTGTGCCCAGCAGTAGACTGCTCTCTTGAGTCTCCATGGACGAGACTGCCCAAGAAGTTTTTATTTTTACCTTCAGCGAACGAAGTTCGGAGAAGGTATTGTAATCACTTGGGTAAAAATGCTGTCCGTCCGCCGGGCGGGCGGGCGGCGGGCGGATAGATCGTTTCCGGCCCAGCACTCAGCCTCTATTGAATGTACGTGGATGAAATTTGGTACACATCTAGCCTGTATGGTCTAGTTGTGCCTTTTGATGGTCTGATGAATAGATCTTAAATACTTTTTGAAATAATTAACAAAATATAAAAAAAAAAATTTTTTCGTTTCCGGGCCAAGGCTTGGTCATTATTGCATGTGCATGGATGAAATTTGGTACACATGTGGCCTATATGGTCTAGTTGTGCCTTTTGATGGTCTCATTGACAGATATTCTATACTTTTTGAAAAAATGAGAAAAAATATAAAAATATATGTTTTTTGTTATTTGTGCTAAGACTCAGTCACTATTGCATGTACATGGATAAAGTTTGGTTCACATATGGTCAATATGGTCCAGTTGTGCCTTTTGAAAGATCTGATGGAAAATATTATATACTTTTTGAAATATTGAAAAAAAAATAATAAAAATGTATTCTTTGTTTCTGGCCCAACATCCGGTCACTATTCCATATATATGGATGAAGTCTGGTACACATGTGACCTATATGGTCTATTTGTGCCTCTTCATGGTCTGTCAGATGGCTATTCTATACTGTAATATTGAGAAAAAATATTTAAATCTTTTTTTTTTATATCGGACCCAAAACTTGCCCACAATTGCATATACAGTAATGCAATTTTCTAAACCAGTCACCTATACAATGCAGCAGTGCTTTTTGATGCGTATAACTATAACACTTTATGAATCATTGGAAAAACTTCCGAAAATTACAATAGAGTTATATTTTTTGGTTTTCAACCGACACCTCATAACCTATACTTTGTACATGCCCACAATTGCATATACAGTAATGCAATTTTCTAAACCAGTCACCTATACAATGCAGCAGTGCTTTTTGATGCGTATAACTATAACACTTTATGAATCATTGGAAAAACTTCAGAAAATTACAATAGAGTTATATTTTTTGGTTTTCAACCGACACCTCATAACCTATACTTTGTACATGCATGAAACTATACCATAATATGCGTAAATTAGTCTAATAAGGCCTTTTCCTTATTTTACAAATTCTGGCAAGCAGATGGGAAGATGGCAGGGCAGCAGGCAAATAGAGATAATTGCAGGCCACTACTCGACTGCTATTGCATACCTATAAGCAATTTTGTAAACACACCAATTTTATGATATTATTGTAATCTTCTAAAGGTGTTATTCGCTGAAGGTTTGCTGCTGCGCAGCCTATGTTTTTAATACTTTTTGCATAGAGTACCACCTGCATTACATTGCTAATAGGTCGGTCTCCATTTGTAGTTCTGAATTTATGTACAGGTGGTGTCTCCAAGCAATAGGAGCTCTGATCGAATCTCCTTTGCCCTTCAACAAGGTGATCGGTGTTGTTGACCAAGCCAAGGAGTCTAACTGAATGAGTGTGCTAGTCGAATGTTTGGTTGTTTGGGTCAGCTACACTGTTTTGATTATGTTCTCAAAACAACCCACCATATTATATCCCCCACCTTCCCTGAGATTTTGACACACTGCAGTTTTGATTATGTTCTCAAAACCGCAGTTCAACAGAAAAGTGTGTTGTCATCACACAGATTGGGGGATTGTAATGTGCTAACAACCAGATTATTATTAACTGTTGGTCACAGGAGTTCACTTACTTTCAAACAAACCAAAAATGTCATTTGGTGGGCTTCCCCAAAGAAAAAAAAGCACTACCCGGGTCTACCCCGTTATCGTAGTGCCACCTACCGATAATACCTGTCGTAATCCCCATATGGAGACGGACCTATTACATGCCTATGCAAAGCAGTTCCTTACATCTCTGATTTACGAGTTCAGTAATCTAAAAAATGTACGTGAATCACATATGATATAGTCTGTGTCCAAAATTAGCACACAGACAAACCTCCCCAATGTGCAATCAAAATAAACTTTTCTATATCAAAAGATGTACTGAAATTTAATTTAATTATTATGTAGAATTTCGATCTGATGTTTGTTAGAGCTTGAAGCCCGAGCCTGATCAATGCTATGTCATGCCATACTCTCATGTAGCTTCATGTCACAGCTTAAGCAACTGACCAATCACTGGTCCAGTAGGGGGGATGCCATGCTTCTGAGCATATTTTGGACTTACTGCATGAAGGATAGTATATTTGGATAAAAAAGACAACCATCAAGTCTTGATTCCTGAACTCTATACTTTTGGAAACCTGAGCATCCTAAAGACATTTTTACCCTCGGCAATGTATACATTGCCGACGGGTATTGTAGTTACTTTGGGAAAATTTGTCCGTCCGGCGGGCGGGCGGGCGGGCGGGCGGGCGGGCGGGCGGACGGGCGGGCGGGCGTCCGGATAACGGGCGTCCCACTTGTGTATTGGGAGTAATGCCAAAACTATGGAATGTATACTTTTTATTTTTGGGACATCATTATATCTTTTATCCTAGTTGTGCCTTTTAGGGGTTTAATCCACATGAGATTAATACTTTTCTCACAATAATTGAAAAATGTGAAAAAATATTTTTTTGTGTATTGGGTGTCAAGCCAAAACTATGGCATGCATATTCATCATTTTTGGGTAAATATGGTATCTTTTATCCCAGTTGAGCCTTTCATAGGTCCCATGACATTAATACTTTTCTCACAATCATTGAAAAATGTGAAAAATTGTTTTTTTTTGTTTCTGGGACCGAACTAAAAAAAACTGCAGTACTTTTGACATTGAAATTTGCATGTTGTATGTATTAAATACCCAAGATGTGTTTTTTGTGGGTCTAAATGCTCTTTGAAAGTTGAACGGACGACAATTTAACAAAAATATGAAAAAATACTATTATTTTAAACTTGTATGATTCAGTCAATTTTGAAGTTAAATCTATGAAATTTTCCAATTAGGTGTCTAACTTATGCCTCTTTAAACGTCTCTAACCAGACGGAATGTTGGTCCTATGAATTTTTATAAAAACCAAAAAAATTCGAAATAAATCCCAATTTTCCAACATTTCTGCATGAAAAGCCAAATGGTAATGGGCAAGTTAGTTAACTTTAGGTCTTATTGTAGTTAGACACGCTATTGACTAATATTCACAGCCATTGCATGAGTTGTTGCAATTTTTTCCATTGAAATGTATGATTGAAAAAATGCAAAAAATCATTAAAATGTCTATTTACTCTCCATTTCCTTCTGATGTCATACCAGTTGCTGACTTTTTTTGTCAAAATAAACCTGACATGTTTCACATCATCATGATGCTGATTTTGAACAATATGAAAATTTTTATTCGCAGCAGAGGTCAATATTAACAAAATTAGATAAATATTAAGGATTTTCAGATAATCATATGTCAGTAAATATTGGCCCTGGTCAATCAAATTTGCCACAATAATGTCTAAATTTGACTTTTTCTACCTCTCCTCATGAAATATTATCAATAGGAAATATATATAAATTTCATATATAATTATGTGGACTTTCAAAGCATTAATTAAGTATATTCAAAAACATGCATTTGTGTGTTAATATTTTAAAATGTTGACACTAAATCTTTGACTCCCAATTATTATAACTTTATGGTTAATATCTAAACTTGGTGATGTAAATTTTAGAAGATAAATTAATGTCAGCCCCTTTTATTTAGTTGTTTGCATGAAAATTAAATGTGAATGAATCAGACAGATTGGCTTTTGTTGAATGGAGCACTGGAGAAGTCTTGATTATGTAATGTTATGTCACAGCGTAATTGTCTTCCCTGCTAATCCTTTGACAAGAAATCTTAAACTCTCAATTCTAACTTAATTAATGGTTTAAATCTAACCTCAGTTATGTACATTTTAACATGTGAAGTATTGTCAGCTAACTTATATGTTGGTCTTTAATGAAAATCAAATATGAACATGTAAGACAGACTGGCAATAAGACCACAATGCATATATAGAGGGTTATTACTTGGCATGCAAACCCCATTTCTGCTAATTTCAGTGTGTAATTTTACATTTTAAGACATTATTGGATAAATCTGTCTCTTAATTCATTTTAAAACTCACTCCAATTGTATTTTTAGCATTTTAAAGAAATATTGTTTAGGGGGTAAAAGTGTCATCATTGGAAGGGGTCCAGTTTTTGTTGAATGGGCCTGGAGCCATTGTGTCTGTGCTTCATTGTACCCCTCCCCTCCAGCCATTCATGTTATGTAACATTGTGTCACTAATCCTCTCCAGTCACCAAAGCTAGGAACAAAGGAGCACAAAAGCAGTGCACAGCACCCTCAACTTTTTAACAAATTTTCTTTTTTCTTAGAAATATGTCCAAACTGCATTGACACCAACTTTGTAGTTTTATAGTGAACAAATAAAGAAATTTCCAATTTGAATAAAAAAATTAGGCCAAGTAGAAGCTGAGATATGACTTTTTCTAGCCCATACAGGCTGTACACAGTGTTGGGACATGCTTCTTTTGTTTTGTTTTTTGGGTCCTTGGAATTCATTCCAAGACCATTGTCGTCAGCTTCATTTCCTGTGAACAGGCAAAGTTGGTGTACTCACTAAAACATTTCACAGACAAAATGACAACCCCAACAGATGTGCCCTTGTGATCAAGATGGTGCTTATGCACCCCTGGCTACAATATTGTGTTTATCAGTGCTCAAATTTTCTTCTATTAAACATATTTCTTCTGAGCTGTCAGCACTTCACACAAAAACTGGTTTCTGTATACACACCAAAAGTTGGACTGTGCTGCCCTCTTGTGCATAGTCACAATATACTGCTTTCTTATACCTAACTTGATAGATTGTTGGTAGAATATTGAAGAGGCCCAACTTGTTGAAATAGACCAAGGACCCGATGCATGCATTGCATGCTATTTTCTTTACAACTATTGTTTTTCTTCAAAGTTTGACCAGCATTTAACCTTTTTATTAACTAGCAACTTGCTTAGTCTTAAAAGATATATATATACTGGCATTATTCTTACTATTTACAATGGATTTAGTTGGAGACATCTTATCTATAATTTATGTTTTTAGACCCATATTCCATATTTGTAATTTATGATAAGAATAGCTAAGACTAGATAGCTAAGACTAGATAGATAGATAGATAGATAGATAGATAGAAAGATAGAAAGATAGAAAGATAGAAAGATAGAAAGATAGAGAGAGATAGATAGATAGATAGACAGATAGATATATAGATAGATAGATTGATAAACACATACAAAGATGGATAGATAGATAGATAGATAGATAGATAGATACATGTATAGATAGATAGATAGATAGATAGATAGATAGATAGATAGATAGATAGATAGATAGATAGATCAACATGTCATCCAAGAGATTCAGACATGTTGTCTTAGTTTCAAAATTTCAAAAACAACTAAATTCCGCAAATGGGACTGAATGTGCCACTTTACGGAGCTTTTGGTCATTTTTATTGTTATTCGGACCTATAATCTGACTGTCGTCTGGCCCTGGTTGTTTGTTTTATCTATTTGTAAATGTGGTTAGCAAGGTTGTTCCAGCATTTCATTGGAAGCTGCTTTATTAGAATTATTCTTATAGTTTACATGTAGGCCTATTTGAAATGAAACTAAATAAAGATAGCTAAAATTATATAATTTAGTGCACAGTAAGCTTTGGAGAATATTCTCTGTGTTTTTCCGTGATTGTTCCTGCTTCACCAGACATATTTTCCCCGACATCAATTGCATTATTGCTGCGTTAATGGAATCCTTAAACAGACTCTACCAGATTTTTTTAATTAAAAAAAGGTCTCTTTCCATGTGTTATCACTTATCACAGATTCAACCAAATTTCTCGTTTTTATCCGAAGTTAAAGGGTGGCAACCTGGTATAAAGCCAGGGTGGTTTGATTGACTGATCTGCTGATTGAGTGATTGCTTAATTAATTGTTTGACTGACTGACCAAATAATTAATTTCCTTGTGCAACTGGATTTTAATATCGCATTAATAACATACAGTATTTGTATATTACTATTAGATCTGTAGATTTCATAGAATGGATGTAGACAAATTTCAGTCATATCCAATAAATTCTAATTTTAAAATTAATAAAATTTTTAAAATGAACTTCTGTATGCAATAAAAGAACAGTATTTTTAAGATGGATGGATGTTTGGGGCTTTACATCCTGTATTTACGCACTTGGTAGGCTAATTAATTAGGACAGGAAAAGGACACGGCAATGAGGCAAAGGATCAATGAAACTGCCATCCAACATAAGCCAGGGTGACCCGGCAAGAGCTGGATTCGAACCCTTGACCCAGCGATTGGCAGTCCAGCATGCTACCACTAGACCAACCCTCCCCCCTCAAAACCCTGTCTTTGTTTACAAATCAAGTACTGCTTAAATTTTTTTAAACTGTATTTAAGTGTCTGCTCTGCCGTTAGTTGTTACGGAAAGTCAAGGAAACTCATGAAAAACATTGTGGTGATGGAAATCCAACAAATTGCCAAAACAAATTTTGGCCTTGATTCTCGCTTAAATTTTTACAGATTTTCATTATGGCACTTGCTGTGACCTGGTGGAAACGGACATCAATTTAAAGTTTTTAGGGACCTTGCCCCCTCAAAGCCCGCGCCTCCTGAGGGCCACTTGATTTCACTGCCTGCAGAATAGCCACTGATTAGCCGAGGGTATGCTGCCGCGCAGCCTATGTTCTTTACAGCTATTGTTATTCTTCAAAGTTTAACCAGCATTTAAACTTTGTATTAAATAGCAACTTGCTTAGTCTTAAAAGATATATAGATAGATAGATAGATAGATAGATAGATAGATAGATAGATAGATAAATAGATAAATAGATCAATAGATAAAGATAGATAGATAGATATATTGATAGATGCATACATAGATGGATAGATAGATAGATAGATAGATAGATAGATAGATAGATAGATAGATAGATAGATAGATAGATAGATAGATAGATAGATAGATCAACATGTCATCCAAGAGATTCAGACATATTGTCTTAGTGTCAAAAACACCTAAATTCAGCAAATGGGACTGAATGTGCCACTTTACGGAGCTTTTGGTCATTTTTATTGTTATTCGGACCTATAATCTGACTGTCACCTGGCCCTGATTGTTTGTACTATCTATTTGTAAATGTGGTCAGCAAGGTTTATCCACCGTTTGATTGGAAGCCGCTTTATTAGAATTATTCTTCTAGTTTACATGTAGGCCTATTGGAGCTAATATTTGAAATGAAACTAAATAAAGATAGCTAAAATTATATAATTTAGTGCACAGTATGCTTTGGAGCAAATTCTGTGTTTTTCCGTGATTATTCCTGCTTCACCAGACATATTTTCCCCAACATCAATTGCATTTACTGCTGCGTTAATGGAATCCTTAAACTGACTTTAACAGATTTTTTTATCTTTCCATGTGTTATTAAATCACTTATCACAGATTCAACCAAATTTCTTGTTTTTATCCAAAGTTAAAGGGTGACAACCTGGTATAAAACCAGGATGGTTTGATTGACTGATCTGCTGATTGAGTGATAGCTTAATTAATTGTTTGACTGACTGATCAAATAATTAATTTCCTTGTGCAACTGGATTTTAATATTGCATTAATAACATACAGTATTTGTATATTACTATTAGATATGTAGATTTCATAGAATGGGTGTAGACAAATTTCAGTCATATCCAATAAATTCTGATTTTAAAATTAATAAAATTTAAAAAAAAACTTCTGTATGCAATAAAAGAACAGTATTTCTTAAGATGGATGGATGTTTGGGGCTTTACATCCTATATTTACGCACTTGGTAGGCTAATTAATTAGGACAGGAAGAGGACACGGCAATGAGGCAAACGATGATTGAAACAGCCATCCAACATAGGCCCAGGTGACCCTTCAAGAGCTGGATTCGAACCCTGGACCCAGCGATTGGCAGTCCAGCACGCTACCACTAGACCAACCCCCCCCCATCAAAACCCTGTCTTTGTTTACAAATCAAGTATTGCTTAAGTTTTTTGAACTGTATTTAAGTGTCTAGTCAGGGAAACTCATGAAAAACATTGTGGTGATGGAAATTCAACAAATTGCCAAAACAAATTTTGGCCTTGATTCTCGCTTAAATTTTTACAGATTTTCATTATGGCACTTGCTGTGACCTGTTGGAAACGGACATCAATTTAAAGTTTTTAGGGACCTTGCCCCCTCAAAGCCCACGCCTCCTGAGGGCCACTTAACTACACTGCCTCCAGAATACCCACTGATTAGCCGAGGGTATGCTGCCGCGCAGCCTATTTTTATACAGGAAGACATCAGATTTCAAGAAATGATAAAACAGGTTCATATACCAATATTTAGTAGGTTGTCACAAATACTTGTCATTACAAATTGTTTTATGCTATTGAATTTGTATTATGCAATTGAACTGAAAGGTTACTTTGACTTTAATCATACATATATATATCAAGTTTAGGCTGGCAACTTTTAAAATGTGTCACTGTATAGGCCAACATTTTGGGTAGAAGTCTTGAGGAAATACCTTACAAAGGAGGATAACACACTTTTCTAATTACCAGAAGAATTGCAAGGGACATCTTCCGGGAGGGAACTTGGGTGGAAATGTCACCTTAAAATGTCACATTCCTTTGACCTTCACCTTGACATCCGCCTGATTGGTTGACCTTTGGGTGATTAAAAAAATTCAACCAAATAAGAGACAGTAATGATATACTCTACAGGTTGTGTCTAACTTTTAGTAGTACCTAATATAAGTAACAACTTGCCAAGACTAAAATTCATGATTGGCCTATTCCACTGAGGCAAGACAATAGAATAAAATCCTGCTATCTAACCAGTTGAGTTAAACGGGGGCCCCAGCCAAGTGCTCAGGAGCAACCTATTATGCCCAACCCACCATATTATATCCCCCACCTTCCCTGAGATTTTGACACACTGCAGTCAACAATCTCGCCTCAATGCCACCTGCAACCACAAACGGGAATCGAACCGGCTACCTCTGAGTAGCCTTAGGCCGATGCACCATAATATAACAAAACTTTCAACTCAAAAGCCCGCTATTTAAGCAGTCGAGCTGAAGGGCTGGCCCCCAAGGCAAGTGCCGCTACTCACTGCTGGGAGGACAGTGGCTTGCCAAAGGCCACAAACTGAAGGTGCAGCAGAGGAGACTCGAACCTGGTCCCTCTGGATTGGGAGTCAAGTGCACTAACCACTGCACCAACTACCTAAAGTTCTATACTTTCCTCTATGAAAGACTTCATTCATCGCATTCACAACATTCTTCTTCCCTTTTTTTAATTAGTGGAGGTGACCGAGAGAGAAATCGACACCTTCAAGGTGACCACCGGAGGAGGCAGCAACGTCCTGGGCCTTGTCGTGTTCTCCATTGTCTTTGGTCTGATGGTCGGTCGCATGGGCCCTGCTGGAAAAATTCTTCTTCTCTTTTTCGATGCCGTACAGCAGGTCATCATCAAGATTGTCAGGCTTATTATCTGGTAAGAAAGTACACAGGCTTATGAAGTTCTGATAGCATTACCATGTACTGTTTATATGTATAATTTATACAAGGTAGGTTGCTATCTGGAGGATATCTCACAGGAAAACTGCATCGAAAAGGCTATAAATGGTGGTCCTTGAGCCCAGTTTTTGCAATTTTGATAATTATAATTATTCAAATGATACACATATAACCATTCTGACATGTATATCTCTTGATTAAGCAGACTTTCTTACTTGCTACATGCAGGTGACAAAGACCTATTTACCTTGACAGCCAATCAAAACATATGACACTTGTAGAAAGGAAGTTGGGATATCCCCAATTTCCGATTGGCTATCAAGAGGATACCCTATGAATAACTTGATGTAGAGTCTTTGCCCTGCCAAGCATAGTAGTTATGTCACACACCAGAATGATGGTGCTTGAGTGATCTACCTTGCAATTCATATATATATAGTTTAATCCAACTCGAATACTTGATGATCGGAAGGCGTAAAAACGCATTCTATTTATGGGTCATTCCACAATAACTAAGACAAAACTGTCACTGGTGTTACAGTATAAGTAAAGAAACACCATTGACTCAAAGTTAACTTAGTGATCAAATTAATATTTGTTTGAAATATTTCCCATTAAAATAAGAATTGCATTGGATTTTCAACCACCATTTATCACTGGTGTTACCATTGGACTCCAGTGTTAAACGTTTTTGAGTAACACCAGTGACGGTAACACCAGTGACAATTTGCACCTTTATACCAATTGCTGCCACAGTGATGCATTGACTTGAAAAGGTGTTGCCACAGGATGATTTCTGTAAACAGGACACATCCTATGTCTGAGGCAGTTTTTGAAAATTCTAGAATAATTGACCATTTTTTAGGGTAACACCAGTGACACCGAAAAAGAATACTCTTAATTTCAGCACACTGTGAAGCCATCCTGCATGTTAAAAATGTATAAATGCCAAAATCTGCAGTTGTCATGGATGCCTGTCCATCAGAAGATGCCCCCCTGGTACATTTGACCTAAGATAGAAGGGAATGTTCCTTTTACAGCCATGCTTTATTTAATGAGTAACACCAGTGACATGTTTCCTGGTGACGAGGTCATTTTGTTTTCCACAGTATACAAAGGAGAGGAAAAAATCTGTCGATCTTGGGATATAAATATGTGGAGTACTTGTCTAGAGATATAGACCAACCGCAAAATTAATAATTATATTGATTTGACATGATTGAAAATGTATGGTAAATGAAAGAACAATTTTCTATGACATCAATTTTTTGGTATATTTCAATATTGTTAACAATTCACTATATAAGCATTAAGCAACTACTGATAATTTCCATTTTACAATGAAAATAACTTCTTTAAAAAAGGGGAAAGACATATGATTAGAATGAAAATCCTAATTTTATGATTTTGCTGAAAACAGCTTGAGTGACACAAAAAGCTCAGTTACTGTGGAATGACCCTTATATGAAGTCTTTGTTTTCAATTGCACAGATTCTCCTCACTTTATGGCAACTGGGACTGGGCTAATTACTGGATTCTCTGATTTTCAGGTATTCTCCGTTCGGAGTGATGTTCCTCCTTGCTGCCCGTATTGTCCGGATGGATGACCCAGGCATGAGGTTTGGTCAGTTGGCCTGGTACATGATGACAGTCATTGTTGGGCTTGCCATTCATGGTCTTGTCATTCTGCCTACCATCTATGCTATTGGAGCTAGGAAGAACCCTTTCAAACTCATGGCCCAAATGTCCCAGGCTCTACTCACTGCTTTGGGAACAGCTTCCAGGTAATTCATCGATACAAATATTTTAGGTTGTCGCATTGCTCAAAATAAATAATTGTCTGGCGTTGCCAAGAAATAATTCACCTTCAGTGTAACATTAAATTTCATATTATGACTGATGCTTTATTTCAGCTCAGCCACCCTTCCAATTACCCTCAAAAACTTAAGAGAGAGGGCAAAGGTCAACCCCAAGGTCAGTGGCTTCATGGTTCCTGTTGGGGCAACAATCAACATGGATGGAACGGCCCTCTATGAAGCTGTGGCCAGCATCTTCATTGCTCAGTACAATGGCATAGATCTCAGTGCAGGCCAGGTCATCACTGTCAGGTGAGAAGTGTCTTTACTTCGCTAAGATTTCAGCAATATCTTCATTGCTATAACATGATATAATTATTTAGTACCATCAATGTCCATCATACTATATCAAGATGTCAGAAGTATATTCATTGCAATAACATGATATCTTTATTCATCTTACCAAATCATGTCAGAAATATCATAATTGCAATTACATGTTATCTTTATTAACCTTACCATTTCAAGATGCAATAATTATCTTCATTGCAATAACATGATACCTTTATTTAGCTGACCAGTTACCACTCAAGATATCAGAAAAAAATTTCATTTCCATAACATGATATCTTTATTCATCTTGCCAAATCATGATGTCAGAAATATCTTCATTGTAATTACATGATATCTCTATTAGCTTACCATACCAAGATTCCAGAATTATCTTCATTGCAATATTATCATGGTATCTTTATTTAGCTAAGTAAATCAAGAAGGCCATCTTTGTTCACCATTCTTGTTATTTTAAAATATTTTGTATGCAAGCCACAACTTACACTCTGAAGCCTGAAGCATGACAACTTTCAGATCCAGTCTGGTGAAAATGAGAACTGCATGCTGCTGCCACCTGGCACAAAAGTTGTTTTTGTATGCTACAGCATTGCTGTCCCAAGAAATATTTCCAATTTCATTGCACATTCACAAATTTCTATTCCGACATTGATGTATACCAGAGTCAGACTCGGCAATCACATTCTCTAAGGAAGTAGAAAAGGCCATCAGCACACTCAGAAACAGCCCCGGTTTCTTCCAGACAAAATTGTGTGAGTTCTCAGACTGAAATGATGTGGACCGCTCGCAGGAGCTCGGGAATAGCACACTAGTCACCAGGTGGCAACACATGACAGCATATGTTCTGATCTGCCAAGGCTGGAAAAAGAAGTGGCGGTCCACTTGTAGACAGTTTCAGAACTATAAGGCCAGTGATTGGCCAGTTCCCTAAGCTGTGACATGAAGCTACATGAGAGCATGACGCAATGCTTGCCAATCGAGCATAAAGCTCCAAATGCAGGCAAACATCAAATGAATCACAATTCTACATATCAACCTTGATAACCTTGCACATCTATAAATGGAAGCAATTTATGGCAATATCTGTAACACCATTACTCAATCAAATGACTTCCTGTTGCAGTATAACTTCTACGGCGGCCGCCATTGGCGCTGCAGGCGTACCGGAAGCTGGCCTTGTGACCATGTTGATTGTGCTGACAGCTGTAGGGCTTCCCACTGAAGATGTGGGCCTCATTTATGCAGTGGACTGGTTTTTGTAAGTATTCTCTCCCAACATGCTCAATCCCTTGAAGTGCAAGCATTTTAATTTTCAAGTGTTCTCAATGTCCTTTTAAATGTTCTCAAACAATCTTGAAAATGATACTTCATTTTTAATTACAAAAATGTCCATTAGCAAATTCAAATTAACTTGGCTTATTCAACTTGTTGGAGCTCATTGGTTTAGTATTTTTTGAAAGCAAAAATAGAAAACTATATATTGAGAAAATTCAAATTGGGCTTTGGCTGAATGCTTTACTTTAAGTTAGATGACAAAAGCTTTGAAAACAGATTTGGGGAATGACCAAATGACCTTACAACAAACTATAAAGATGTGGTATCCCTCTTTGGACTGATCAAGTGACTTATATATTATACAAATATGGCATGATATGAGTGCAATATGAAAATTTATTTGCACGAGGAAATTCATATTGAATTTACGAGTGCAAATAAATTTTCGTAAGTTATTGCATGATAATAAGTGCTGCTTTTGTTTTATTGCATGACCACTGTGCTTCCAATATAATGTTCCATTCTGAAAAAAAATTCAGAAAAGAGTGTGTTTTTTAGTCCAAAAAAAAAAAATTTGGAATTTTTTTTTTTTTATAAAAACCTCATGTTGCGCTCTAACTGTGCGATAGGAAAAATATGAAACAAGAGAAAAATTGCAAACAAAATGTTTGGAAAAAATCTCATATTGCAGTCGAACCATGCAATATGGGTTTTTATGATGTCGCCATGTGACTGATTTCGGCCAATCAGCATAGTGGTCATGTAATAATAAAAATTATATAATATATCATTTGCAAGATGCCTAATTTTGGTCAAACAGAAATGCTTTGGAATACTTGCATTGTTTGCTGTTGGTTATTTATCACACCAGACTGCTCTGTTGTATTATTCTGAGATTAAAATTGTTGCCAAGCTGTGTTTTTTGGGATACGTCTTATAAACTCATTTGCATTTGATACAGGGATCGTTTGAGGACTTGTGTGAATGTGTGGGGAGACAGCATTGGAGCTGGACTGGTGGACGCCACATCCCAAGATGACCTTCAGGAGTTAGAGGAGACGGAACAGAGGGAGAGAGACCGTTACAACGGATACGCTGGATACTCCCACTATCTCCATGACAACGGACTGCAAAGTGTCTCTCATCTTTAAATAAGGGGAATTCACTATTTAGAAAAGACGAAAAGACTCCAAAATGACTATTGAGATCCGAATTCCGAAGTGGAAATTACGTTCAACGTTTCCCTGAAGGGCTCGCTTTTACTCTCCACAAGTTTCCGAGTCATGTTTTACCTTCGAAGCAATCCATTCCTGCTCAACATGACATTGTGTTCTTAAATAATCACTCCCTGCCATTGGAGAGATTTTTCCAAGACTGTTTAATGTGTACATATATACTTAGTAACTCACACATTTTTTAACTATACAGGGTACATCAATGAAATGATCCCAACATAATTTGTGGATGTTTATTTTAACCATTATATGAGGCATCAATTACATTGCAAGACATCAAATCTATTCTTCATTACATTGGAATTGTTTTATCTGTGCGCCACTTTTGTGGAAATTTAGAAAATTTATAATACGGAGTGATAAAATAGATAAAATGGTAATTAAAATGTTGTTTTCGCTCTCAGTTAATTTGTCAAAAGACCTTGTATCGAGAAAATTCTATTTAGTCCTATTTGAAGATATATAATTATGTGATATCATGGAACTCATCTCCACTAACCAGGATATTTTTTGTCCAATGTAATTAGTTATACCTGCGTTCAATACTGTATAGGCCTAATACTGTATATAACTGTGATATAATTAACTGCTTGAGAGGCCAAACTAGAGACATGATATTAATTTACAAATTTTACATGATAGTACACAAACATGCGAGTCTAACTGATTATTCTGAAGAGCAACCTAGATTGAAAAAACATAAATCCTATTATTTTTTTCAGAAAACCATATTATTTAATGTAAAACAAGTTGGAATTTATACGTAGCCTACAATATTATTCAAGAAGCGCATACTTTCTTTTAACACCCAATGGATATCATGTCATCAGTTTGTTTTTTCTCAAGCAATTAAATACCTGATATTACCCGAGTGTAACATATCATCATTGCCATGACTTACATCTGATAAATGTTTACTGTAATTTGCTCAATGAAGTTAGTATTGCTTTTTTAATTTTTAGAAGTTTTGACTGTACACTTGTGATGAAGTTCATAAGCTTGTTAATTATGTTTAATAAACATTTTCCAGTTTTATACAAAATTGAGTTTATTTTAGGTCAATATTTCATCTCATTCACATTTTTTTGGAAATGTCATATTATACATTTACAAATCGAATTTCAAGTGGTGTTGTAACAGTGAAATATTGGCTTCTGTTGTTAACATAATGAACTTGCAGACAATTTTTAAAAACATAGTAGATTGTACATATTTGAAGGTTAACTCGAATTGGTTTCATCCAAAAAATAAGTAATATCTATTTGCAAAACAATAATCACAAGACAATAATCACAAAACAACAATCACAATCCTCTCAATTAAGATTAGTAAATCACAGTAGCTCTAGAGTATAGAAGCTGTGGAATAGAATGTGAAAATTTTAAAATATCTTATACCCCAGGGGAAGTAACCAGGCTGTTCAAGTCTAACAGCACCGCCTCTTAACTTTGTAAGTGAAACAGGTGATGATTTGTAATTTGGTCAATGCTAACATCCTCTGCCAAAGCATGAGTTCTCATCTGATGAGACGAAAACACACTGGATGATAAAGCACGATGTTTTAAGGATGCGGGGTAGAAATGGCTGAATTTTGCTTTACAGCACTCAGAGTTATGTACGGTCGAAGTCTTTGATAAGTGAAACCTAAAGCCAATGAAATTTCAATTGGGAGGGGGTTTACTTATGCCTACTTATACCACTCGACACCTCTGTCAGCCAATCACATAACAGTATTTCAGGGGAATAATTCCCATATTCTTTATTTTCCAGTTATCCTCTCATGTTTGACTGTTTGTTTCATGGTATAAGACAGTTATTCACCATGGAATTGGGAATACGTGTTTATCACACCTCGGCCTAAAGGCCTAGGACCTCGGGTGATAAATCACATATATTCCCTCTCCCGTGGTGAATAACCTTTACTATATTGTCAAAGATTTTGACCCATATGTAACTACAATGCTGGTAGAGCAAAGAAAATTGGCAGCCATTCATATCCCACATGCTTCAAATAACGTCCTTTTCGAGCCCATATTTGGTTTCTTTTCATCGGATGAGTATCCTTGCTTCCACAAGCAGTTTGGTTGAGGATGTTTTGCACTTAATTGGCCCAATGGCAAAGCATCACCCGTTTCACTTACTTACAGGTTGCACAGTAAATATTAAGAGAAGTTAATCACCAAAACAATTAGGGAAATAATTATTATTATACTCTTGATTTCATAAATTTTGTTCAGACCATGCAATAATAGTAAGGATGAGACATAAACTAAGCTACCCTCCCTAAAACGTCATGTAAATATGGCATGACTGTGGTGCAAAAGAACAGCTGATGTTCCTTGCTTTTATGCAACAGAGGGCTCCACTTGACAGGATGAAAATAAGACTTGCTTTTGAAATTAGAACTAAAATGGAGCCAAGGAGAGTCTCTGTCTTTCTCCACCATAATCAACAAAGGAGACAGTCTTTCCATATCGTCTGGATTTTCAATGCAGTTCAATATTGTAGGCACAGCTAATTCCAAGAAGATACTCTCGTTCTTGAAGAATAAAGCGAGAGATGAAAAGTCTTCAGCTAAACGCTGTGGAACGTAATAATAGTCAGTGTTCGCACCGTACATCCTGAATTCAGCACCAGTCAGCGTTCGTAATTGGTTGTAACAGCGATGGTGCAGACGGTTGCTCTTCTGACTTCTCTTCATCTTGTTCATTAATCCCAAGTTCTGTTGTTTGTAATCCTCCCACCACCTCCAGTGAGGATGAAAGTCACACATCCCCAGGCGACATTCCCTGACCTTGCGAATGTCTGCCATGCGGACCATCGACTCCTCCAAGTACCACGCCACGTGCCGAGGTCGGTCCTTTATGTCGTTCAAAGACAGAAGGACGTCATCTCCTATAACGGCATAGCCACTGACATCATAGGACATCTTCATTGCCATTGCCACACATTCGTAATTGAACGATCCAGGAAAATGGCCTTTGGGTGTGTCGGGGTATTTTATAAAAGTCAATTTTAATTTATCCATAATTGCTTGCTGGGTGCTATTGGGAGATCTTGGTCCACAGTATACCATATAAGGAAAGAAAGGTCTGTATAAAATTTCAAGGTACTGGATGACCTCATAGTGACCTAAGTTGAAGGTGACAATGAGTAAAACATCAGAGAACTGATCCCAGGGATGTGTCAAGTTGATTTTAGAATCTGAAGGCATGGCATTCTCAAAACCTTTGCAAGTCTCCTGCAGTAATTGAGAAGATGCTTCAGCATTGCTCACTGGCACATAAGGCGCTTTAGAATAATGGGCCCTTCTGGGAACAGTCTGGGAATAATCCACAGGTGAATAAAGAACATCTTTAGATAGATACTTCTCATCCTTTTTGGTAAATGAAAGTTCAACTTTCAAAATAGCCAAGGCTTGAAACCAAGCATTAACTGTATTGATGGATTGCTGTCTAAGAAGAACCTCATGGTTCAAGATGGTCAGGCATCGAATCAGACAATCTTTCGGCTTGTTTCTGTCACAGTATAGCTTATGTATCTGATTTAAAATAGCAATATCCTTATCTGGCAGTTGAGAATGACTAGTATTAGATTCAATATGGTTGAAGCCATTGTGCCAGAGCAGAACTCTCTGACCACTGGCCCACAAAACTTTCTGAGCAATAAGCCTGAGAAGTCTCACAGATGTTTCCGGAAGAGTTTTATCCTGGAGCAAGGCGGGAAATGCTAGCGCCCAAAAAGCTCCGTTTGTGTACATCGCAGACGAGAGTTGGAGATCATCTACAAAAACCCTTTGCGGAACGGTAACAGGAGGTGCACGAAGGTCACATGATGGGATGTTGGCTTCTTTCGGTTTTGGAAAACTAATCGGAGCTTGTACGCTGGGCAAATTTTGTTCGCAAAGGTCATAGTTCAATTTAAGGTCATCAGAAATCTGAAGGGCACCACTTTTCAGCGTGTTGCAACCAAAATGATAACGATAAGGAATGAAATCCAGTGTCTTAATGTTGTAGGAGTCATCCTTCTTCGGCTGTGGTTTATAGACTAGTCCGGAATAAGACCTCTTTAGTATTACGCCTGGGTTGTCTTGCATGGATGTCATCCATGTTTTTGATGGCAAGTAGATTGCATCTGCACCTTGCTGAAATAATAATAATCCCCAGAAACTTAAAGCATTGGTACTAATTTTATAAGTTGCAAAATATCAACACTAAAGAGACGCCCAGAAGCAAAAGCGAAGTTCCAATTTTACTGTAATCGGATGAAACCAGAATTTTTTAACCCACGAGAAAAAAATCTGAATCATTGCCCTAAGTGAAATTTTCAGATGTGTGTAGTGCAACAGAAAGTAAAAATGGCTCTAAACACAGGATTCCCAAGTTACACTTTTACAGATGTATCAAAGAAAGACACCATACCTGAATGACATAGAGAAACGTCCACATCAAAGGAGTGTCAGGGATGTGTATGCCAGGGAAGTCCTCTGAGATCTGAATCAAAGTTTTGCTGATGCCTGTATCACAAATGTGTACACTGCAAAGGAAAAGATCAAAGAAAATTTACTATTCCTGTTCCTATTATCAAGAGTATGTTGTAACATAATCTGACTGAACCTGGATTAGATTTACTATCCACTGCCTCTTGACATAAGTCAGAACTTTCCTGGGAAGTCTTTGATATGTTCCAGAGCCCAGAAGCAACAAGGTGGTCAGCAGTCCAGACAGTCTAAGCTCTCCAAAACAAGTCTTATATATTTACATGTATCATTTTCTCTAACCTCATACACAGTATAAACTGATCTCAATTTCGTCTTGAGTCATGATCCCATGGAATCTTTTTACAAAGATCTATACTTGTACAACAGTTACTATAATCTTGACCAAACTTTCCAGAAGTTGCTTCAATAAGTATCATCTCATCTTAGTAATTTCAACCATGTACTGGACTCATTCTAACTAGTCTCACCCTAACTAGTCTCATCCCGACTAGTCTAATTCAAACTATAGTCTGACCCCAACTAGTCTCATCCCAACTATAGTTTCACCAATCTCAATTCCACTTAACTTATTGAACTTTTTCCATCTCATCTCATCTTATCTCATTTCATAGTAAACTTTGAACTCACCTTTCACTGTCATTGGTCAGGACTGCTATATTCCAAGCATTGAACATCATGGCTGCTTGACTGCAGAGCCTGTGTAGTGGTTCAGAATAGCCCGAGAGGACAATCCACTTGACCATCCTTGGTGGAGCAGAGGGCAGAGGGGGAGGAGTGGGAGATTCTGTGCTCACTGCCCTTTTGGGGTTGTTTTGAAGCTGGTTGGATATCTGTTGGAGGATGAAGTTAGAATTACAAATAAAAGTATGAAGGTACTGTGCAAAATTAAGCATCTGCCTAATCCTTGCTCCCACAAGCAGTTTGAGAGTTTGGTTGGGTAATGGTAAGCAACTTAGCATTGACTCAACGGCAAACATCCCATCTCACTTACTTTGCTTACTGTGTTACTTAACTATGTCTGCCTTCTGGACCATTTAGGACCAGCATGACAACATAAGAAAATATCAAAAACTGTTATGATAATTCTAATCATGGAAAGTTGCAACAATCCAAACATTGCCACATGTAGAGTAGTGCGGGGCATGCAGCCCCCCTTAACTTCGAGGTGTGATTTGACCTACTTTTTATGGTCGATTAGTTGAATGGTTGTGCTGTCAGGAAGGGATCACTTGACTCTACATATAACTAGTGAAACAAATGTCTGCCAATTTTAATAAAGGAGTTACAGCCATTTTTGTAAAAAAAAATGCAAATGGACTCCTTACCCTACCCATCAGGCAAGAAGCCCCCCTATTATAATCCTATGGCAATTTTTTATGCTAACGCATTCAGCTTGAAAATTATTTCTTGGGGTTCTTCTATCATTTTAAAGGCATTCTATTATTTTACTTTTTCTGAATTTCTGAATTTTTCTGTTATACTTTTATTTTTTAATACTTTTGTGCCCTTTTTCAATTTTGTTCAAATTTTTTCTATGTTAATTAGCTATTCTATCAAGATTTAAGGTAAAGTGCACATTATTAAATGGTTTCTGAAGCAGCTTCGAGGCCCCAGTGAAGGGGGCCTCATGGCCCATACCATTGTGGCGCCTCTCGCCCAAAACACACATATTTTAATTTGACCTCTATATTTTGAACTAAAATGTAAACAACATGATCCAAATCATATTTATATGATGTCATAAAGTGAAGCAATGCAGATATCCATTATACTTTTAAATATTTCCAAAGTTATTTCTGACAACCCCTTTCAAATAATTACTCAAAATTTTTAAAAAAAAGTATACTTTTTTGTTTCTATAATTTCTACTACATGTTGGTGCTGTTTGCCCTGAAAAATTTTGACATCAACTAAAAAGCCTCTAGCTTCAATCCTATCCATACGAAAACGCACCAAAAATGTAAGTTTAGATATAACCCTGGGGGGCCTCTCACCTAACCCGGGCTTCTTGCCCCGATATACTCTATGTGAATCATGTATGACGCTGTTTCAGATTTTAAAAAAACCATTGCAAGAAAAAGGAACTTGAAGTAAACACACAAAGCAAATAAAAGATTGTAATATATTTGCAATTACCTTATATAGAAAGAACATGCCAATAATAATCAAAACCACAGGCAGGATCTTCCTCGTCCTGCCCAGCAGCCAGGGATAGAGTTGCATGCTGTCAATGCTGTGGTCCTTCATTGGTCCTTCATTGGACCACAATTAAGGTGACTGTCTGGATGATGGAAGGTACTGTAATTGATATACGCCTATATTTATTCTTTAGACATTTTAAAATCAAAACATGCACAATGATTTTGGTCTGCTCCTACACATATATATTTTCTTTTCTAAAAAACGTTTAGTTGTACAGGATTTAATCCTCATAGGCTCTCTCGAGATTGAAGGTTTGGTAATGCTGTGATGACTAGGCCAATCAATTGAAGTATCAATTTAAATTCATAACATTGACATAACTCAATGCCCTTTGTAAGCAGGCAAAAACAAGAAGAGGGAAGAAATAACGCAGGAGAATCATGTCAACCAATAGTATCTAAGAGGGAAGAAATAAGGCAGGAGAATGTCAACCATTAGATTCGAAGAGGGAAGAAATAAGACAGGAGAATGTCAACCATTAGATTCGAAGAGGGGAGAAATAAGGCAGGAGAATGTCAACCATTAGATTCGAAGAGGGAAGAAATAAGGCAGGAGAATGTCAACCATTAGAATCTAAGAGGGAAGAAATAAGGCAGGAGAATGTCAACCATTAGATTCTAAGAGGGAAGAAATAAGGCAGGAGAATGTCAACCATTAGATTCTAAGAGGGAAGAAATAAGGCAGGAGAATGTCAACCATTAGATTCTAAGAGGGAAGAAATAAGGCAGGAGAATGTTAAAATGGTTTACATTTTCCTGCCTTATTTCTTCTCTCTTTTAACGATTAGATTTCAGAGAAGGGGACTAGGAGTTTGTTGCTTTTTTTTTGTGAAAAAAATTAATTCTTTCCTGGCAGTCATGAAATGAATGATTTTAAGGACCGGACTCTTTAACATAATATTGTTTGATTTACAAATGAATAAATGGAGCATTGCATTCTCGAAATTAATAACTAGCTATGCCCCGCGGTCTATGCAATTTTCATGAAATAAATAATTTGCAATTGAGAAATAACTCCAAGCCCCCCCCTCCCGATATCGAATTGATGTCTCCAAAGATGTTTCTGCAGCCAAGCACAATTTAATATACAATATATTTATACCGGTAATATAGTTTTGGAAATGTGGCAGGAATAGGCCTACATCTTGCTCATTATTATAAATTATCTTTTCAACAGCATTGTTAACAGTTAGCATTTCAACAAGGAGAGAGCTTAATACTCTAGAGGCACATCTGTTGTATACTGCAGAAGAACATAAGCCTCATCTTTAAGATGTAGTAACATGATCCCCTGTTCAGATAGTCAATGTTCAGAGGATCAATTATTACATTCCCATGGGGAGCTACAAGGTTGTAACATCATATGGGATTTGTCAGAAGGCCTTGGGGAAGCTTATTGGAGCCTATGAATATATATCATACATACTGTTTATTGTCCTTTTGTGAGATGTGGAAATGATGCCATCATATAGAAGGCAACGTAGTGAAATAATGTTAGAACATGTTGAAGGCCATTTATTTCAACAGCCATGAACATAGTGAAGGCATAATTACGTTCACCACTAGATTATTAAATTGCTCAATTCAGTTATGGTAAGCTCTGATTGTTGTAACTGGTAACAAGGATGAATTAATCAATAATTTGGCAAACTCAATTACTTGGCAGCTCCTGGAATTGATTGACCATGTGATGTAAAGCAGCAGGCATTTCATAAAGAATTAATTAAAAGAAATTCACTTTTAAATCAATGCAAGCTGACACCTCAGTGTATTAAATTTGGTTGCTGAAGCTGCAGCACCTGAGCCAATGAGTTTTCTTGAATTATTAACACACACTCCTTGAATGACCTCTCAAGTAACAATTGCGGTTTTGGGATTAAGCTAATGGGGGAAACTGCTACACCGGAAGCTGGCAGATTGCAACTCTAGACTGTCGATAAAGCCAAGCATTGGACCTCTGTTGCCCCTTTCTTTTACACTGTAATAAGTAGCCCATCTGGCGTTCGGATGGATCACATTGGAGCTAGTTAGAGGGAGGTGGCTAGCCGGCTGGGCCTGTGCTAGTTTCATTGATCGCCAGGAAGGAGAGGGGGGAGCCAGGGGAGGCGGGATAGCTCACTCGGCCCCGTTTTAGCCAGGCAGCCATTCTGTGTCGCACATTACGTCGATGACGGCGTCTTTTACGTCCACGACGGCCAATATGCCGTCGCGACGGAACGTCATGACGCCTCCAGAACATCAATACGAACGTCTTGCACAGCGTCATCAGCGTCAGGATGAACGACGAGCAGGTATGGAGTTGTGGAGTGTGTTCACACAATGTGTATTGTATAGTCAGACCTGTAGCTCACAGCTAATTGCACTGTGTAGCTGGTGTTATAAATAGGTCTCGAGCAGCTAAAAGACATGTCATGTCCTGAGCTGGAGTTGCCCATGTATTGACCAATGTATTATTTGGAAAGCTGTACCAATAAGAAGGTGCTTACCTGAACTGCTGGCCTAGATGCAATGACAAAATACTGTCAAATTTCCCCGCGAGTTGTGCATGACCTAGATATACCTGGCTGTTGTTTGCTGATATTATCAATGCTGAATCAATGTACACTCTATAGCAGCTAATAGTGTAGCAATGTTTTTACAGCCAGACAAGTATAGTGTCCTTTGGCATTGGCATGCATGCTGGCTATAAATAATAAAGCAGCTCTGCAAGTTGCCATCAATTACATGAGTGCAGCATGATTAGGGAGCTTCAGGAGTTGATTAGCTTATTAGGTAAGCCCATTAACACCACTTAAAGAGCTTAAACATGAAATTTTATCTGCTCAATGCTAAGCAGCTAAAACAAACATTTTTAGAAAATGTGCATTAAACAATGAAAGCGAGCAAATTTATCGATATTGTATTTTGTATCAAAGCCATTGAAAGGTTATTGATTATCTGGTTATTCTTGTTACAGACTGTTTAGCCCTCAATTACAAACAGGACATGGTCATTACCTGAAGTTCCTGAACTGCAGTTAACATGGTTGACTTATTGATGAATTGATTGCTGCAGTTTTGCTTCAGGCATCCACATTTAGCTGGACCACCATGAATAATGGGGTACTTGAAAATAACCCTGGTGCTCTCAAAATATCTGGGTCCCTGTCCCAATTGTCATTAATTCCACCACAACCTCGGTACTGGTCCTGGATCTCACAATTTTCAACCAATTACAGTAATTGTCTTTTTTAGTTGCATGCTGTCTGTTCTGATTTGTTTCTTGCCCGGTCATATGGGCCTATGTTGGACGGCATTTTTAATATTCCTTCACCTTGTTGCCGTGTCCTCCTGTCCTATTTAGCCTATACCCAGTGTGTTAATACAGGATGTAAAGCCCCAATCCACCATCCATTTTTTACATGTATAAGCGATCTTTTATTAATCCAGAGAATTGTAATTTCATGAAAAGAATTGAAGATACTGAAAGTTCTACTGGTGCAAAAAGAAGCTTACAATCTTTAATTTGGTAAAGATAGACGTTCATACTTCATAGTCGTTTCTGCTTCACCTTTTCAGAATGCAAGTCAGATCAACAGAACCTTCACAGATGAGATAGACCCAACAAGCCAAAATGGTTCGTACGGTGGTCTTCATGATTCGGAGGATCAGTCTCTGGTTGAGACGCAGAGAGAACCCCGAGCAGCTCTTCTTTGGAGTCCTGTGTTTGCTGGCGCTCATGCTTTTTGTACGAATCAAATGGCGGCCTTCCATGGACTGGGTAAATTTTGTCACTTTGATTAATATAAAAATCCTATAAAAACCCTCTGTATGACTATGTCACAGGCATCACAATCATTGACTGTAGACTGGCTTTTTTCCTGGTGCTGGCTTTCTTTTAACTGTGGTGCCTCTAAATAGCCCATACAGGTGCTGATGGGGCATAGAACACAAACTCAACCCCCTCGTAACTGTGGTTTAAACAACCCAGCTCCCCATTTGTACAATATTGCAGCAGGATAGTTCAAGCTCTGCTGGACTTGCCAACCTTTTGCCTATAGAGGTTGACCTTTACAGTGAGCACCAGTGGCTGTGGATAGTGCAGGAGTATTGAACAGTTAGTGTTGAACAGTTGTAATGCCTGTGGCATATTATGGGTTGTGGCCGGGAATACTGGTAGTATATATATATATAAATATATATGTAAGTAATTTCTTGCTACATCTCATAGTGCTGTGCCTGTGACAGACTATGATGCTGAGAGCAATTCAGTATTCTGGCATCACTCCTGCAAACAGTTGATTGAGAAATCGGAACCTTTATTTTACAGCCATCCTCAATGTAATGCAATAACACTTATAATATTTACTCTTATAGCATTACATTGAGGATGGTAGTAAAATAAAAAGTAAAGAACAAGTCCTTTAATACTCTTATTGCATTACATTGAGGATGGTGGTAAAAATGAGGTTGCCTCTAAATAGGTGCTATGGGTAAAACACAATTCACTCACTCACTCCCTGGTGGTAAAATGAAAGTTTTAAAAGAATAAAAATTTCACTACAATCCTTTGTGTAATACCATGAGTCTTGCATTACATTGAGGATGGTAGTAGAATGGAAAGATAAATATTAAGAATTTCACTACCATCCTCTGTGTAATGCCATGCCTCTTATAATACTTAATACATTATATTGAGGATGGTAGTAAAATAAAGAGTTTAAGAATTCAAGATTATCCCGATAGTCGGGATTCTTGAAGAGAATACTTACCTAAGCCCTGTATACTATAACAATAGGATTCCCCTAACTACCTCCGAAATAATCACTGCTCCCTCGAAAAATGGACGCTCCCTGCGCTCCCCGTCACATCCGGGTCACCGCGCATGCGCCGTCAGTTTCTTCCTAAGCACCTGTCCTAACAGATAGAACTAGTGTGCAGGGTGGAAGGGAGGGGCAATGCCCAGGGCTTAGGTAAGTATTCTCTTCAAGAATCCCGACTATCGGGATAATCTTGAATTCTTAGTCGTTCATACTTACCTAAGCCCTGTATACTATAACAATAGGATAGACTCCCAAAGCCGTACTCGGGAGGGTGGATGATACACTAGTTCCGGTAAAATCCAAACCTAAAATAGTATAACCCAAAACTCGAGGTCCTTACCTCAGGGAGGTGGGTGGGTAACCCAAGACAACTAGTATCCAAAGAAAAAACTCGAGGTCCTTACCTCACTGCTTAGATGGATCAGTCGCAGACTCCAGTCCAAGGACACTCCGGCCGAAGCGGGCCCCGCGAGGAGCAACGTCCAGATGGTAGTGCTGGAGGAAGGTGGAGGAGTGGCGCCAGTCCGCAGCCTGCATCACATCGGAGATGGAGGCACCCCTCAGGATGGCAGTAGAAGTGGCCTGGCCACGAGTAGAGTGGGCCCGGACCCTATGGGTAAGCTGGCGACCAGCGGCCGCATAAGCAGCATGGATCACCTGCACAATCCAGCCAGCGATTGTGCGCTTAGCGGCCGGACGGCCGAGATTACGAGCACCAAAACACACGAACAAGTGGTTATGGGTTAAATGTTTCTTACGTAATAATCGTTTAGTTAACTTAAGATATCGGGTTAGACAGCGGACAACACATAATTTCTTATCACTATAAGACGGCAAAAAAATATCTTCCCCCAAATGGGAAGGGTTAGCTGTCTTAGGTAAAAAACCCGCCACCGTTCTTAAACGAACGCCGTCCGATTCGAACCGTAAATGAGACGAGGCCCTACCAAGGGCCTGAAGCTCCGCGCAACGGCGCGCCGAGGTCACTGCCACCAAAAATACTAATTTAAGGGTCAGTGACTGCACACTACAAGCAGCCAAAGGCTCAAAAGGAAAACCCTGCAGAAACTTAAAGACAACTTTAAGGTCCCAAGAGGGTTAAAGTTCTCGGGTCGGGGGCAAGCGTAGGAACACCCCACGCATAAACCGACAGACCCGGTAATGTTTGCCTATGGCGAGGCCCTCAAGGCCCGCATGAAATTTTGAAATGGCCGACCGGTAGACACCAATGGTCCGGTAGGCAAGGCCCTTGTTGACCAAGGATTGCAAAAAGGCTAAAACTTCGCGCACAGGCGCCTGGCGAGGAGGAACCCCTCGGGCAGAGCACCAATGACAAAATATTGACCACAGCTTGTCGTACTGCCGAGCTGAAGACCTTCGGACAGAGCCCTGGAGGGTGGTGATAACGTCCTCCGGAAGGCCCTCTGCTCGGAGGATATGCCGCTCACCTTCCAAGCCACCAGCTGCAACCGTTCGGGGGCTGGGTGGTGAAGGTGGCCGTGGTGCTGGGACAGCAGGTCCGGGGGAGTGGGGAGCACCACCGGGGTGTCCACCAACAGATCCAGGACCTGGGGGAACCAGGAGCGGCGGGGCCACAGTGGAGCGATCAGGATGACCGTCGCGCCGTGTCGCCGGACCCGGTCCAACACAATGGGAATTAAACAAAGAGGCGGGTAGGCGTAACCAAACAAACCCGTCCACGGCAGAGACAGACTGTCCGTGTGGAAGGCCCGTGCCGATGGCAGGCGACTGCAAAACGTGGGCAGCTGATGGTTGGTCGCCGAGGCAAAAAGGTCGATGTGAGGGCGACCTAGAAGCAGAAACACCCACTGGACGACGGACGGTTTCAACCGCCATTCCAGAGGGGAGACAAAATGCCGGCTCAGCTGATCGGCCTGGCAATTGTCCTGGCCTGGCACAAACTCCGCTCGGAGGGAGATGCCCAGGGAATTGGCCCAAGTGAGGAGGCGATATGTGTGCATGCACAGGGTCGGAGACCGAGTGCCGCCCTCCTTGTTCAGGTAGGAGACAACCGTCGAGTTGTCTGACCGCACCAGTACATGTTTTGCCTGCAGAAAGGTCTGAAAATGACGCAGAGTGAAGGCAACCGCTTGGAGTTCCAGAACATTGATGTGCCAACGGGCCATCACGTGGTTCCACTTGCCTTGGACCGCCATGTCCCGCAAGTGGCCACCCCAGCCGTGGAGCTGAGAGGCGTCCGTAGTGACGACCTCCTGGGGGACTGGGAGTTCCAGGGGAACGCCCTGAAAAACATTGCCGGGCAGGGTCCACCAGTGCAGGTGGGGCATCAACGGGGCCTGAATCAAAATCAATTCCTCCAGGTTGGGAAAGGAGGTAAAGTTGAACTGGCCGCATGAAGAGGCGACAATGCCGAATCATGGGAATCATAGAAGCCATGAGGCCCAACAGGCTCAAAAAGGTCCGAGCCGAGAGGCGAGCACCCAGATGGAACTGCTGAAGCAGATCCAGTAATTTGGCATGCCGCACCGCCGGGAGCTGCACGCAGCCGAGGACGGTCAAAAAACGGGCTCCGAGGAAGACCGCATCCTGAGAAGGAATCAGGTTGGACTTATGGAGATTGATAATGAAGCCGGCCTGGAGGAAAAAATTTCGCACCAGGGACAGGCTGTGGACAAGTTGGGCGTAACTGGGGGCCCGAACCAGGATATCGTCCAAGTAAGGGTAGACATGAACCCCGTGGGACCGGGCGAGGGCCGCGACGGGGGCCAGGACCTTCGTAAAAATCCGCGGTGCGGACGACAGGCCGAAAGGAAGGACCCGGAATTGATAAGCTTGGCCCGCCACCTTGAAACAAAGGAAGGGGCTGTGGGACGGTAGGACGGGCACATGAAGGTACGCGTCCTTGAGGTCCAACGTGGCCAGCCAGTCGCCTGGCTGGACGGCCTTGACCACAGAGAAAAGCGTCTCCATCTTGAAATGGGACTTTTTTACAAACTGGTTTAGATGACTCAAATTCAAAATTGGCCTGAGGTCTCCTGTCTTCTTCGGAACGAGGAAGAAGGTGGAATAAAACCCCTGGTTTTCGAGGTGGGGGGGAACGGGTTCGATGGCTCGTTTGAGTAACAAATCGGCCACTTCGGCTAATAACACGGGGAGAGGAACTTGGTTACTCTGACCCCCTGAAAGGGTGGAATGCGAATAAAAGCTATTGTGAAACCCCGCATGATCGTAGTGCGCACCCACTGATCGCTGATCTGGCGATTCCAGAAGGTGGCAAAATGGGGGAGACGGCCCCCGACCGGAATGCCCGGTAGCAGCGCCTGGACAGCCGGTGAGCTACCCAGACGACGGGCCAGGCCCCATACCAGGGGACTTAAACTGGCCCTTCGCACCGCCGCGCTGGGAACTGAAACCACGACCCTTCGGGGCAGTCTTCCAGGATTTATAAGGCGGCAGTTTGTCAGCAACGGTAGACTGACGCTTAGGCGGCGGCCCGCCAGACGACTCGGCCCGACGCTTGAGTGGCCCACCAGACTGCTTTCTGGGGGCAGCTAAAGAGGCAGTGGCCGCCAAGGCCTTACTCGTCAGGCGATATGACTCTAATTTCGCCTTTAACGGAGGGCCACACAAGGTACCATCCCCAATCGTGGGGAAATGCTTTACGGCCGTTTTGATCGAAGGCGCCCAGCGGGTCTGATCAACCCACAACGAACGCCGCACCCACTTAGCTTCGGCCGCTTGCCGAGCGTGAAGGTCGAGCGAGTCAAGGGTAGCGTCTTGCGCGAGTACACACACCTCGGACATAGACGCCAGATCACAATTGGCCACCAAATCAGTATACTGGTCAGACGCAAGGTTGTGGCGACAGTAGGAATCCAGCTGCGTAAGCTGTTGGGTAAGATACTGCAGCATCCAGGACTGGGACACGTTGCATGACATGCCCAGTAAAGATTGCTGTTCAATGTAAGCCGCGCGGCGATCAACCGAGGCAAGTTCCGGATTGGGCAACTTGGGCGTCTTAACCTGCACCTTGATCTGAGCTTGCTCAAGCTCCTGAACAAGGTATTCATCCACAATCCGCGCTGGTTGCAAATAGGCACCAAAATCTTTGTCAACAATCTTGTAACGAGATTTGGCCGACAGGCGGTAAAGAGGAATGGCACCCGGGTCGCCATTCCAAATTTTGTCGACAATGTCACGATGGTCGGCATCGAACGGCAGGAAGGCCCCTGCGCGTTTCGTGGTGCCACGAGACGAGACAATCCGATTCGGCGTCTTAGTAGTCGTGACCGCATCAGAAATCTGAAGTGCATGGATGATGCGCGTCAGCGCATCAACATAGCTATCAGAAGCAGTCTGAGACAAAGGGAGACCCTCAACAGAGTCACCCGCCTCAGAATGGGCCTCAGAATGGGCCACAGACGCTGTCTCAGGACCGCGTTTGTGATCCCAAGAGGATCGCATGCTGTCCCCATCGGAATCACGATCCGTGGGGCACAACAAAATTTCGGCCTCCTCAACCGCCAGGTTGGGATGAGCCTGAGTAGAAACAGGAGGATGACTGACTGTCGCCGGACAGTTAGCAGAGCTCTGAATCACTGTGGCAGGGTGGTCCGCGCCAGCGGCCGCCATATTGCCATGAAGTGAAAACATGTCAGAAAACATGCTACGAAAGTCAGACTTCAGGTCAGACTTAAAGGTAGCCAAATCGTCAAAGGTAACCGGAACCGGCGGTTTCGGCGGTGGGGGAACACCAGCAGGATACTTGGACTCCCAGTCCTTAACCCTAGACTTAGACATCGTTCCCATTTCTGAGCATAATTCGCACGTGTGGCCATAACCACGACAGCGCATGCAAAAGTCATGCGAGTCGTCGTTGTAAAGGAAATGAACCTTACACTTTCCGCAAATCTGGTAGCCGACGTCCGCCGCTGCCTTATCCATCCTGCCACACGCGTTGACACAACCAAATAATGGTACAATCTTTCTTCAAAAACGCTAATTTCGGAGGCTGAAACACGAACCGTCTTCACGGAAGCGTGCTTAGAAGAAACTGACGGCGCATGCGCGGTGACCCGGATGTGACGGGGAGCGCAGGGAGCGTCCATTTTTCGAGGGAGCAGTGATTATTTCGGAGGTAGTTAGGGGAATCCTATTGTTATAGTATACAGGGCTTAGGTAAGTATGAACGACTAAGAATTCAAATTTCATTCCCACCCTCTGGGTGATGGCATGCATCTTGTAAGTATACTCTTATTGCCGCATGATTACTTTTGAGATTGTAATAAAATAAAGAGTGAACGAATAAGAATTTCACTACCAACCTCTATCTAATGCCATGAGGTTTATAATTTACTCTTATTGCAATACATCGAGCAAAGAAGTGAAATAAATGTTAAAGAACAAGAATTAAAATGTAAAGAATAGGAATTTCTACTACAACCATCCTCTGTTTTATGCCATAAGTCTTGTAATACTCTTTTGCATTACATAGAGAATGGTAGTAAAATAAAAAGTTAAGGAATACAAATTTCACTATCATCCTCTATTGAATACAATGAGTTTAACAATAATGTTGTTGCATTACATTGAGAATGCAGGTAAAATGTATTTAAGAATAAGAATATCACTACCATCCTCTATGTAATGCCATAAGTCTTGTGATACTCGTATTGCATTACTTCGAGGATGGTAGTAAAAATAAGTTGATTACATTTCAGGTGGTCCAAGATGTGGCAGTCTTCGAAGATGTCAACAACCACATTGGACTCCTGGGGAAAAGTTTGGAAAAGCATGAGAAGTGGATTATCGTAACCTCTATACAAGAACCTACAGATGCTTTAAAAAATTTGGCACAGACTCCTGGGTGGAAGATGTTGGTGGTTGGAGATGCCAAAACGCCAGTTTCTTGGAAGTAGGTGGAATTGATCATATTGATTGTGTTTGTATGTACCCTGTGATAACTGACATGACTTAGCATCAATGACTATTGATTATTTGGTGCATTTTAATTACTGTCCTTCGAAGTTTTTTACGAGCCGTCTGGTAATGTCAAGGCTTATGTAGTATAATATGCGTGCCTACTTAGATTTTAATACGGAAAACTAAAAGGACAAGTTTTTGGAAACAGTTTAATACATCAGTTTTGCTAGACAAGCATTCCATTCTTAATTATTTAATACATGTTTCTAGCCTTCCATAAATTTGCATACGTGGAGAATTTAAGTGTTTCTATTTGTTTTGCAGGATCCCAGGAGTAATATTTTTGGATTTACGCAAACAAGAAAAACTTGGCTACCATATTGTATCAGTATTACCATATGACAGTTACACAAGGAAACTCATTGGTTACTTATATGCAATTCAACGAGGGGCCCACTACATTTATGACACGGATGATGATAACCTCCCATGGGACCAACTTCAGACATTTCATTACAAAACACCAGTGGATATAGTGATGGTCGATTCCCATTCCTTGGTGTTTAACCCTTACTCCCACTTTGGACAGTCTTCCATATGGCCAAGAGGCTACCCCATAGAACACTTCACAAACACCACATGGAGACATCGATACAAACTTTGTGAAATTAAAATGCCTGCCATCCAGCAGGGGCTGAACAATGGAGACCCCGATGTCGATTCCTTCTTCAGGATGTCTCGTAAATTCCCATCAGGAAGATTGAATGTGCAGTTTGACAGCAAACCTCCACCAGCAGTGCTCCCAAGAGGCACCTTTGCCCCATTTAACTCCCAGAACACCCTCTTCACCTACAAGGCTTTCTGGGGTCTTGTTCTGCCCGTAACAACGACATTCCGCACTTGTGATATCTATCGCGGTTACTGGACTCAGAAACTATTATGGATGCTGGGAGAACATGTTGGATTTTATCCTCCCAATGCATACCATCAAAGAAATGAACATTCGTACATCGATGATGCCCTTCAGGAAACTGATTTTATTAAGATGGGAAAACTATTGAGCCTGCTCAAATCCTGGGAGTGCTCCCGTCTGCATTTCTTTTCTTGCGCGAGTGATCTGGCCAAAGAGATGGTCCACTGGGGCTTCTGGAGACCTGAAGACATAGAATTAATTGATGCCTGGTTCACAGATTTATCATCTATTGGCTATGTCCCGCCGGCTATCAAAGACAAAGACTATCACATCTGTCATGAACGACATGATGACACCTTACTTTTCACCTTCTTTCCAAACTTGCAACCAGCTCCTATGCCGCACACCCAAGAAAATTACATTCCAAAAACCAGCATTGTCCATAAAACAATGACAAACTTCATGGAATCTACATGCCCTGGACAGACTTTCAATTACAATTTCAAGCCCTCGGAGGAAAAAGATCTTCTCTTCCAAGATATCCTTGTCATTATCAACCTGGAAGGGAATGGCGAAGGCATAGGTGTACTCGAAAGCTGGTACAGAAATGTCTTTTCCAACATTCTTTATTGTGGCAAAAGGGACCAGGTGAGCCAACTGACTATAGACAAGTGGCAGGTCTCCTATGTCGCTCTAAATAAGCATCAAGCTACGCATGTTGGATGTTTGTCGGTTGCGATGCGGCTTGGCTACAATGTCACTGGGTATCTGTTCTTACCAGAAAACATACTTGCCAACCCTATCACTCTGTCTAAACACATCGATAACCAGGTGTGGCTCACTAAAGACTGGCTTGTTGATTCCCCTGGTCTGTTGGATGCCTGTGCTAATGGCAAATTACACTGCCAACCATATACTAAGTCTAAAATTCTTGGGTTGTCCGAAAACCTACCCCAGCTTGACACTGGCACCAAAATCAAGGCCAAGTTCAAGAAATGTTTCGATAAAATAGCAAAAGACCCATCGTTGCAAGCGGGAAAGACTGTATACTATCTGAGAGACATTGTGTTTCATCTTCCAACGAGACTTAAGGCGATATTCCAACAACTGGCAAAGCTGTATGATAGCAGTGACTATGACACTTTGGTAATGCTCCTGATGGAATGTGTGGAAATTGCTCCTGAATACCTTGATTACACGGACAGTCTTGACGGTCACGCAGCCATGATTGCTGACTACACATTCCCATACTACACTGAGAGTGTCCTCAGGAAAGGTGCTTCAACTATTAAACACTTCTGCCTGAATGCCCTCAAGTAAATCCCAAACCTGAAATATCTTTTTGACTGTGATTCAATCATTTCACATCATGGGACAAGCCAAAGACATCACTGTGCTAAAGTTATACTCAGTCTTAGTCTAGGCTGGGAATCTTGTAAATTTGCGAACTCTGATGAGACACGTCCAATTAATGAATGTTTAATTACTTTCATGAATGTTGCAGTATTATCACTTTCTATTCCTGTTACTCTTATATATTTACATGTTTATAAAGCTTAATTTATAGTATTATATATCCTAAATCTTTTATTACCACAACTTCAAGATGTCCTAGTGATGGCTACAACGTTATACGTGGTCTATGTATTCATTGAGATTTCTGAAGCCAGTGATGCTATGTTTAATGCAGACTTATCATAAGATATGGTCAATATTTAGTTGTTGCTAAGCTGTGCGCAAATTATGAATTCAGTATGATACACCTTGAATCTAAAATCATTGCATGAATTTCACTGTATATTACAAGGCTTATTTTATCATATTTTACATTATTTGAAGGTTTCTCTCTACATTTTATTGGTGTATAAAGTGTAATCAGTGAAAATGTCATGATCAAGACATTATGTCAACATGTGCATGTTTATTATATACACGTATGTGTGTTGTTTCAGACTTTCATGTAAATAGAACTATTATAGAAGCTCAGATGTAACTGATAACTGAAATTTCCGGTTGGCTATAGCTAGCTCTTGTCAACTTGTCTTAAATTGCCAACTGCAGGGAGTATTATCTATATTAAATGATGACATCGAACTTTGCTGTAATATAAGCTCAGTACTTCCCGTAGCACTGCTTAGTGTCAACATGCTTGCAAGAAGTATATGTATTACAATTAATTGCAATTTTTAAAAGCGAATCTATGCTGCAAACAGTGACCATTTACTTGTGCTTCAATCACATATCAGTTACGTACCCTCATGTCAAGGGATATATTTTGAAAATGGTCTCCATCTGACCATCTCCTTGCTTAGAAACTATTAAGGTTTTACCCGAATTTCTTTTTAAGGTCCATTTACCTATAGATGTGTCAATTGCAAGTTTGGAACTTAATTGCATGCTTCTCAATCAAAAAAAAAATCAATACATGTAATGTTTTTAGATACTTGTCACTACTATAAGATTTGTCATTGCATGACATTCAGAAAGTGACTTTTAATTTTCAATGGAAAACACTGTTACTTCATCACTATTATCATTACCATTTGGCCCCATGTATTCTACCGAAATTGCAAACGTAAGAAAAGGTGCTCATGTCATACTTGTAGATCTCAACGTTTCTATCTACGGTTTCTATATAGTCATTTGTGTAAAATTGTGTGTCTTGTGCCAGTCGTGGTACTTAGCAATTGTCTCAGATATGAATCACCCTCGATTCAACATGTCTGGAATGACTTGAAACAAGCATGTTGCTTGAGGTTTATTCACATCAACATGTCTCTTATAATTCATATCAATCTTCTTGACTGTTATAAATACTTGTTGATCTTTGTTATATTACTTAGCCAATGTTAATTGTTATTCTGTGAACATTCTCTGGCGAGAAAGAGAAACTACTTTTCAGTGAGTATGATAGTGTAATTTTTGGAAGTAATAACATCCTATAGCTCCTATGACAATATCGGAAATAAGAAAACCACCATAGCCAATATTATTACAGGATGCCCTCTGCCAAGCCTAACCATTCGCTTTGGGCACACAAAATCACAAATTTGTCATACAATTTCATTAGAGAGGTTTTGCTACATAGAAGTCCATGAATGTATAGGTTACCATAGCAACGATGATGTAACTTGGCACTTGTACACGACTACATGTAAACGTGTAGCAAAACCTCTCTAATATGATTTACCAACTTCCCAAGTCCCATGACAAACATCAAATGCAAAATTGTTTGCTCCATGACGGTATCAGAACCAGGAAATTCTCCAGACCCATAACTCCAGCTATATACAAAATGCCCTCTTGTAGGTGTAGCTGTGAGCTTTAGGCCTACAAAATTACGAATTTGTCACACAATAAGCTTTATGACTTCCAACATCTCACAAGTGACAAACATATGATGCAAAATTGTCATGTCAGCTCGTGATAGTATCAGAACCAAGAAATCCACCAGACAATTATTTCTAAAGAACGACTTCCCTATGACATTCACCAAATGCAAAAGTGTCAGTGTAAGCCAAACTCGATGACAGAAGATGGACAGTGTCAGAACTAAGAAATACACTGGACTCAATATTGCAGAATGCTCTTCGATTAGCTTGGGACCCACAAATGTTTCGCATAGAGTAATTTCAATGACTTCTCAAATCCCATGACAACACAAAATGCTAAATTAGCTTAGCTCCTCGACAGTATCAGCCATCAGACCCAAAAGTTGAAAACTCCAGCCAAATACAAAATGCCACCTTGTAAGCTTAACCATTAGCTAAGGCTTATATCTCAAAGATTAATTCACTGCAATAAACTCTAGTAGTTGAATGACAAACCCCCTAAAGATAAATTGTGAATGTTTATTAAAATGGAACTAAAATGACATATATGCCTGAACCAAGATCCATCTTGACTAGGTAGGCAAACTTGTGAACAACGCCACTTTTTGTACAAAACGTAATAATTTTGTCAACAATAATATATAATATACTATCATACATTCATCATAAAATGCAAGTTTATGCACAAGAAGTAAAAATGTATAAGTTCATCTTACATACACACATATGCAAATACACAACATTGGTCATAATAATGCCGTTCACACACAGGACTTCCACTAACGACAAAAAAATTCACAAAGACTGAATAAATTGCTTGGCAGTAACTTGTACTTCTTCGCTTGAACAAAAGACAGTCCTGTCAGTCTTAGGAAATGCATTCGTCAATTCCATAATACCTGAAAAATGTTAAAAATATGCATCAATTATTGATTCATTTTATGTTTCTACTATGAATGGATACTTGTTAATAAATGATATATCACATGATTAATGGATTTTGTTGTACTTTGTTCACTGATATAGTCTTGTTCTTTTTCTTGGGCATGGCAGTCAACATCTTCTACTGATATCACGACTTATTACCATCAAATATTAGTCATGTAAAATTTTGACAAGTTCTGCCACATGATCAATAGAACTTATTGAAGTGTAGGTGGAACTCCAAAGATTGAAACACTGATATCAACATTTTTTAAACTGATCAGCTGCTGATATCAAGATATTATAACTATGAAGAATTTATTTTGTCAAATTTCCCATTAAGTGTCATCGCTAATAATAGTACACAATACTACACATCTGAGTTGATGTGGAAGTATCTGGACATTTAGGCCAAATCAACTTAGAATTTAATATTAGTAAAACGTTACATTATCTTCCAAAGACCTTGCACACCAATAGTGCTCTAAAATGAACAATCTAACTGATGAGATATCCATCATCAATCAACATAAATGTATTTTCTTTCATCTGATATACAATACTTATTGACCATACAATTTGCATTATCAGTGTAATTGCACTGATTGAGAAATCTGACAGAGCCAAGACATTTCACAACAGAAGCGCAAATTAACTTTGGCTGATGCCTTTTGTTGATGCATAATAGGCCAATGTGCCATTAAACTACTTTGCAACCCTTACTGCTCATACATATTTTATACACATTCTACTTCTTGCTATGACCTTGCTAGATCTGTTAGATTTACTCTTGAAATTCTCAAACCAGAGTAGAAACCTTGTGAAAATACTTACATCTGAATGAGATCACTCTTGAGTTTCCATTTGCTCTTCATTCTCGTCCTTCTCCTCGTCATCCTCCTTCTCTGCTTTTTCGTAAGCTTTGTCAGAGGGAGTGACGACCACGCCCTCCCACACACTCATTTCCGTTGCAATAGCTGAGGAGAGAAAAGGTCACAAATTATGACACCATTTTAATACAATAATGACCCCACTTCAACAAAGATAATGTGACAAAATTTCACCAACATTTGAAATTACATTCCTGGTGTATGTGTCATAATATCATAATCACAGGGAGATAACAATAGTAATTGATCGTACAAAAATCAATAATTAAAAAGATTATTTGAATTTATCATATTTATTTATATAACTATCAATAGTTTCTGATTAATTTCGATGCATTGCATTTGATATAATTTTTTAAAGTGTGCCTATGAGCAAGACTGCCATTTCACTGATTGTACTATTGCAGATAAAAATTCAGAAGAATGTAACTAATGCAAATTACAGCCTATAAGATTGCAACCACTTACTAGCTTTTCCGTCCAATCCCAAGATCTGTTTGAATCCCCCGTGACACAACACCCTCAACAAGGTCTGTGCCGTGAAACAAACTTGGTCCTGTTGTTCCAATAACATGCTCGTGTGAACCCTGACGTTGCCTTGTTCACAAGGATCGGCGATTCCTGCAGATCCAGGTAGGAAGAAACCAGCTGCCAGCAGCTGTAAGGATCGCCTGCAAAAAATGAGATGTTAGATATAATGTTCTCACAGGAGATAGTGATATTGATAGTTTACCAAAGACAAAACTTTTGCCGAATGCTCTCAACAAATGCATTATGAATGTTGCAACATTGCAAGCTTTAACTATCATTCTATCAACTTAATTTCAACTGAAACCTCCGATGCATTTCACAATTGTTAATATTGTAGTAATAATTGTACTTATTAAATGTTTTGTGGTAAATTTTCTTTGACAAGAAGTCAATATAGTAGCCTACTAAGGCGCTCGAGAGGCGTAAAATTCAAAACTAAAATATGTAAATAAAATTAGAATTTTTTTATTAAATTATCTTTTTATAAATAGACTTACCTCTGGGACATTTTAGCTTATCAATGCGGAGCGTTTGATCTGGCCCCAATAATAAAAAGAAAACCCCACAGCGCCTCACGTGTGATCACGTGACCTCTCTCGACCAATAGCGCGCTTCGGCGCGAACTCCTATAATTCGTCATATTCAATTTTGAAAAAGCTGTCCACTACCTCCTTAGCGGGGAGGCGGGTGGGAATTAAATAAATGTCCCAGAGGTAAGTCTATTTATAAAAAGATAATTTAATAAAAAAATTCTAATTTTTATTACATTGTCGACTTACCTCTGGGACATTTTAGCTTAATTCAAAAAGACAAGGAGGTGGGTCTTGAGAGAGAGGTAAAATAAAGACGGAATCAACCTGCCTACTCAATGGGCCAGGAAGGTTATCATCGGCCGCTATGCCCTTTCCACGCTATCACTAGAGCCGCTTCCGGGGCACAGCTACGCTGGGGGTTATACCAACCAATGATTGCGATCCCAAGGGTCCTCTCTGCAGTAGGACAACCACCTAAGTCGCATGGCCCCCCCTTTCTTCTGCCCCCGGCACAACTGCCCCGGAATCCTCCCAAGGGGACAAGAGCAGAGCACACCGGACAGCCGGAGGGGCCTCAAAGACAGCCAAGCGAAGGAATGTACACCGCCTGCAGTCTTGACAGCTTACTAGAAGGCAAGAAGTAGAATTAGTGCAGTAACTCACCCGAAGCTGAAGAGAAGAATCAGAACCGTAACTCACTTCCTTGATGGCCACCCGCCAGAGCAAGGCGGCCACCGCCACTGTCATCTCTGGTCAACGGACCACCCCTCCGTGTCCGTGTCTGGCACACCAAACCAAGAAGGGGAGAAGACCGTCACTTCCGCCCCCTCAACGAGCAAGAAGACAGGCCTGTCCAGGGACCAGTCCATAAAGTTGTAAGGGAACCCCGATGTAAGGCAGTGAACCATCCCAATCGATGTACAAGTTTGTGCAGGAAACCCACCGCAGCTTAACCGTAGTACCGCCCGCCAACGGTGTGCTAACCCAAAGAGTAAGGGTGTAGATACAAGCGGCACAGTCAAAGGATTAGTTCAGGTCCGACCCATCCCTGTCACGGTGGTCATCCCTGTCTGAGTCACTCGAAGTTCCAGGGTCCTCGCCAGTAACATCTCCCTTGGAGGTGTGGGCATCGCTGGTAGACCCATCACCCTCCGGATGTTCCTCATCTGTTGACTCGCCGGTATCCCGGTGGCCATCCTTGTCTGACCCACCACGGTCACGACGAGCGTCACTGTCAGACATCCCGCTGCCCCGGGAGTCATCACTGTCAGACCCACCGCTGCCCGGGACATCGTCTGATTCCATGCAGTCGTCTCCCGTCTCCTCAGAGGAAACGGAATGATGCGTCAGCTGCGCAATCGCCTTGCTGGAGTCGCGCCGTGCCCTAAAGTCTGCAAACGACTGCAACTGACCAGCAAACAAGCGTTGCTCAGAGTCTGTGGGCGGAGCAAACCTTAAGAGTTCAACGTCCTCAGGCTTAAGCAGAGACGGCTTCAGCACCTCCTCCCGCTTGGCCTGCAGCAAGGAAAGGTCCAGCCCGGCTAACACATACCCCAAGTCCTTGAGACTTCTGGTCTGAATGTCCACAAAGTCAGCAATGGAGTTCACCGTACTCAGAATCCGGTCGTCCGAGGAGGTGATTAACGAGCCTAGAAGGGTCTTGACAGCCTCACCAAAGAACATTGTCTGGTTTAAAATGGTAACGGCCCTGCCAGAGTCATCCAGGAAATCGTCCAATCGAGTGCGCTTGGGCTTGGAGATCCCCAGAACAGATGATAAGTTGCCATCCAAAACCGGAGCTTTGATGGGCCACATCGCAGGGGTTTCAACCAGTTTTTCATGGAGCACACAGTAGTGTTTCATCTTTGGTTTGTACTTCGCCACACACTTCGAACCCAAGGCAACACCGTCAGCTGGGGGAGCAAGCTCAGTCGACCAAGAGTAGTTTTTGGAACGGGTTGCCCCTTCCCACGTATCCCCAAAGGCCTTATCAAGGTCTTGGGAGAAAGGAAATACCAACAGAGGCGGCCTGGGCTTCTGTGGCCGGAGGAACAAGTGGCTGTCATCGTCCGGATCCGGCACTGGATCTATACCCAAAACCTCATGTGCCAACCGAACCTGATGGCGGTAGTTGGAATCGGCGATGCGGTCCTCAACCGTATCCCAACCTGCAAATATAGAAAATGAAATTAATTCCGGGCCACATGTTATAGAGATCGGAAAATTCTCATATAATCACCCACACGAAGTGTATTCGACCGGCCTGAACAGGTCGACCGCGCCCTCAAAATAACGTTTGCAACAGTCGAACCCGCAGGACTGAGGTCAAACACTAAGAAAAGGTGTTGTTTACTAACCGTAGAGAGAAAAAACCCTCAAAAATAGACCTGAACTGGTCCAAACATCATGTCTTGACAATTCGTTTTGGCGCCGGCCGCCATGTTGGAATGCGAGGCGCCAAACTAAATCGCCTAAGACGAAGTAAAACTCGCCAAAAATAACCAATAACGCATGAAATATGCAGTGAGTGCGTAATTATAACCACCATCTACACATAAAAAAGGTTATTAGACACGGAAGGCGAGCCTAAGCTCGAAAAAAAGGCTATAAATCGGCCCGGGAAACGAGTTCCCCTCGGACAGACTAAATAGCACGAAGTTGCGTCGTTTCGGCTGTGCACGTGTTGAGTGCTACAGCACCGAAAGACGCTAAAGAAACGAGCACTTAACTTGTGGATTCTTCGTTGTATCTTCATTCTTCATTGTATCTTCGTCGTAGTAGTCAAATTCTTCCATTATTTCGCCAGAATCGCTAGCACGTGTTGTCAGTGCTGCCCCAAAATTGAATATGACGAATTATAGGAGTTCGCGCCGAAGCGCGCTATTGGTCGAGAGAGGTCACGTGATCACACGTGAGGCGCTGTGGGGTTTTCTTTTTATTATTGGGGCCAGATCAAACGCTCCGCATTGATAAGCTAAAATGTCCCAGAGGTAAGTCGACAATGTAATAAAACTTTGAATCTACATTTGTGTTCTGTGGTTATAAATTATATTACCAACATAACACTAGGTAGCAGCAGCTGTGCTGAAACTTACCTGAATGCTGATGCAACTGACAACGGTTGCCTGTTGGGGTTGTTCATGGTGGAGTAGTGTGCCTAAAAATGTAAAAAGAAAAATTATGTCACAAGTTTAAATTGGTATTGATTCAAATACATTGGCGATAAATCACACCTTCAGGAGATTTGAGGTACTGAAGAAATCAAATATAAGTGAAATATTTTCCAAATTAAGGAAATTGTATCAGTTAGATTATTCTGAACACTCTTCAAGTATTCATTGCAACCAGCAAAATTTAAGGTCATATTTCATGACATTCATAGAAATTAAAAGACATTTTAATTAGTTTATACACAACCAAAATCAATAGCTTACCAATAAATCAATCATCCAGGGAGTCAAAGGTTCCAGACCTTCAAACCGATTTCTTATGTCTCTCAGAAGACGAATGACAACCTTGATGCTGGAGAAAAACAGAATAACTACTGAATATTGGGTTTGCTGGATGATTATTGAAAAAAGACAAACTTGTACGAAATGGGCAGAGTTAATACAGTAACATTATACAGGTTCAACATGCTGTAATGTTAAACTGATGAAAGTTTGTCCACACTAATATTAAGGCAATGAACAGTTACAGTGAGTTAGTGTGGTTAGATGGAAGTAAACGGTTCAGTTTTGAACAGCTTTAACACTTGAACTCTTACAGTACAAGGTTAGATGCAACAAAATTTTATAAATAGGCTATGTCAAACATGAAAACAAAACTTGTGGAAGCTATACAATCACAAGTATTTCATCAAGAAATAACCAAACTTCAAATAATAAGATGTTGAAATTAATTCAAAAATCAACTGATAAGCAAGATTATTAAATGATAATTTTGAAAAATAAGTTTTCTATATTAGTATGAACATTTCTGGGGAACTTAACAAGAACATTATTCAAAATTCTTAGGCTCACCATCCAAAAGTTGGATTTCCGCCATCTCTACGCCTGTAATTATTTTACAATAAGCCACAAATGACTGCCTTGTTATGGAGTCTTGGCTGTCAGAGAAGAACTGGTGCATCACATGAATAATTTACAATTATGATTTTCTCCCATCATCTTATAAAGGTCATTGACCCGCATCACTAAAATTAAGTCTTAAATATTCATATGAGCCACTGAAATTTAAGGACTTTTAAGTTTTCAAAACCCCTTGTAATCTGCATAAAAATTCTTAAATTTAGTTCTCAAGCCTTATACTACAATCAATTATAGTGATGACGATGTAATAGCTGTTCGACAGCTGAATTTTTCTTAAACATAATGCTGATAGAATCGATTGTTGAATATTTAAAAATGTAACTTAATAGAAAGTTTTAAGGTGGCTTGCTACTCATGATAAATGGTAGTTAGCGCACATTCACGCGCAGCCAGGCAGGCCCTATCTATCGTAACGTCACCACAGCAGCAGGGCTCTGCTGGCACTGTTTCAGCATCATTTTAAATTCTGAAAATTTCATGTGGCGGCCGCTTCGTTTGCCATTTGCGCCACTTCTGGTGGGGTTAGAGACTTCTCGTTTAGAGCATAAGATGCGCTATGAAGATGGCTATAATGCGCCAGACTTTCAGCTATGTACACTTAGTAGAATATTTTTGTCGGCGATTTTTTCCAAGCATGTCTAGTTTCTCAAAAATGACTCTGTAGCACAAATAAAGGTTTATATCAATTTCCAGGCCCATAAGGCCGTATGTCTGTATCATTATATTGTTCCTTACTTCATTTGGAAGCAAATGACAAAGAAGTAAAAAATCCTATCTCGTCATTTTTTTTAGCGCTATGGTTCATAAAAAAAATGAAATTTTCAAAATCATAACTTTTGATCAGAACCCCCAGAAAAGTTCTTTAAATTAAATATATCTTTCTGGAATTTTAATCAGCTTATCCATAAAACTGTCCTCTTTAATTCCATGCCTCATTTAATAACATAGGATGAATGGCCACTGAATGGCAGGGAAAACTTCACAGCAAAAAAATTAAGAAAAAAATTGAGTTTTTCAGGTTTGCATGGACTGACTTTCGTTTACATAATCTCAAATATTTTGAAAGAAAGGCTGGTAGCGACCACTTTCCTTTATATATCCTTGCTATAAACTATATTTTGGATCATTCTAAACTATTTTTAAGAAATCCTATCTTGGAAAGTTCACGAGTATCGAGCCACCTTAAATTTAGTTTCAGGAAAGCTGCAGCCATCGTTTAAGAATAATTCGGAATGTCCAAAGGAGGTGATTTTAAGGATTAATAGCAAAGATGCATGCAAACGCAAACACGTAACAAGTGAAATGATACCTTGAGTGAAATGCTGTCTCTTCAAACCAGCGTGTGTGGCGAATTGCAGCTAGATGACCCTGCATGATTTTTCCATCCACTGAAAATGTTACGAACATTAATTTTAAAGCAGACGTTTGTCATGAATGTAACTTATTAAAGTGACAGGCTTGTTTTTATGTACCTTAATGACACATATTTCAGACAACAGGCTACAGTACACTTACAATGAAGGTCGGGGTCCAGTTTCTTGAGGTTGGGTGGAATAGTTGTGATCAAAACTTTAACGGTGGCCTCTGAAGAACTGATTTCAAATCCACTGTCATTAGTCAGCATTGTCAAAACTGAAAATAACACCATTGGATAGTAAACTTTTTCAGTTAAAAAAAAAAATTCAAGTTAAACTTATCAAGTCAGAGTGTGAGTGAGTGAATTTGTGTTTTACGCCCCATCAGCACCAGTGTGGGCTATTTAGAGGCAATATCAAGTCAGAGACTTCACAAAAGCAGTGAATTAAATTGTCACATAAATTATTCATTACTCAAAATTCATGCGTTGAGCAATGAACAAACCAGTATATTGTAGTAAATAGCATTACTTTAGGATGAGAAACTGAAACATCTAACAAATCCAATTCAAGTTCATACCTTCATGGGGATCCTTGACTTTCATCTCTTCAATAACCTTGTTTGCCAGAACTTGCACAGCTTCCACTGAAAAGACAATTATTCACATTATTATTAAATGAATTTTATTTCTGAGTAATTGAGTAAAATTTCTATACACAAGAAAGTGTGACAAACAACCCTTGAAATGATTGAAACTAATTTAAGACCTGTCTTTTTTAACATAACGCAAACAGCAAATACTCACACGTTGGCAATGTCTTGAAGATAACTACAATATCTGCAACATTGTGTCCTGCCATCATTGTGCCCTTCTTGTGAGAGCCGACTGGACGCACTTCTTCTAAAACCTAAAATCAAAAGTCAAAATACTTCACTGAGGTGGATTCTGGAGAATTATTACTCTATGTCTTTGGATTGAGCATTGACTAATGGAATACATTTAGCAAACATAAAGTTTATTACTGATTTAATATCTGATTCATCTGATTCCTGTTGCACTGTTGTATGCACCTCAAACAAAGTGATGACACATAGTCGGAAAATTGCATCAATTTCTATGAAAATATAAAAACTTACGGCAGCATCAAAATTTCCTGGCTGGACGACTAACGACTCTAAGATATTCTGGATTTTTGTGATGAGATTCAACACAGCAGCTTGTTCAGCAGCAGTCGGTGTCAGATCCTGATTTCTTTTCAATAAAGCCTGGAAACAAAATCAACAACAACAGTTGTCAATAATTTACACCTTCAAAATACACAATTGTCAGTTTATTTATTATAAATATCTACCTCACTAAATGCTTTGTCTTCAGGCGCTGGTTTTACACGGGGAAACATTGTCTCACACTGAAAAAGAATTGTCATAATTATGACGCAGAAACAAAAGAACAATGCAATAACGTCCAATAATCTCAGTTTGCTAAATAGCTCGATTTAGCTTGTTTATAAACATACCTGGACCAAATCAAATGGGACATGAGGGATAAAAGGCCTGAACCTGAAAGAATAAATACAATTTCATTAATTCTAACTGAAACCTGGAAACGTAGGCCTACATCAAATCACGCACACAGACGTTTTCCAAATCTCAACTTACAGTCCTCCTGGCTTGAACATTCCTGGGGGCATTGGCCTCATTGGTCCCCCACGACCCATCATGCCCCCTCGTCCTCTGTTCATGTTGCCCCTGAAAAGTGAAAATCACAGAGATGAACACGCCAATAAAATAAGATAAGTCACCCTATTTGCTCAAAATATAGACAAGGGCCGTAGGCTGGGCTAAATCCTGGGGAGGGGGGGCAGAGACTGGTCCGTAAGTATTCAGACCCTGGAAAACTCGGAAATTGGAAATTTTAACATGAAATGGCACCTTTTTGTCAAAGTCTACGACCCTGTAGACGGCCGTCGATTCATTCCAATTGCAGAGCCGGGCTCTGTGAAAAGACATAAATGGCTATACGCAAAGCCGTGCCGGGCTCTGCTAATAAATAAGATGGCACTATGAGTATGAGGACGATAATAAGGTGCCGACGAATGTCACGATTTTGACTGACATCTAATATTTGCTTTGTTTTTTTTTGCAAATTTTGGTATAAGTTGAAATTGTGACAGTTGTCGCCAAGGCCGACTTCCTGTGATCTGACCAATCAGAGAGCCGGAAATTTGACACATTAAACTGCTTGAAGAGTTGCAACGACCCAAACGTAACCCAGTGATATTCATAGTGGATGGGTTACCCTATTCCCAGAGCCGGCCGGCTTTGCCAATAGATTGATGCCCCTATTCCCAGAGCCGGGTTCCGCATATATCCTCAGTCTATATAAAATCAAGGTTGCCCTCTTATAACTAATAGACATTTAGTATTATCATAAATTTGTTACAAACATGCAAAATGAAAGTAATAGGCCTAACATACGCATTATCGCTCACTTGCAGCCCACACTTCTGTATTTAAACTGAAGATACGACTTTTTATAAGATAATTCTCAATAAAGATACCTCACACTTGTAAGTTTTACCTCATTTTGACGTTTTATCGAACAAGGGTGGATGCAAAACGAAGAAACAGAAATTTATCACGCTGCCCAAATCTTTTCCACAAACAAGCAGCCGGCTGCTCTGTGCGCATGCGCTAATGAAACTCATCTGCCACCAAGCGGAGGCAAAAGAAAACTTCGTGGATCTCCCGCCATTACAAAAGAAGTGGAGCTTATAGTGTGTCCCCTGTAAGTGGATGCACCAGCTGCAGTTTCTGGAATTTCTTTAACTTCATTATCAAGGGTAGATGGAAATACTTCATTCACAAAGCCACCATTGATAATTTGATATAAATGTATTAAGTGCAGTAGTAGGCCTACTGGGAGGTCGCATGCATAGGCCAAGGCATATTTCACGGGGGCCTGGGAGAGGGGGGGGGGGGCTTATGAATTAATCAGTGATGATCAGGGCAAATGACAGGCTACAATGTAAAATTGTGAGCGGACTGTATAGTCAGGGCAAATGGAACATCAGGGCAAATCCTGACCAATATCAGGGCAGACCCACGCCCTGGTCCCATCCAAAAATTTTTAATTTGGAAAATGTTAAAATGTAGCGGTTGTACAATCAGCGCACCTGTGGTAACATATATTCATTGATGAGATGGGTGAGAAAGCCCTTAGAAAGCAGGGACAGTTGAAACTTGAAAGTTAACATATAATTATGTTACAAATTACCTAAGTCGAGGGATCTTTTATTTGCCCAAGATAGACACTGATGCAAGGGGCTGCCAATTTGTATGTCCAAACGACATCCAGCTTGGTTTTTAGAGGGTGTACAAGTGCCTGCTCCGCTGAAGGGCTTTGGCGGTATGGGTACAAAGTACTACGAACCCCGGGTGGAGCACCCTAATTTTTCAGTGGACCTTCATCAGCAAAATCGCAGCTGGATGTTATTCGGATGAGACGTTAAACTGGGGGCCCCTAGCTTATACACTTAGCAAATAATAGATCTATCCCTCTGAGATTCCCTTGCATGGGATAAATGTGTAACATGTTGAGGACTCGCGCTCTCTGTTCCATCTCACATCTCATCAATCAACCCTAGTGAGCACCCGAAGGTGGGCTTAGGTATAGCCTACTCGTATCATCTGGTTGGCCCCTAAGAACGTATATATCTTTCTGACTTTCTCATTATGTAGTTTATTTCGGTGTTTTCCAGTTGATAATTGGCTCAGGACTAGTACAAAGGCTTTTTTAATATTGCGAGGGGTGTCCCAAAAGTTCTGACCAATTTTTTTGGCAGACCATTCTATTTGAAGTAGCTGAATGAAATTTTCATAGAATCAATTTTTTAAAAAGGTATTTCACTATCTATATTTTGAAAATATGATACCTGTTGGGACCGTTTAAATAACTTTTCTGTTGCCATGGGTACAGAATGTCAGTGCACCCAGCGCAGCTCAATTTTTTACGCCAAATCCAAGAGTCTAGGCTCATAAATAATCGAGGAATTTACCGTAAATTTGCAATGGATGATCATGAAAAATATTATTTGGAAATCGAACAGTATCACAAAGTTTTTCATTTACATTTAAAGTCACTGTGGATCAGATCAACCACTGTACTGAGGCAATCACCTTGGTCCTCCAAACCGGTCTGTTCCTAAATTGTGGAATTTAAGTGTATGTGGCTGCTGCTTCATTTCTCGTTATGATTATTATTTCTTTAATTTTTGAAATGGTATACATTGTATTATTACCAAAAGTTACAAAAGTCCAAATCTGGTAATTAAGGCAGATGAGATTTGGTTGAGAACCCAAGGTTCTTCAACACTGCCTCTTGAAATAGATTGTTTCAGCCAAACTGTTTCAAGCGCTGTTAGGCAACTGCTGGAGAAAGCCTTTGGTAATTGCCTCAGCTGATCAGGTTGAAATATAAGTAAATGTTTATAGTGTAATGGAAGATATCTTGAAAGACTTCAAGCTTATCAAGAAATACATTTTCTTGCAATAATTAGTTTTTTAAACTGTAAATTCTGTGACTATTAACACAGCTTATTTGCTGATTTTTTACGATAAATTGAGCTTCTCTGGGTGCACCGACCTCTCATAACCATGGTAACAGAACAGTAACTTAAACGCTTCTTACAATTTTGATTTTTTCAAAATAGACGGCCACATACCTGAAATTTATTGTGAAAATTTCATTTAGCTATTTCAAACAGAAAGGTCTGCCAAAAAAAATGGTCAGAACTTTTGGGACACCCCTTGTACCTTTTTTTTTTTTATAGAAAATAATATGATACATCAAAACTGATGGGAGAACGTTTTCCTCTTGCCATTATTTCATGAAAATTAGATTTTCATGAAGTGTATTCAGAAATTTTCCAATTTTTTATGAGGTCAAAATGTATCTTGAAAAACTTGTCATTCGTGAGATTTAACAGTCAAAGCAGACACAATATTGTTTTGTTTTAAAAATAGAAAAGAAAAGAAATTCCATTTGAATAATTTATTTATGCACAATATTTAGTGAAACTATACATTATTACAATCATAGTCATGAACAATGAATGTAGACCCATAGCATACACAAAGACAAATATATGATATATTATTATATGAAAATTGTAAAATTTTATGCTTTATTGGCATTAAACAGCCATAATATTGCATGATATTGCAAAAGTTCATTTGTACATATCTATATGCAGATCAGTTGAATAATACTGTTTTTTTTTCTTCAGAGTTCTACAGTTCCAAAGTGATGAGCAAAAATTCATTAACAAATGATTATTCCAGTAGCATCAGTGGCGGATCTCACACGACATTTTCTGCATTGCACTTATCATCATACCCTTAATTCATGGATGCTTTACGCTACTCCTCCCAAACTACTCAATTCCCACAACTACAAATTTGCAAGCAACTTTATTTCACACCTTACAACAACCATAAGTGGGTCTGGTTTCTCAAACTGTTCATATTATGCTTATTACCAGTGCACTTTTTTGTCATTTATGCACGACTATCAATCTTCTCTCATGTAGTACTCATTATTGTTCTGTTTTCCCTGGACTCCAGTGGCCGCTGGGAGCCAGGGAGGGGCCACTGTCCAGGGGCAGACTGGCCTACGTGGCAGAGTGGCAGTTGCCACGGGCCCTCCCACTCAGGGGGGCCCATCCAAGATGACATAACAATAAAAATAAAATTATAAAAAAGGCCAAAAATCGTCATGTTCACGATTTTGTGATGTAACCTAATTAACCGAGTAGGACAAGACCCTCTCACATGGGATCCCATCCTAATCAGGGGAGGATCCAGAAAATTCCAGTGGGGGGGTCTATCGGGCTATCTCGTCGCGGAACGCATAATTCGCGATATAACGCGATTGCGCGCGGATAAAATTAACATGTAAAAATATATAAATTTTGGTCTGGTGGGGGGGGGATGCATCCCCCCCATCCCCCCCCCTGCGTCCGTCCCTGATCCTAATAAAAATTTAAGAAATTATGCAGGCCATAGTATTTTTCTTTTAAATAACGCTGGTGGCAGGGACTAAGGGCCCATTGACTGAATTTGCCACGGGCCCGAAATGCCGCCAGTCCGCCCCTGCCACTGTCTTCAAACACTGGCCCTTACGAGGGGTTTTCCAAAAGTTCTGTCCAACTGGTCCTAAATTCAGCAATATTTCAAGCAGACACTTGATATTTTGGTCAGTTAAAACTGAGGTAATTTTCAATTGATCCCCCAAAAATCAGATCACAGAAATAAAAATAATTGCTGACTGTGTTGCTATGGAAACCAGAAGTCTTGAAATGCGGCCCAGAGCATAAAAACAGACAGAACCACAAATATCTTTTCAAAACATTTAATTATTTTGAGAGTTTTTCGACTGAAAACGTGTAGAAAATGAGCATCATTATTTCACAACTTCTGTAAATGATCAATTTGGTACATAATGTGATTTTTCATACATTCAATCCATTTGAAAGGCATGTCTTTAAGTCATCAGATTGTGGACAGTGTTGGCATTATGCGGTTTTCTGGTTCTTGGATTTCCTGATGTGTCTTCTAATCCTTCAAAAAAGCTTTTATTAAGTTCAGATGGTTCTATTACTCATGCTATCTTCTTTGTATCCATATTCAAGAAGTTTCTTTCTCTCTCTGTCAGATTTTGAAAGCAAATTGTATTAATTTCATAGATGTCTGCAATCTCACTGCCCGGTCATAAAAGTTGCTCATCTCATGGAAAACAGACGCTACACAATCATGAATAGTTAAGTGACTAAATATGTTTAATAACATTGTTTCCATTGTTATTTATTGCTTCACAATAAGCCCATTGCTTGTTATGCAAAAAAAATCATTGATGTACTTCTATTCAGTGAGTGGAGCCAATTACATTGGACAGGTGCTAAACTAATTGCAAGAAATTACTACAAAATCTGGGCCGCATTCCATGACTTCAGGTTTCTATGGCAACCAAAAAGCCATTTATTTTTATTTCTAAAATCTGATATTTAGCAAATCAATTGCATATTACATAAATATTAACTGACCCAAATTTCATAGGTTTCTGTAATATATATCAAAAGTTATGATAACTTGGACAGAACTTATGGAAAACCCCTCGTATATATGCATTCTCACGGGTATTATGCTAGTTATAATAAAATTGCAAGACAGACCAATCCAATCAGACCAATGGTTGACAGTGAAACTCCACCAAGTACTTTACGCCAATGCTTGAAAAAATGTCTGCCGGCTTGTTTAACCGAATTTAACCTTTTCAAGTGTCTTTTGCCCGTCTCAACGTAACTTTGAGCTCTTTCGATTTTCTTTTGTATCGTCTCAACAGTACTTTGTTGCCGGTGTACGGCAAAATGCAAGTCTTTGAACATACCATTGACGAGGTTAATTTTTTCCTCAATTTGCAGCAATGATCTTTCGCTCTGTTTTAATTCTTGTAATTCCTCATCTTCCAACAACAAGATGCTGGGCTCCATCACAGATGACGTCATGCTCTGGGTAGAGTCAGTTAAGGAGGCACCAGCAATAATACGTTGCCGGTTAACACGGCAAGATAAAAGATCTTCAAATTGACACTCATTCTCATTCATGTCTATTATAATGTGTTGCAGTCTTTGGCGAAGAGCGTAGGTCTGATTTTCGATAATCCGAGTACGAGCTGGACTCTCAACATGGGGCATCCCAAGACGGTCCAACTGGCGGGAAATTCTCTCTGCGTCTTGACGCGCGTGCTGTGACGTCGTTTTCAACGTCAGGGCCTGCTCAGTCTGCAGAAGTGAAGAGGTAAGGAACTGGCTTTGTCTCATTTTGAGGTCATAAACGGTGTCTTCAAGCTTAGAAATGTCTTCTTGAATACTCTGGGCTTGCTGAAGCACACTTTTCAGCATATTCGTTTCGTATGCCCTTTTCCTTGACCCTTTGGAGGGCCTCCTGTGACGGTCACGTGACTGGCCATTGCCCTGCTGCTCCATCTTCAGCTGAAGGTCGAGGAGTCGATCCCTGGCCATTGTGGCTTAATGAGTTTACAGTTTTCTGCAAAAAAATTAATGTGTAAGGTAAATATTCTTGAATCAATCCAATCAATGAGTGTGAGCTGAAGTAGTCACAGTCAGCTTAAATTTCAGTTGACAATCAGCAGACTCTGTTGCAGCAGCTGCAGCTGCATGTCCCAATTGTCCCATATCATGGTCATGTAACTCCACCAACTTGCTCAATATTGGCAATGTTATTCAAACGTTTCAAAAGTTATTTTTAGCTTAGGCCTATGAGTAATTTATATAGGCATACAATCAATGAGTTTATATATAGTCTTGGAAAAAAAAGGTACCTGTTATCAATAGCAATCCAAGTCGAGTCGAAGTAATCACTGCAGTGTCTTGTCATCCCAATGAAGTAACTATTAAATAATTCAGCATGGGCCAACATAAGCCTTTTTATCAAGTGGATTTTGGCGCATGGGCAGTGGGGTCATATTTCATCATTTTGTGCCAATTCACCCATTTTACCGCTAGGTGCATAGGCAGGTCCTTGCATGTTGCCTGCTCGGTTCACTGATATGCAAATTTAGAGATATGAAGTTGCCAAAAATAGATTTGAGGTCACCCAAAAGCACAGGTTGAATGATAGGGGATTTCAAAAATTATATTCTCTAGTATCTAAATCTAATTAGGCCCTATCAATTGCAGCAGGACCCATTATAATCTATAGATAGTTCAAACTGGAGCCAATAAGCCAGTGTGTGATGTTTTAATTTACTCTAACAGAACTTATGTATAAGGGTAACTTTGATTATAATTATCAACCACCATCCTACGTCAAGCTGCAGTGTCAGTTTCACCAATTAGCTTAATTGGGGACCTCAAAATAGGAGATGGGAAAATGTGAGTTACTTGTGGCGTGGTTTTATATATACCATGCATGGCTACATTCACACAAGGCTGTGTGGCTTATAGTTATGGAAACCACTTTTTAGAAAGTAAATATAAATTATATAATGGACCTTTATAAGTCTCTGGTATACAATATCTTGACTTTTTAATGATATGGTATTTTTACAATTAAGATATTTGTTTTTTCATCTCTGTCATTGTACAGACTTCGTTTCATCTTTCTGTAAGTTAAAACTTATAAGCGTTTTGCTTGTGATTTTATCTAAAAACCAGTCTGAGAGATTTTTGGAAAAAAGTTTTCCCAGCCTTAATACAGGTGTGGATGTGGTAAAGTGTGTCATTTTGTGTTCATATTGAGGTGAAGTAAAATGCGTTGTGGAATTCAGGATGGTTTGTGGTGATTTTTTTTTAATTTGAAAAAAGAAAAAAAAATTAATTTTTTTTTTTTTAGTAGTTTGTTGTGTGTAGATCGTTTGAGTCTTGAGGGGCTGTTTTCAAGCTGACTTTGCATTATAATGTCGCCCACGTGACGATCGTCCATGCAATTCAAGGAAGGCCTATAATGCATAAATTTGGCAATTGCTTTTTGCAGTGCATATATTCTCAGAAGCAGTCTAACAATGCTAATTGCAATTCTGCAAGTTCTAAAGCATTTTTTCACCCTCAGTTTACCAAATTGCCATTGAGAAACAGCACTCGAAATCAATCTGACAGGTGTCAAAGCTGATTGCACTTCGCAGTGCAGTGCTACTTTGATCTTGTATCACGGATCTTATGCTTAATTGCTAATTCCCAACAGAACCCAGGGTTTGAATCCTCGGATTCTTTTTTTTATTGTATCTTATCCTGATGTGAAATTAACATTTACTTCCTTAACCATATAACACACTATTAATGCAGTACCACTCCAAGTGTAATGCTGCTAATCCTACTATTAATCCATGGACCCCTCCGTCTTTCCCGGCGAAAGTATAGGTTGTCCATCCACAAAAACTTGCATGCAACAACTTCTCACCCCTACAAGGACATAGGCTGGGTTTTATGTTCAAGATTTATATACCTAAAATTTTACCCCCCCCCCTACTCCCATATCATAGGTATTGTGCTTGTGCATAAGCATTTCTTGTATGCTGTGGGATGACAGCAATTTTTTAACTTCATAGTCAATTTTCTCATATTTGCGATGTCAGCTTGATGAAGGCTTCATATAAAAATCTTCCCTTGAAAAACATGCGAAAAGTAAGTAACACCCCCCCCCGCAAAACTCCCACCCAAATTGTAAATTCTGAATGGTCCCTGACAATATCTATCTATCTATCTATCTATCTATCTATCTATCTATCTATCTATCTATCTATCTATCTATATTTATCTATATTTATCTATATTTATCTATATTTATCTATATTTATCTATATTTATCTATATTTATCTATATCTATCTATCTATATCTATCTATCTATCCATCTATCTATCTATCTATATTTATCTATATCTATCTATCTATCTATCTATCTATCTCTCTATCTATCTATCTAACTAATCTATCTATCTATCTATCTATCTATCTCTCTATCTATCTATCTATCTATCTATCTATCTATCTATCTATCTATCTATCTGGACAATCTAACATTTTCTCAATGTTGGCTACTTGATTAGTAAGCCATCCATTGGAATCTGTCCCACTCACTTCTTGGGCCAAAGCATGTATTTGCCATGTATAGGTAAGTATATTAAAGGCCTGGATATGACAATAAACACGTGATATGACGTTGTTGAACTGAAGACAGAGCTTATAGCTGTGATTGAGCTGGTAGCTGCTTGCCCCAATTAGCATAGAGGCTCGTCTGTTATCTGGCTTGCCATTGGTCTAGGTTTGGGGGCATGGCCGGTGACGTAGCCCATTACTGCGTCCTTGCTTGATAGACCAGACATCGTCCAGGTGAGAGATTAATCTATCTTTTCAGCTTTGAATGAGTGAATTGCTCTCTGTAAGGTTACCCAATGATGATATGGTTTTGTTGTCAAAGAGCTGGTCTCAAATTTGACACCAAGAGACCGTGTTGTCACGGTAGATTACTAGATTGGCTGCCACAGTTAAATGCATGACACACATACCTGCATACAATGTACACATGTGTGCTTTTTCCATGATCACTGCACACTGCACAGCATGAGCCTGCATTCAGTGCAGGATGACACAAGTACCATTCGCAGTGCAATGCTGCAATCATTCAATGCATAAATGCTAGCCATTGCGAGGTGCCAAACGCCTACAATTTTAAATTTATACAATCAATTTTGAGTTTGCATGGTCCTGTGCCTCCTGTGTCTATAATGCACAGGCCCAACTGTGTGTTTATAAGTGATCTAATAAAATTAATATGTCCATTGAAGAGGGAAGTCCATCTCTCATTTCTGGCTTTTCACAATTTATTTATTGGTCATGGTTCTAAACATATAATTATGTATTTGCATAAAAAGTCAAAAGAGACCTCCCCACTACGTTTCTACTATAGTTGTGAATGTATCATGTGGTTTGTAAACTATGCACTAGCTATTTTGATATGCACAGACCTGTGTCTGGGCTATACATGTTTAATCCTTGGGATTAGATTATATCCTTAGACTGCATCAATCAATGTCCTGTAATATGAAATCAATCAAACAGCTATCCGATTTATGAAATCTATCAATCGAATACTATCATTCTATCTAAGCCCAATGTGTGTAAGTGTACAAACTGTATACATAATATGTATGTACATATCTGCATATTCTACATCTATCTATCTATCTATCTATCTATCTATCTATCTATCTATCTATCTATCTATCTATCTATCTATCTATCTATCTATCTAATTATATATATATAGATGATTATAGATAGATAATTTATTTTTTTCCAAACATCAGTTACAAAATATTCAATTAAAATGTGAGATTACATGATGTTGGAGGGATGCCCAGAGAAACTCAAAAGTTTGTATTTTGGGCACCCCATATATATACATATCATCTTATTCTAAGAATATATTTTGAAATGATGCTATAGCTGTATCTTGTCTTGAAATGATCGATGCTATATTGGTCAAAAGAAGCTCTCAGGTGAGCCGGCTTAAAGTATGGACTTTATGTCGTCGTGCAGCCTAGTCTATAATGGATGAATAAAAGTTTGGTCAGTCGATCCGAGAATCTAAAAATCAATTATGTCTGGCCTCATGTAGATCAGTAGACTAGATATCATTATTCTCATCCTTGGTATTCCTTAACACAGGTATGTGTAGTATTGTCTACACCTACTGTTTTTAGCCACAGATATATATACATTAGAGTATGAAAATCAAAGGTCATAGAATGAAAGAAGTTTGAGAAAAAAAAAATTCAAAAAAATTCGCATGTGTCATGTGGTGCATATAGAAATAGTGTCTATGTTCCTTTTTATGGTCAGTAAGCTGCACATCCAGGCTGATCTAGCTGCTGTATTTTAGACTGTATATACAATGTATATAGCACACCTGTGTATTCAGCTAGGTCATTGGGTCTTTTGAGTGCAAAAACTTTTTTTTAGCACAAGGTGTACTAAAAACCAACTCCTTTCATTTTACATTTTGAACACTGCTTGTGGCACTCATGGAAATATATGCACCATATTTTTTGCTTGCGTTGCATTGGACACAACTTTCAAAGTAGATATATAACGGAAACAGGTATGCACTTTAAAGTTATATTAGGTTGAGTAAATATAAATAATATTTAAGGTTGAGTAAATATAAATATCATGCCATTTCTCTGTATGGATGTTGTGCCGTGAAGGACATCACAAAACATTTGACACATGTACAAGTTGCAACAGGACAATCACTTGAGCCACTCCTTGGCTTGGTCTGTTTGCTGAAATATTTCTATTTCCTTTTTCAAGACACGGAAATGGTGCAGAGGTTTTGTTAACTGTATCTAGATAGATTGATTGCTAGAGCCTAGATAAGATATAAATCTAGATATCTAGATACGTGTAGATTGATTACGGTTAACAGGGGCGGATCCTGGATTTTTTGAAAGGGGGGCGCGGCAATACTTGTAACATTGGAGTCTCAAAAATTTTTTTTTTCCAAATAGCAATATGAAGGATTTATCTGACAAAAGGGGGGGCGCACGCCCCTTGTGCCCCCCCCCCCCTGGATCCGCCTATGCCGGTACCTTGAAAATGTAATTGAAAAGGTTATTTCAGGTGCCCCCACTCCTGAACGCCACTGGGCACTGCAATACATATTATGTATCTTTTAACAATATGTTCCAATACAACAAGATGTGTATAGATATCTCTTAGGACGCATACCGTATTTATTTAATCAGAGCCCCCCCCCCTTATATTTGGTAGAAAGCTTCCAGCAGGGCCTCCATCTATTTTACGGGTAGGATCGGCTCAGTGGCAGCGTGCTTGGCTGCTAATCGCTGGATCCAGGGTTCGAATCCTGCTCTTGCTGGGTTCAGTCATCCTTCTGATTTCAGTGTCCTCCTCCTGCCAAAATTAGCCCAGTACGTTCAAATTAATTCTCTTCTTGCACCTGCAAAATTCTGCAAGAATTTCTGTAGTTCTGCGGGAAGATGCAAAATTCTGCATTTCTGCAGTGACCTGCAGTTTCCAACTGAGTTGGTGGTCGTCTGTCACTGCAGCATTTCTGGAAAGATTCTGTAAAAAATCTGTAATTCTGTTGGAATTATGGAGCTTGGGAGGTTTTATGCATTTCTCCAGGGAGAGCTCTGCAGAATTATGCAGCTTAATTCCCGAAGCCTCCAAAATTCTGCAGCTTCCTGCAGAAGTGCTGCGGACCTGCTGAACTTCCCAAGGCCTCTATTTGAGGGGGGGGGGGCAATTTGAGAGGGACCTTTATTTGAGTATAATTATTTTGTATTCGCCCAGGCAGAAGACCAGAATGGTATACATCAGGCTAAAAGTTTAAAACATTGTCAAATTTGTGGTCTACAGATTCTAGTTTTAAAATAACTTATAGAAACTTTATGTCACTATTGCAGTTTATGCTTGCCTTATTCTTGCTTATATTGTGTAAGAATAGCCTACTTTATAACAAAACATTTTTGCTACTCAGCTTTCTCAGAAATAGTATCCTATCCTGTAGGCCAACAATGCCCAACAATGGGACAACATAGCTCAACATGTTAACATAGATGTAAATGCTAATGCTTGGGATTTCCCTAACACTTCATTAGGTCTGCTGCAAATATTTGAAAAGAAAAAAAAGAGACAACCAGGATAACAGTGAACTGTGCTGCTCTCTGGCTTCTGGGATGGCCATGTTTTCCTATAGGACTTTTTTTTTGTCACAAATCCCTCCCAGTTCTTGATTTTCATTGTGGGATCTTGATTTCTGAAAAGTTGAGATAATTTTGGAATTAGTCATGGGTTCAGTATTTGAATGCACTTGTGATATTCCAGCCATGCCCTTAGTTTTTATGTCGACAGGAAATTAGAGAAACCCACCTCATAATTTAGGCACATACACTTGTCTGAGTTGCCGTTATTGTATGGAAGGGTACACTGCATTGCTTTTCCTGCAAAAAAAAAAGAAAAGAAAATAGCCACAGTAACACATTTTGAATGGAAGGTATACATGCTAATTTGTAGCCAGTATCAATGTTCACATGGAGGACACATGAGCAACCGCTGGTATGGCCAATGGCTAGGAAAAGTACTGTACTGAAATCATGAAATAGCGCCATCCATTACTCATAATGATCAATGGTATTTTGTTATGTGGATTTTCTGGTAAACCACAAAACATTATTAACCACCTAATGTAAAATAATAGAAGAAAAGGGCCAAAAAGTAATGTCATGAAACCCAAGTTACACAGATTTGCATCATTATGTTCAATTGTGTTGCAATTGGTAGGCTAGTATGAAAAATAAATGTACAATTTGCACTCTGGAACATGACATGACAGGCAGTGATTTCATTCAAATGCCATACAGTGCAGTTAGAAAGTAAGTGAAACAGGCAATGTTTTGCCATTGGGTCAAATGATAAACATCCTCAACCAAAGTACTGGTGGGAGCATTGATTCTGACATCAAAGGCAGATTACTTCCTTTGTTCTTATCCATTGGATGAAAATGTATTACAACCTGAAAGATAGTCATAGTGGTCCAAGTCTAATATCTAGGGGGAACCGGGGCACATTGGGACGCGGGGCACCATGGGACGGTGGGGTTTTCTTGGTTCCTGGCAAGGTATATGATATGGTAGTGCCATCATATCTTGTAATTTCACATCCTGATGTTTCTATCGTTTTGATGACAAATTACAGCCACATGCAGAAGTATGGCGAGGATAAGTTTGTTTTCCTACTACCAAAGTAAACATGGACGGGTTGACAATTCAAACCATTCTGTGGACAAACCATGAACAATCAGGCTTTCTCAGTGCTTGTATGAATTTGATATATATCATAGCAAACAGTTATAAATTGCCATCATGATAAACACACTCACTGGTGCCTGAGAAATTAGCATTTTGGTGCAAAAGTCATATCGGGGCTCATTGGGACAGTGAATTCGGGGCCCATTTGGATGCAATTAATATGGCAGAATTTAAGTGTCCAAGTCAACTGAATGACCTGGGACAGCACACAACAGGTATTCAGGCCAGAGTGAATAGAGGCATATTATGCCCTGTGAACAAATTTATCGCGAAGCACTGTGTTACTTACATAGACGTCCGCACCCAGGACAGCTTATCAGCTTATGTTCAATGTTTAAAACTGCTTAAACTTTAAAGTTATTAACTATTGGTACTGCAAGGTGTTAATGCACTGTATATTGTCTTACACACTACTTATATGTGATATCTATTGCACAAGGAGTATTAAAATGATTCTTTAGTTGATGTCTCAATGTGCCCCAGCTGATGTCCCAATTAATGTGCATGACGAGACACATTTGGACTGTCATTTTTATGACTCACATTTTTCTGTCTGGCTGCAAAAGGGTAGGTGGCCATTTTATTGGTGATATTCATGCAATCTTCCGAGTTCTTCAGTGCTTTCAGCATTGAGCAAAATTAGTAGACGTTAAAAGCGTCCCAATGTTCCCCGGTCCCCCCTAGTGAAACCCAAAGCCGGTGTAATTTGAATTTATAAAGAAAATTGTGAGCCATTTGCAATCCACATGCCTTGAATATTCTTCTGATGAACTGAGTTGGACTACCAACTGTATTTGAACCTCAAATGTAGGTAGGCCTACAGGTGTCCTACCTTGCCCTACCTGTCCCTACTTACTGTAATTAGTATTATGTATTCTTTTTTGTTTTGTACATGCAGATATTTTATTATTATTATTTATTTCATTTTATAACCATCTGCCAACACAAGGTAATAATAATATTCAGCCTTGGCATGTATCTCGCCAATGCCTCCATGTGTATTTTCCAATTAGCCCCCAGCATAAAACCTTGACATTTGCATTGTTTGTTATACCCTGATCTGTGTCTGAGAAATTAATAAATTGCTTGACCACATAGAGAGCTTAATGCAGCCAAGCTGTATACATGGTATTATACTTGACATGAGCAAAGGTGGATAAGAATTTAGTGAGTATATGTTTTCAAATTTTGTTTTTCTATTATTTTTACGGGTGCCTTAAATATTTTCTATGAATGTTATAACTATAATAGAATAATAATACTTTACATTGATCAACACAGGGTGGGATTGCAAATTTTCATCAAACTTTAAGCTTAGACATTTTCAATCTTGAGCAAACAAAAACCAGAGGGCAATGCAACTTGGGATGGATTGAAGTATGCTATCTGTTTTCATGTCAATATAAATTGAATTGAATTGGACTGAAATTAATTGAATTGAATTAAATTGCATTGGATTGATAATATGAGCCAACCCACGTGAAAACTTTCTTTATTGTCGTGTTTCTCAGCCAGGTCAGCCCTGTTGATATGAACTGGTTGTAAATTGTCTTCATTTTCAGGAACCGAAATGTCAAATAGTGCAAATTATGAAGCCTCAGTCTGTAGATATTGTGACTCTAAATGATTGACTAAGGAGGTGACCATTTAACAATCAGGGCAAAGTCACCGAATATTCATCCATAATTCAAGCGTCACCTTCTTAAGAAATACCCCCACCAGAAATTATTTATTTCAAGACAGCCCAAAAAGAATTTATTTATTTCACCAAAACTGAGCAAGAAATTATTTATTTAAAAAAAACTCCAAGAAGCCCCCTTGAGATGAAAGTTATTATCGGCTTCGAAAATTTAACAGATTGCTTTTGGATGATTTGAATTGAAAAGTTTCGGGCAGGTCAATGACATTTCAACATTTCTAGATTGAGGTTGGCATTTAACCATGTAATTAAGTTAATCGACAGATCAATATGAAACATCTGGTTAACATGTATATGATAGTGGTTATTGTTCCTGTTTCACAATATACAACCTTGCATGCATGTAGACAGGAATCTGGGTCTGCATTATATCCCTTATTATGTTGATTCGTGGTTCCATAATTTACATGCACTACATATAAAAATCATGTTAAATGTGAAAATGTCACTTCTGGGAATTTTTATCAAAACTGGGACAGAAAGAAGAGTGTAAATACACTGAACATGGTTATGTTGTAATGGGGTATTTTTAGCATTATTGGGAAATTTTGTTTTTTGTCCGCTGGTCCATATCGAGAGATAATTAGGCATAGTTCAGGTTTTGAAGTTTTAAGGCATTTTCGAACAATTGCAAGTGGTATTTTAAGAAAGCAAAACAGAGTTTAGTGAAATGCGAAAATTGAGGGAGACTGAGGAGGTGTAAGGGAGGAGACTAGAAGGAGCGTGAATGGGCAGGCAAGGCAGTGAGGGAGACTGAGGAGGTGCAAGGGAGGAGGCTGGAAGGAGGGTGAAAGGGGATTGAGGAGACAAGGCAGGGAGGGAGACTGAGGAGGTGTAAGGAGGAGGCTGGCAGGTGCGTGAAAGAGGAGGCAAGGCAGGGAGGGAGACTGGGGAGGTGCAAGGGAGAAGGCTAGAAGGAGCGTGAATGAGGAGGCAAGGCAGGGAGGGAGACTGAGGAGGTGCAAGGGAGGAGGCTGGAAGGTGTGTGAAAGAGGAGGCAAGGCAGGGAGGGAGACTGAGGAGGTGCAAGGGAGGAGGCTAGAAGGAGCATGAAAGAGGAGGCAAGGCAGAGAGGGAGACTTGGGAGGTGCAAGGGAGAAGGCTAGAAGGAGCGTGAATGAGGAGGCAAGGCAGGGAGGGAGACTGAGGAGGCGCAAAGGAGAAGGCTAGATGGAGCTTGAATGAGGAGGCAAGGCAGGGAGGGAGACTTGGGAGGTGCAAGGGAGAAGGCTAGAAGGAGCGTGAATGAGGAGGCAAGGCAGGGAGGGAGACTGAGGAGGTGCAAGGGAGGAGGCTGGAAGGTGCGTGAAAGAAGGACAAGGCAGGGAGGGAGACTGAGGAGGTGCAAGGGAGGAGGCTGGAAGGTGCGTGAAAGAGGAGGCAAGGCAGGGAGGGAGACTGGGGAGGTGCAAGGGAGGAGGCTGTAAGGTCCAAGAATGAGGAGGCAATGCAGGGAGGGAGACTGAGGAGGTGCAAGGGAGGAGGCTTGAAGGTGCGTGAAAGAGGAGGCAAGGCAGGGAGGGAGACTGGGGAGGTGCAAGGGAGAAGGCTAGAAGGAGCGTGGATGAGGAGGCAAGGCAGGGAGGGAGACTGAGGAGGTGCAAGGGAGGAGGCTGGAAGGTCCGTGAAAGAGGAGGCAAGGCAGGGAGGGAGACTGAGGAGGTGCAAGGGAGGAGGCTAGAAGGAGCGTGAAAGAGGAGGCAAGGCAGGGAGGGAGACTGGGGAGGTGCAAGGGAGAAGGCTAGAAGGAGCGTGAATGAGGAGGCAAGGCAGGGAGGGAGACTGAGGAGGCGCAAGGGAGGAGGCTAGATTGAGCGTGAATGAGGAGGCAAGGCAGGGAGGGAGACTGATGAGGTGCAAGGGAGGAGGCTGGAAGGTGCGTGAAAGAGGGAAAAGGCAGGGAGGGAGACTGAGGAGGTGCAAGGGAGGAGGCTGGAAGGTGCGTGAAAGAGGAGGCAAGGCAGGGAGGGAGACTGGGGAGGTGCAAGGGAGGAGGCTGGAAGGTAAAAGAATGAGGAGGCAAGGCAGGGAGGGAGACTGAGGAGGTGCAAGGGAGGAGGCTTGAAGGTGCGTGAAAGAGGAGGCAAGGCAGGGAGGGAGACTGGGGAGGTGCAAGGGAGAAGGCTAGAAGGAGCGTGAATGAGGAGGCAAGGCAGGGAGGGAGACTGAGGAGGTGCAAGGGAGGAGGCTGGAAGGTGCGTGAAAGAGAAGGCAAGGCAGGGAGGGAGACTGGGGAGGTGCAACGGAAAAGGCTAGAAGGAGCGTGAATGAGGAGACAAGGCAGGGAGGGAGACCGAGGAGGTGTAAGGAGGAGGCTAGAAGGAGCGTGAATGAGGAGACAATGCAGGAAGGGAGTCTGAGGAGGTGTAAGGAGGAGGCTAGAAGGAGCGTGAATGAGGAGGCAAGGCAGGGAGGGAGACTGGGGAGGTGCAACGGAGAAGGCTAGAAGGAGCGTGGATGAGGAGACAAAACAGGGAGGGAGACTGAGGAGGTGTAAGGAGAAGGCTAGAAGGAGCGTGAATGAGGAGATAAGGCAGGAAGGGAGACTGGGGAGGTGCAAGGGAGAAGGCTAGAAGGAGCGTGAATGAGGAGACAAGGCAGGGAGGGAGACTGAGGAGATGTGAGGAGGAGGCTAGGAGTAGCGTGAATAAGGAGACAAGGCAGGGAGGGAGACTGAGGAGGCGCAAGGAGGAGGCTAGAAGGAGCGTGAATGAGGAGACAAGGCAGGGAGGGAGACTGAGGAGGTGCAAGGGAGGAGGCTGGAAGGTGCGTGAAAGAGGAGGCAAGGCAGGGAGGTAGACTTGGGAGGTGCAAGGGAGAAGACTAGAAGGAGCGTGAATGAGGAGACAAGGCAGGGAGGGAGACTGAGGAGGTGTAAGGAGGAGGCTAGAAGGAGCGTGAATGAGGAGACAAGGAAGGAAGGGAGACTGAGGAGGTGTAAGGAGGAGTCTAGAAGGAGCGTGAATTCGGAGGCAAGGCAGGGAGGGAGACTGAGGAGGTGCAAGGGAGAAGGCTAGATGGAGCGTGAATGAGGAGGCAAGGCAGGAAGGGAGACTGAGTTGTAAAGGAGAAGGCTAGAAGGAGGGCGAATAGCGAAGCAAGGCAGGGAAGGAGACTGACTTAGGAGATGTAAGGGAGGAGGCTAGAAGGAGGGTGAAAGAGGAGGCACTGTAGGGAGAGAGACTGATGAGGTGTCAGGGATGAGACTGGAAGGAGGGTGAATGACGAGGCAAAACAGAAAGGGAGACTGAGGAGGTGTAAGGGAGGAGGCTAGAGGGAGGATGAAAGAGGAGGCAAGACAGAAAGGGAGACTGAGGAGGTGTCAGGGAGGAGGCTGGAAGGAGCGTGAAAGAGGAGGGAGACTGAGGGGGTGTACATGTAAGAGAGGAAATGGGAGAAGAAAGTGTATGATATAGGCAACTAGAACGAGAAAAGGGGACAAGACAGGGAGGGAGACTTTGGTGGTAGGTGGGAGGATATTTTATTAGACTGATAACGTGTTGTTTTTCTGTTTTCATAGCTGAATTGAAATCCATTTTTCTACTTTTTATTCTGACAGACATATGTAAATTATGTATATACATACTGAAAACTAAGTACTAGATCCCCCCTATGTAATGTAGTATTTTCAGAATTAACTGACATTGTGTGCATAAAGCAGCTGTGCAGAGTCAGTAAGCCTTAAATTTACAATGCATCTGTTGACAAGTTTCATTGACTAGCATTATACCCGTGAAGCCAGCCTTAGCCATGCCATGAAATTGGTGGGGGGGGGGCTGTTTTCAGGAGAGTATTATGATTTTGATAAGATTGAAGCACCAAACCTGGCTAAGGACATTGTAGGCAGTTGTAAGAAGATGCTTGCAAAGTTTCTCGGCTGGGAAATCAGTAGTTTGGTTGGAGTAGCGTAAGGGGTCCGTGAATTAATAGTATGATTTCCTAAATTTAGAGACCAATGTTTTTTAGCAAATCAGAATTATCATTTAAGCTTGCGATATGTGGTAATACAATATCCATGTATTTTATACACAACATAGCTATGTATAAAGAAAATTGAAACAGACCTGGTATTTTCTTTAAATATAATTTATTATATTATTCCTTTGTGAAAGACATGTGTCATGCAGATATAGACTAATAATAATTTTGCAAGTAGCATTAAAGTATTAGTAAGTATACATGCAATTAAGTTAAACTAGACCTAAAAATTTATGGTTTTGTTCCATAATGTGTAGGCCTACCTTGTTTTTTTGTTATGTGGCCTTTTTTTCGACATGACTTTCAGTAATATTGGCTGACAATTTAATGACATTTGAAATTATTGATTGACTTTAGTCTTGTCTGGGATTAATGTAAGCCTTCATCCAATAGTCTGACCCTGCTGTTATATCACCCAGAAGGAATGTGTGACAACCAACTCAGACTTTGCTGGATGACAGTTCTCATTGGGACCTCGTATACAGAACTGTGAGGTTTGGGGACTTTTAGTGGCGTCAGAGACTAAATATTGTCTCTTTTTTTTTTAATACAATGCATTACCCTTCTTGTATCATATTAAGTGTTCTTCTTTAATCAATCAATATTACATTGTCAATTCATTATTTTATTTATTGTGGTATTAATTTTTTGTTTTTAGGAGTGTCCCCGGATTATAAAACTCAATATTCGCAAAGTATCACACAAGAACAACTGAGGAGAAGGAAGAATACAGGGTAAAAAAATTCACCAAGGAAAAGCAATGCGGGTTTTGCACAGGCTCACCAACAAGCCTCTTTTGAGGTGGATCTCACAGCAAAGACAATGGAAAAGCACCGCAGCAGCCGTCTCTCATGTTCACAAGCCCCATGCGGATTCAGTGGAAACTCATCCTCCACAAGATGTGCCCATTGAACATCTTAATCCTGAGGGAGAAATACCAAGGATACTCATCACGGGTGATTTGTTGTTTATTGTCATATACACATTATGTAAATAATATGTTTTTCTGAATTATTTAATTATTTTAGAGCTGTTTGCGGATTAGCGGCCCAAACAGTTTCAAAATCAACTTTCAAATTGGTCGTGTGATGTCACTGGCTTAAAAATATTTTGGTTGTGTCAGTTATGGTTAATGAGTTGATTTAGTGATTATCATATCTAGCAGCATAGGTGACTATAAACAAACTAATTAAATGACTCATGGTACTTCATCAATTAAGAAGATAAGGAGACCAACAGCAAACTGTTGATGATGTGGCAAAGGCAGTTTGCAAATTGAAAATAACTTTGTTGGAAGTTTATTTTTATTAATTTGAAATTTTTTGATTGCAAAGTTATTTGTATGAGCTTGTGGTAGTATAGCGGCTCATGTACATTTTGGAGTACAGACAGTAGCTGTACCTTAAAGTTACAGTTACCCTGAACCATAAAATTACTGCTAATTTTAAGTGTATTATAATATAAACATGTATTCTGGAATATTTCTAAATAATTTATCAAAGTATTTTGAAATAATTATTAAGCTTCTTCATTAATTAAATTTTTTTGATTTATGGCCAAAAAAAATCTAGGGGTCATTTTGGGTATTCAGGAGGCATTGTTGTCTCTTAATAAAGTTCTCATAACAATGAAGCTTTACACACAAGTTGTCACATACTGAGTGATCCCATCACTACTACTATGCCACATAGAATTAATCGAAAATGACTTCATTATTATTTCTTGGTCAATTTTCAGGGTATATATATTGTTTTATTTGGCATCAGGTTTGAGGAAGATACAGTAATTTGACATCATTTTCTAGGACATGAAGTCATGGAATTGACTTGTTCTAAAATTTTGATTTATGTATTTTTGTTGCAGGTAGTTTGGGTCAACTTGGCACTGGCTTGGCGAAACTTTTACGAAGAAAATATGGTCAAAATAATGTCATCATGTCAGACATCCTCAAGGCTCCAAGGGAAATTAGAGAGACTGGTAGGCCATCACTTATAAAATTACAATAGGAAAGATAACAAATTGTCTGGTGCTTTACAAAGTGTTGAGATCCCAGAACCTGACCTGGCAAAGGGCATGTTACTACTTTGAAATGTTCCAGTAGTAGGCCTTCCTGCTCCGCTGAAGGTCTTTGCCTGCATGGGTTCGAACCCCGGGTGGGGAACCCGAAATTTTCAGTGGACCTTTATGAGCAAAATCTTAGCTGGATATCGTTCGGATGAGACGTTAAATTGGCGGCCCCTTGTATCAGTGTCTGTGCTGGGCAAGTAAAAGATCCCTCACATGGGGTAAATGCGTAACATTTTGAGGACTCCCGCTCTCTCTCTCATCTCATCAATCAACCCTCGTGAGCGCCAAGAACTGGGCTTAGAGGGCTGCACTTACCATATCTATCTATCTATCTATATCTATCTATACGTACTGCGGTATTAATGTTTTTTCTTCGAAAAGGAAAAGGCGACCATTTTGGAAAATATCAGCTAAAATATAAGACGCAATTGGGACCATAGATGATATGGAAGGTGCCTCTCATTCTTTATTTTAATGTGGGAATTGTCCTGGACAATTTTTTTAACATTAATCTGGCTGCAGATATTTTCTCATAAAACTTATTTTGTTCCTTTTGTCTTTCTGCAGGGCCCTACTATTATGCGGACATCCTCGATTTCAAGAACCTTCAGGAATTTGTGGTAAATGAGCGCATTGATTGGATAGTGCATTTCAGTGCCTTGCTCAGTGCTGTGGGAGAAAACAACATCCCTCTAGCCATGAGGGTCAATGTGGAAGGATTGCACAATGTCCTTGAGCTCGCAAAGCAGTACAGACTTAAGTTGTTCGTCCCCAGCACAATTGGTATGTGATGGCTTTGACTCTTTTTATACTTTTTGTGATTTTTAATATTTTTTTTATGAAGAAGATTTCAGAATTCAGAATTTTTTATGTAATACATCAGAAATATAAGGATTTGAATATACTAAGAAACTAAAATAAGGATACAAATCTAATGCATTGAACAATATGATGCACACGATTTGCTACGAATATAATCAGTCTTGAATGATTTTAGTCATATGATCATATGCATTGGATTTCTCAAGAATTGTTTTATCAACTGATTTTAATTTCATAAAGACGTTGACATATTTATACTTTTTTATTCAGGTGCTTTTGGTCCAGATTCACCTCGAAATCCCACTCCAGACCTTACTATCCAGAGACCAAGAACAATCTATGGAGTGTCAAAGGTCCACGCTGAACTCATGGGAGAGGTAATACTATTGCTGTTGTAAACCAGTGGCAGATCCTGCCCCCCCCCCCCAGGCCACTAAGATGAAACATAGATAGATAGATCGATGATAGATAGATAGATAGATAGATAGATAGATAGATAGATAGATAGATAGATAGATAGTATTTTGAAGAAAATATGCTGTGTCGTGGGCTTGCGAATGCCGCACATCGGGCCCCTCGGACTACCCGGCTCAATTAAGTACAGATTCCAAATGCCCTCATTGATGTAGGACTGTTTTCAGTTATAATCTCAACTTGAGACAACTACCCTGCCTTGATCTGCCACTGGTTAGTAATTTGTAGTATGGAAATCAGTGATGACGATTTATTGAAGAGCTCATAAATATTAGTTGCAATTATTAAATATTATAAGTTATGTTATCTTCTTCATTTATTTACAGTATTATTACCACAAGTTTGGCATGGACTTCCGCTGCCTGCGTTTCCCGGGTGTAATCTCTGCAGACACCAACCCTGGAGGTGGAACGACAGGTGAGAAATTTATTTCAGATTTTACTCAAGTGCTCATTTATTAAATAATCAATTAGTCATAGTTGCTGCCAACATTTTGAGAGTGCCAATTTTCCAAATTAGTCTTCATTGATTGATGGAAAAATTGCAGTGATATGTCAGACAAACAAGGAGAGGACATTGTGAGGTTGTGAATCCACAAGCTGTGCCTTCTCCACTTTAAATAAGTAAATTTTGAAGTAAAATGTTATATTTAGGTGTATCTAACCAACACTGGAATGTTATCATACTTGTTTTTCATAACAGATTACGCAGTGAAAATTTTTCATGATGCCCTCAAAAGTGGACACCATGAATGCTATCTTGGACCTGATACGCGTCTTCCTATGATGTACATTGATGACTGTTTGCGATCTATTTCGGAGTACATGGTTGTGCCGAGAGATAAGCTCCAACTGTGCACATATAATGTCAACGCCATGAGCTTCACTCCTGCAGAAGTTGCCGAAGAAATAAAGAAACACTACCCCGACTTCAAAATCACCTACAGGCCGGATTCAAGGCAGCAAATTGGTGAGTAAATCAGAATTTTAACATTGAAATTATAAAATCATAATTTATTGAAGTGGCTCTAAGAATCTAACTAACCAGCTGCAAATGGGTGAACTCTCTGACTGGTGTGAATGAGCCCCAATGCCTCTGAATTACCAACTGATTTCGTGCCGAGTACTGGTGACTTATCGAACAATGATTATATTTACTGTACTTGTTGGCCATGCAGTAATGGTACCTTGACAATACTTGTCAACTTAGGGTCTTGGACATTATATTGTCAATGCTGATTTGCATCAAAAAATGTTGAAAAAAAAACAACTTATGAATGCAATAGGCATACTTGTTCTGTTAAATATTTATGGCCGTCTCATTAATTTTGATAAATTTGAATTATTTCCAGCTGAGTCGTGGCCTCAGAGATTTGACGACCGGAGAGCAAGAAAAGATTGGATGTGGGATCACAAATATGATTTGCCAGAAATGGTGGAGACTATGTTTAGGCTTCTGAAGGAGTTCAACATATAGAATCTCATGTCACTGACACAATGGGTTTCGGTAGCTGAGCTATGCATAAGCTCATATTGCGCTTAATTTTATACTCAAAAAGCTGCATAAGCAAGCGTTAAAAGCATATCTAAAGGAATCTCAAGAAGAGGAAAAATCTCATAAAGATTTAAAGACGCTTTTGAAGTTGTAACTTCATGCTATTATATGAAATCTCTTAATCAGGGAACTGAAGTGTTTAGATCTGATCTAACTTATATATATATGCCAAATCGGAATGAAAAATATTGTTCAATTCAGTGTGAAGGTCTGGGATAGAAACATTGCTGTTTATGTGTTACTGCAGATGTTACGGTATGTCTCAACTTCTAAATCAAGCCTCCCTCAACGACTTAACCTCATACTTATTCAATTAAGTTTTAAATTGCCTGAATCTCTTCTATATTTAAAAGAATGAAAGGAGTACATTCTAAATGTACATCTTGGATTATAATATATTATTGGTATATGAAGCTAATTGAGTATGTATTATGTAAATGTCACCATGTAACTGGGTTTTATGAAGACATGCACAATACCATGAGAAAATGTTGGTAGTTTATTTTACATACTTGTTAACTTATTGTTGAGTTATTAAACATTCCAGTTTATGAGCTGTATTTTGTTGAAGTTTTACTACACTGTATGTCCAGTGATAGCTTGATTAGGATTTATTCGATGTACATGTGTACATGCCAGATTGGCAATGTTAATCTATTAATCTGTGATAATTGTTGAATAGATGTACATTCCATCTGTACCCGGTTACGTGAGCTGAATCTCAAAACTTTGTCATTCTTTAGTAATTCATGAATAAATTAGTATTTTATAAATTCATGTATTTAGATATTCGTGTATTTTTGCTATTTAGTATATTGTAGGATTGTCATCTTTGTCAAGCATTATTTTTAGGGGAATGAGTCTCATGTTTTCAATTATATTGTTCTTCCATGTTCTTTGCATGTTTGGTTATTCAATGTTTTTATTGTAAACTACTATTGAAGCCGGTAAAAACGGGGTGACTTCGAACATTTACCCATAAAGAGATGTTTGCTCTTTATATGAGAACAAGCAAAATGTAAACAAACAAATCCTTTTAAATTAGGTCACTTGGTGTGTAATACTGTGTATACTGTATACACAGAACATGATTGCCGATTGTTTTACTTGGCCAATTTGTTCAGAGATGTCTCATCCTTTGGAAGGATATCTGGTCATCCAATCAAAATTAGTTAATTTCATATTTTCTGACAGGTAAGAGTATTATGTTCTTCCATATAATTCTGGTAGGGTACATCTCCCCAAGTGAAAAGTTTAAATAAGATATTTAGAGACAGACTTAGGGTCTTTTGATGGCTGTCATTTAAGAATTATATCTCATTCACATGATATTCAAAGTCACCCCGGTTTTTAGTATTCATCCAAGTGATCAAACTGTCTGACCTCAGTCGAGTTTTTGAGTGCCAATTTGCACATAAAGTGACTTCAATAATTTATATCAGATTTAGAAGAATCATCGATCACCATTGACCTTGCTCAATTATACAGGGTGGACAACAGAGTAACCTTATATCTCCACAAAATATTTAATAGATCTATATTGTATACCATTTGCTTTTAAATAAGATCTTGGATTTAACCAACACATTATTTGTAACCAAAATAAAAATCCAACTCTTTGAAATAATGTTTATCACATTTATTTGGTATTCCACGATACATTTTCATAAGCTATCATTGGTTGATTGTTACATTAAGATCGAAACCAAATTCTGAAACGTGTGATCAAGATGGTTGAAACTAAATGCATTACCTATACGAGAAATAAACCAGAGGCATGCTAATTGAAAATGCTTGCTAAAAATAATTGGTCTTTTTGAATTTGCAAAGGGCTGCATGCTACAATACCATTCAATGATTTAAGTTATTCAACAAAGGCTTCCGACAGGCCTAGTATTTACATTTGACAGAATAAAAAAAGAAATGAATCAAATTTTCAAGGCAACTGATGTACATATTTAAGTGTCACAGGTCTGGTATGTCGAGTAATACTTAAAAAACAATTCACTTTAATACAAGTTCATGACAATTTAACAATCTAAATATACAACAAGCAATCACATTTTCAACAAATTTTGAGATGTAACAAACAAGTCATTAATGGACAAACCAGATGTAATAAAAAAAATATTGCTGCAGATAATTCATGAGGACAAAACATAGAAATGGGTAATGCCCCTTATTGTCAAAATTAACCAATAAAACACAAATTTGTAAATATCTTATAATTAATTTCCAGCTGCAAATAGTCAGCCAAGAAATACCACTATTTTTAAAATGAGAAATATGAACTTAAAATATAACTTTTAAACAATTTAGATTCCATTTTCATAATCGATAAATTGATATTTAATCTGACACCGAGATTGGGCCTATGCACGAAACAATCCATTAAGATGACACAATGCAATTGATTTAAACTCTGGTATACTCCCTGATTTCTGTCTGAATATATTTATACAAGAATACAACTACCAATTCATAACAGTGTTTCTATTTTATAATTACAAATATCTGGATTGGACAATTTCAAATAGGTTGATGGGGATGGACAGTTTAAACTTTCACATATAATATACACAGTGTACACATCTATTGATGCAAGACTTTTCAGAAAGTTCAAGATCATAGTCTCGCACAAAAAAATCACACGAGATCTTTAAACACACTGTCACAACTATGTGTTGTACGATATTGAACTATATATATCTACATGTTAATCAAGAATAACATGATCTGACCACAGCAGAGTTAACCATAAATAAGAGCGCTCAATGGGCACATGATATAAAGCAGTGCTAAATTAAACTTGACTTCAAGAGATTTCGGGTACTTGGAAATGGTACTATTTGGTGGAATAACCATTCTGTGATTCAGCTTCCCACATGTCTTCAAGCTCACAATGAAACACGATAAACTGATGCGAGTGGGACTTTCAATCATCTATGTAAGTTCCGCAACAGGAGTGACAACTGGTCATAAGGCATCAAACTCGTTCACAGTATAACCAAGTATTAACCAACCAGACAAGAACCCATCTTGATGGGTAGAGCGGCTAGAGCCGGTGGAACATACATGTGCCACAAGCGAATTTCTGGTGGTACGTAATATAATATTGATCCTTTGGACCAGCAATTAGTCTTGAGTGGTCACTCACAATACCATTGAACAGTGAATATCTTAGTAATGTTGCTGCAGATTAAAACTCCATGGTTTTTATAGAATGAAACCATTAAAATCCCTAGGTCACACATGCAGGATTCAGCTACTCGACGTATTACTAGAACTGTCCTCGTCTTGCGTTTTTAGCTTTTTACTCATTTCTCCGAACGTGACACCATCGCCTTCACTACTGGCGCGTCTTTTGCCGTCCTCCGTTGAGCTGCCTTGCTGAGAGAAACTTGATGCAGGTTTAAAAAGAACAATGATGCAGGTCATGTTGTCACACCCGCTGCCATCGCCCTCCGTGTTGGGCGCCAAACAAAACTCAAACATCTGGAAAAAGAAAATTATATGAGTTACAGAACAACATAAGCTACAGGTACACCTTCTAAAAGCTATTAATTTTCTTTTCTACCATTAAATAAATAAACCTGTCGTATTTTATCATTCAAATAATTTTCAACATCAAATAGTCGAATTACTACATCAGATAGCCTGAGATAGGAGTCAATAAATTATTGGAATTTGTAGCTCAAATTTCAAGAGGGCTGCTACAGATTTGAACACAAATTTAGAATAATTACCTAATGCTTTACAAGAGAGAAAGCAACAGATTAAGCAAGAAATTTCCAGTCCAAAACATCTTGAGAGATGACATGAATTTTAACTAATAAAGAAGCATTGTATTAATGAAACAGAAAACTAACCTCCTCGCAGATCTGCGATAATACACTTGTCCCACTTTTCAACTTCTCCTGAACAAAACTTACGACTTCTTGGCTTGTCATGACATTCCTGGAAAGCAGAAAATATATTTAGTCATTCATAAAAGAATTTGCTTGTAAATAATGTGAAGAAATCATCCGAGCCTTAAAAACATAACTTTTCTTAAATCTTAATTGTAAGATGGGAGCAATTTTTGAAGTTTGCATAAGTTATTGATGTAAAACATACTATCTTCTCTACATTGTGTTAAACAACACCAGACAAGATATTCACTTTTACTTCTTTAATCTCACATCCCATCATTTTAATAAATAAATATAATAAACTTAAAAGATATCATATTGGCTGACATCTTTGATTTTGATTTGTTCGCTTATTCACAAAAAATTAATTTTAATGCAACAATCCAGAGAGCCACTCACCATATACCATCACAGGCAAGAACCATGAACTCGTCATTGTCTTCTATCGTTAATGACTTGACGTCTGGCAAAGCTGTGACCATCTGCTCCTCAGCTGGCAGGCTGTGATTCTGTTTGTATCTGTGGTCTCCTGTAATAGAAATCATCTCAAGAATAACAACACAATTGAGAGGATTTTTTTACTGATCTAAATTCACTGCACTGCTCAAGTCAAAATGGAAGAATTTGATGAAATCATTTTATCAAAGCCAAATTTCAAGTTCGAAAGTTGTTTCACATGTGTACAAATTAGCGTCTTAGCCTACTTGGTCAAGAAAAAGATTCATGATAGCACAATTAAACTTAAAAGCACAACTGGCAGGCAATTTACAGTCAGTAAATCCTAAATATTTAAAGGTAATTCATAAATACAATGGAACCGTTTTGTGATTGCTTTGAAAATCCCTGGTTTTGAGAAGGCATATACTCTCATTGGCCACAATATGAGGACATATTTTACAGAAATTTGGCATCTTGTCTTTTTTTTTCATCATCAGATAATTATTGAAGCAAATAGAATTTCAAAATAATTAAATACCTAGAGCCCTGGATAAATTGAGTCCTCCGTTTACTCTTCCATCCACAGTGACGTGTCCTCCTGCCTTTGATATCCGAGTGTATTCCGACTCGTCTTCTGGTTTGTGGTCAATTGACATGTCAACGGCTTGTCCTGCTCTAGAAACGATGCAACGAGAATCTCCTGCATTGGCCACATGCAGCTGCTTGCCTTTCAAAACGGCCACCACAGCGGTCGTGCCACTGTCCACTCCGGGCTGCTGAAACATAAGCAGAGGACAATCCACATTGCTGTTCACACAAACAGAATCTATTTCTATCCTATTTATTTTCCAGGACACCCTTGTTTTGCTTAAGACAAAGAATAATGGGTGCTAATATATATTTCTATCTTTGCAGGGCATAGACAGAGGTTGTCAACAAATCATAGTTAGTATTTGTTACACTATTTTCAAACCACATTTTTATGTATATTTACCTCCATTTGTTGTTTCAAGCCATCGATGGGCACCATCATGTCATCACTGAAACAAAATGTTTGAAAATAAGTCGTTTGGTCTTAATTTCTTAAACATCACATCTGTCCACAACTCCTTATTCAATGATTATTTTATCACGTAAAAACTATCTGTTGTATTTAATATGGCATTCTTTTATTTTACAAAATGTACATTACATCCGTATTAAATAAAGATTGCCTCTCCATATTATACACTAATCATGGCAGGTCTATGTAATATCCAGTGCTTTTCCTAGCCATTAGCCTCATTAGCATTGGCTAATGCATCTCCCATGTGGCTGATGAAAATTGCATATTTTGGTTTGCATTTCACTGAAAATTAGCTGTTTTGGGCACTTGTGGCTTATGGAATATCGGTCCGAGGAAAAGCACTGATCATATCCTTTTTAACAGAACTTAAATGTCAACACAACTTTGTACAGCATGCACCATTTCCCTGCAATCAGTTCCCAGTCCCACTGGTTTTTCCGAGCCACATGCACCACATATTAAATTATAAGGAATCAAAGAACCTGCATACCTGTCATATTCGGAATCATCATCCTCATCTTTCTCATCCTCGTCATCATCATCATCCTCCTCATCTTCATCATTTTCTTCTCCTTTGTTCTCTGCTTTGGTCTTTGCTTTCCACTTGGCTTCTTCCTCAGAGTCCTCTGAGTCGTCCGAGTCTTCCGCTTCTTCTTCAGATTCTGAGTCCTCAATGTCCTCTCCCATCAGGAGTTGAAGTCCCCTCGACGGCCCTGGTCCAGACTGGCCTGCTGACGATGATGACCCTGCCTCTGGATCCTGCACATTTCATGTATAATGTTATGAGAGAAACTGGTGAACAGGTTTTCCAGGTTTTTATCTCAAATCACGTGAACAGACCATTCACTTTTTGAGAAATCAACTATCCAGAGCAAAAAGGGCAACCAAATTTCAAATCAGTATTTTGCATTTAATAGAGAGATAGAAATGAAAGTCTTTATTTAGATGAAACAGGCTCACAAATTAGACCATAACCCTCTTGGGGTTACAAACTTTACACTTCAGACGTCTTTATATAATGCCGGCCACCAAATCGATATTTTGCACCTGCAGGTAACATCGGACACTGCGATTGTGAAACATTATTGGTTACTTTTATGAATGTTACTGGTCAGGCATACATTACATAATCGATAACATGTCTAAAATCAACATTGTTAGTACACATTAATCGCTGAAGAGATATGGAAATATCCAGCAACTTTGAGAACTCTATGATTGTGCTCATTCCAACGACAGACAATATTACAGTAATTATTATTTATGTGCTTTATCAAACATCTCACCCCGGACGAAGAGGAGCTTGGTTCTGTGTTGTTGGCTCCTGAGCCTTGAGACGACGAGGACGCTGGTTCGGGATCACCGCTGGTGTCCATCTGTGTTTCTGTGCCATTCTCGTTGCTCGCACCCTGCTGCTGTTGTCTGACCCTGATTTCCCTTTCAATGTTCTCATTATTCTCATTGTCCGAATGTCCGTTTATCAATTTGCCAAAACTAAGTTTGACCTGGCAGTCATCGCCACTGCTACCCTCACTCGAGCTCTTTGATTGGCTGCCGCTATCGTCGCCCAATGGAGATTTGTCCTGCTTGGCTTGGATGGCAGGAGACAGGCAATCCTTACCCCCTTTCTTCAGACTTGAGACGGGACCTTTGTATCTCTCCAGCACCTGCTCCAAGGGCATCGTGGCCTCCTCATAAAGAGCTGCCGCTTCATCTTCCTCTGCAAAGTTTAAGCAAATAAATGATTCTGAAGGTTATAAACTAGCAATACTTCTTGTATAATAAACAACAAAAGAGTTCCAAGTCATCTCACAATGTTTAAATATCGAAGTTACAAAATGGACCACGAGCCAATCTCTATCATTATAGTTAAACTATTTTGTAAAACTTCTTGGTCCCCTGGTCACAGTGGAGTTGTGTAATACAGTCACTGTCAGTCAGTGAGTCCTTATATAATCAACACATTTTGGAACTGTCTCGCAGTTATTTTAACTGATCAATTGACTTGGTCATCCATTAGGAAGCACTCAGGTAAATACATGTACCTTTAAAATTAATACAAAGTTATGATCAAAATTCCTTCCAAGTCTCTGCTTTATAAGCGTGCAAGTACACGTGTAATCCTCTATATCAGTGGTTTAACTATTATCACAGGCCTTATCATGGATATACCTGCAGTTCTTTTGAAAACACATTGATAATGATAAAACATCTCTACATAAAAACTTTTAACTCCAATCGTCTCACCTGGCTCTTCACCCTCCTCAACCTGAGTGCCAGAAATTGCCATCAACTCGTCAACCACATCTTTCTGAGTGAGGAGTTTATCGAACGCCAGAAAAGATTTCTCCAGACATTCAGACAGAGCTTTGTTCTCAGCGGATGCTAATTCCTTCAGATAGTCTGGGTACTTCATGGCGGCATACTGCGCCACTTCATGTCCTGTAATAATGGATGAATAACAATAAATTATAATTGGCAAGGAGACAAATAGTATTATTTTTTCATAGGAAAAATTAAGAGTTAGAAATTTCAAATTATATTGTTCACAACTACTTTCAGGGCTGTCATGGAAAATTCAAACAGGAGAAGGCGGATTCATTTATCAAGCCTGCAATTTTCAATTTTGGTAACAGTTTTCCAAGTTTAACATAGTAACAGTTTTATTAGAAGTCCAGATAAATTATTTCTTAATCATTTGATTGGTAGAAGACTTATTAAAAAAAAGTTTTTCTTACCTCCATGACCATCATAAACTGCAAACAATGCAGTGTCCTTGTCAAAGGTAGGACAGCAAGAATGGGCATCCTGAAAAACAATAACATGACCACATAAAATAGCATAAATATTGTTGCAACATATTCTGGGAATTAACCGAATATTCAAAATAGCACTTCCTCATCTATAGTCTATTATAGAGGTCAAGTTAGGACTAACGAGGAGACCTGGCAAATTTACTGACGAAATGATATTCTTAGGGCTGCACGATATATCGAAATGATATCGATATCGCGATATCACGTCACGATATTGATATCGTGCAGAACACGATATTCACGATATCATTATTTTTAAGAATTGTCAAAATACAACCAACTTTCTGGGCCGCCGAATGCCGTTTCGGCGGCAAAAATGCCCACTTAACGTCCGTAGAAGATGGCGAAAGGTGCCAAACCATTAAATTAGAAACATTTTAACGTTTATTTGATGAAAATCCGACCAGAATTGACGAAATTAGCAAGAAATTGTGGAAAATCCAAAGCATGCTGCTGCATGCAGTCCTCCCTGACATGATCTGACCTACTGAGGGGCGGGGTCCCACTGGTGGGCGCAGGGAGCAAGCAGTCAGTTGAGGGAGCAGTTCTTTACTTTTACCAAATATCGAAAAATATATCGCTATCGACAATTTAACCCCTAATATCGATTTGGACATTTTTCCAATATCGTGCAGCCCTAGATATTCTAAAGCATAGACACTCACTTGTAAGGTTTTTAAAAAACTATTTATATTATGGATTTTGGACCTATGGATTAGAAATACCAATAACTTTTATTAAACAGGGCCTTAGTATTAGCATAAACACTTCTGTGACATTCTGTCCATTTCTATCATCCTCGTGAATTGGGGCTTCCTAACCAAGCCCTGATTGCATGCCCGGTTAACTTTGGGTGTTGGCAGTCTGCCTGCAGGATGGAAATGGGGTACCTAAAGGAGCATCGGCTGGTGAGAGATGGCTTTCGGATGCAGACAAGCATTTTCTGAGACACTAGCTATAGATCTATACTGATTGAATGTATTCTTAGGTACTTCAACCCCTCTACCAACAAAGCGTTTTCATGATACTCCAGGCTTTTGGTAGCCTTGTGAGTTTGAGTGAGGTCAAGCTCTGTGGTAGTGTGGTTGGAGCATGATTCCCATGGGTCATGCCTGGACATTGTCATCATTTGTAGCTTCACGACTAGGACAGAGGGAGGGACACAGCAGTGAGGCTAAGGATGATTGAAACTGCTGTCAAACCCAGTGACTGGAAGTCCAGACTCCCATAACTGAGCTTACTCCCTCCCACCATTAACAATGATATCCAGCTGGGATGTTGCTCACGAAGTCCTACCAATAAATTGCTTCGCAGACACAGGATCTTCAGAGGCAAGCCTTGAAACTATTGAAGATTCAGTGCTAAACCATTTTGGCCAGCCAGCTGCCTTGCATCAGGCCTTTTCTCGGCTCAGCATTGTGCAATACCGAGTTGTGTTGCATAATGTAAGTCTTAACAAAGCTACCACATAACATAGAATCACCTCAAGCCTTGATTGCATTTCACAAAGAATGCACACTACCACTTTTAATTAAATTAATAAATAAGTGTCAACAATTAAAAGCCACATTCAAGGTGCGACCTAATTGGTATTTGTCAGAAATGGAAAAAGGGGTAACACTGATTTCAATGTGGTTTCACTGATTTCATGAATCTGTTTGTCAAACTTTGGGGGAGGGGGGGGGGGAAGTTCATCAGTGTGCAATTGGTACTCAGTGAAGTGGAAATGAATGGGGTTTGTGTATTGTGATTCCCTGTGTGGGCAGTGGTGTTGTTGACTTAACCAAGTCAATCAATTAAAAGAATGGGAAGCTCTGTTGTATCATTGAATTGCAATCAACTTGCTTGTTTTCATTGTATATCAAAGGTTCAACCATGTTTACCCCAGACTATGCATTTCACACATTGAACTTAGCTGCAGAGACACTGCATAACTCCGCACTGTGCACAGTGACAAAGACATTTGCAAAAGTGAGCGATAATACCGGAAAGGAACTCATTATTCATAATTCGTTATCAAACGTGTTATTTTCCGAATTAAGGTGTCGGGGAGGATGCCTTATTGTGAAAAATACATTATTACGTCATTCTAAGCAAATGGACTTGGTTCTTCCTTTCATTTTTGAGTCGCAAATGCCCTGACCTAGAAGCCTCAGCAGAAAAAAATGTGAATGGTGTCATAATGTGGATTCGCGCCCTGTCAATTATTTTACGTTTCTTTGACTTTAATTTAGCCGCCCGGTCGCCCAGAAGCTGTTCTTCTCCCAAATTATGACTGTTTCGGTCTTTTTCATTGCGAATTACACAGAAACCGGCCGAGGAGCCGGCGCATTTAAAATCCATGATATCGACAAAAAGGAAAATGGCTACCCACCTCTTGATGCAGTCGCCACCCTTGCATTGAAGAGGCGCCATAGGAGATCGATCCCACTGTCTCGTCGATTGAAACTTTCTCTCGGACGGGCTGAGAGCCATATGCACCCATTTTGAACAATGACACAAAGGTTTTATCACATGTGTGCCTGCTATTTCATTCAGCCCTCACGTCCCTTCATATGTTCATTCGTTTTCGCGGGACGATTCCTAAGGCCATGTGACCCATGACGTCACGGTGAACAGGTGCGTAGCTTTTCAGATTTCAAGGGGGGGGGGGTGTGGTGGCGGCGCGAAGTTCTGCTGCAGGGCTGGGCTTCAGCAACCGCAGTTTGCTTTTCACATCAGAGTTTATCTGAGTCAGATAATTAGCTAATGGCTAGATATAATGGGGGGGGGGAGCTTGGAGTTTTTAAAAACTAATTCTTGCTCAGTTTAAAATATTTGACGATGTCCCCGGGGGGTTACTCACTAAGAAAGGGTGTATATAGGCGCCGCTGGATGGTATTGGTTTTTTGGCTTTTTTGTCCGTGAAGTACCCCCCCGGGACGATGTCTCGCGCACAAAATTAATAATTACTTTCACCGTTACTGTGAAATATAAAAATCCATCAAGGAAAAATCTCAAGCCCCCTGAAAGCTCCTGAACAACAGAGGCCACCCGAGAATCTCCGCTGAATTGCATAGGGAAGTAGGCATACTAATAATTAATTCATTTTGACTTAACAATTTTTTTAATACCATGGAAGCTATCGTAATGCCACCTGGACTAGAATTGTCACAGAAACAATTTTTTTTCTTCTTGGTTATAAATAGGCCTAATAAACAGCAGCAATGCTATATCATCCATTATTTTTTAAAAATTAAATAATAAAACCACATAATGTATTTGTTTTTTTATAGATGTGAAAATTTATTATGAACTAATAGACACACTTTTAAAATAACAGCATTCATAACAGATCCATATCATAAACTTAATATCGATATACAATGTTAAATGCATTCAGTATAAACCATAAATTCAGGAATGGATTTTTTTTTTAAAGAAATGTACCAGCATTAGTCAGTTTCATTCATTCTATTTGCATAGATAGATTCCTTTAGTAATTTATCTATAGTCATAAATATAAATATTTTCTTTTGACAACATGACCTTGGTGGATCACCACATAGTTCTACATTCCTTCCATCATATTGTGTGCCTGCTTCAAATCTGGAAAATATAAAATAAAACTAATTTTAAAAAGTAAGGAAATCATATGTATTTATATGAGCATTTAACCGGCCCCAGATAGGCCTAAAAAAAATTAAATAAAAAATCACAGTGGTGACACAGTGAAGACAAAATACATACCATTTAATAGCAATGAAAATTTATCAGATGATACACTAAATACTGCTGACTCTGTTTCTTGATTATCAGGGGTTTTAGTCTTCAATTTCAGCTGAACACACGGTTGGGAAACATCCTGAAAAGTTAAAAGCGATAAATTTTAAAAATATATTTTCAATATTTTGCAGAGTCAATAAGTTAAAGAAAGTATAATCAATCATAGACAATTAAAAAAATTGAGATAAATATTTCACACACACCTGCAATTTACTTGAGCTAACAATGTAGTCTACTCTCCAATCCACAGAATCAAATGTATTTACTGGAAAAAAAAACAAAAAACATGGTGATTAATTAAATTATTAACAACAAAAATATGAAATGGTAAAATACATTAAGCCTGTCTAATGATATTTTTCTTACATCTTAAGCTCTTTTTCCTGAAGTCTTCCCTCAGTTTGTCATGATTATCAGCATATACTTTGCATATTGAAGAAGCAAGTTCTGCAAAAAAAAAAAATGAATTCATAGAAATTCCATGGAAAATCAGCATGCAACTGAAGATGACATATTACATGTATCAAAATTGCTCCAAAACACAATTATCTACCTTTAGGCAAACCCAGCTGTTGTAGTTCATTGGACAGTGTTTCTCCTTCAACATCAAACTTCGCAGCAGATGATATAATGGAATTTATGGCAGCCACTGAAGCTTTGATGTCCCCAGACTCTGAAGAATACAACAGTGCAACAAATTTTGTTTTAAAATCTTCCACTATAAATTCAGGTCTATGAGTTTAGTTCACAGATTAATTACATTCACAAATGACTTCTTTTGAAATTTATTAATAAAATCATTATTAAAAAAGATTTCAGATGAGTTTAGAATCCTTAAATTACAAAAAAATTTATGTGGAAATACGGATAGTCCTGATCAAAATTTAGCAACCAACTTACCAAATTTGGCATCAGCAGTTAGCTTTGATACTTTTTCAAACTGAAAAAAAAAATTGGCAAAATGATAGTCATGCATATTGTTTTAGCGTAAATTAATTATGAATTACAGTCAGGTTTAATGTCAGCTATTCCTATTGTAGCTCTTACTTACATCAATTTTCTCACCAAGCATGTCTTTCACAACCTGTGTTGACAGCAGTTTCATTTTCACAGAAGTCTGTTAATAAAGAAAAGCACATTAAATAATGTCAGTTGCACTTTTTTTTGGGGGGGGAGGACATCAATCATAATTGGGCCACATCGCAACATCTCAAATTGTTGCCATTCGCCGCAGGTCATGCCCCAGCCCCAAGGCTTTTTCCTGATATGCCCCTGAATAATTAAGTACAGAAAACCATACTTTTCCTCAATTTGTCAGAACTTCTTCCATGAGGATAACACAAAATTAACTATTACAAGTTGAATATTATGCACAGTCAATATTACTTTCTTACCAGTTTAGAAAGAGTGCTAATTTCAGCCAGAAGCCAATCAGGGCAGTCCTGGTCTCCACAAAATCGGAAACGCTGCAATTGAAAGAGGAAGATTAGTATCTGTGTCAGCTATTAGAAGGGGGGATCCAGAAAATTTTGAAGGGGGGTGGGATCTATCGGGTTATTGTGTTACAGAAGGCATATCCCTCGACAAAACGCTGCACCACGCTCATACATATAATTAGCATGTAAAAATAGGCCTACTTTAAAATTCAGGAGATGGGGGGGGGGTTGCATATTCCATCCTAATACTAGCATTATTATTGCTAAATAAATGATGACCCTTCAGACTTTAATAATTAAATTAATTAAATAGGCCTACATCGTGGTAGGCCTACAAGTGTATGAAGGCTTGAAAAGACTGTGTTGCAAAAGAAAATGGCACATCCAATCCAATTCAAGCAGTCAAATATCATCACTAGTTCTAGAAGTTGATAAAGAGGGTGTGTCAATAAACTTGACAGTTCAGTTGTTGACAGGCCTGTCAGTTGCACTAAACTTAATTTTATGAAAAATTGGCAAGTGTCGAAGTGAATGATGTTGACAACTAGCTGTAATTATCAAACATTCATGTGACAGGAGATTACTCACCATTGCTTATGTGTTGTGTCCAAATTGTATGAAAAGAAGGCAGAAAATTTCTCTGTAAAAAAAAAATGTTGTCACAACATTGAGCGATAATATGTGATAAACCCGTTATCCGCCAGATGGCTTACACGATTTACAGCGCCGCCACACGTGGTCCTGGATGAAGAAACAAAGTCTGCACTGCAACAAACCCCCACTTTTTTTGGGGGGGGGGGGCACTATAGAAATGCAATGGAAAATTTGATATGACCTAATTTGGCAATGAGCATGCCCGGGAGTGACCTGATTCCACTGAGCATGCTCAGACCTATTGAGCATGTGCAGAGAGCAATAACAAATGGTGGCCATTTTGAAATTTCCCTGATTCAAACCAAAGTTCAAACTTTTAAGACCAGTTTTCACTACAAGCTACATGAGGTTCACTCATCAGACTAGGCTCATATTTATCTAAATTTTGTACTAAGGAATTTTTTGGTGTGAGTCTGATCAGTGAACATCATGTAGCTCACTTTTGGGTGATAATGGATCAAATTTTACCATGAATGATAAGGACAGTTTTTCATAGTGGGGGGGGGGGTTTAAAAATAATTACATTTGAGTGGTACACATTACTACTACACAAACAGCTGCTACCCTGTAGTTACAAATGTACAAAGCAGCAAAATACTAATATGAGCTACACTGAAGGCACTGAGTCCGAGGATAGGCCAGTCTGTAGGGCTGGTGATCTAGTCAGAGGATTGCTTCTCATCCCATAAATGCCCTTCCAGGAAATGTTGAATGCAATTTTAAAGACCATATTGTGATAATGTAAATGGAAGATAATGGACAGCCCTGTAGATAGATCACTGGCAGCATGCATGCAGAGCAGGCTTATAAATTTCCAGACCTAAGCCCCATTGTGACTCCAATGGCTATTTCATGACTGTCTGGAAAGAAAAGGTAAATTAAAACTATCATTTTTTCACAAGACTGGACAAGAATCTATAAAGAGAGCCCCCATCCCAAAGATATCTCAATATTTAAAATGTACCTGATTAATTATTCTAATAACAGTGAAGTCAAAGTTCTGTCCCATTTAATGCAAAATTAGTAACAAGACATCAAGCCATAATATCATAGCTGATTAGCGATTAGTGAAAATAACAGCTAGTACAAGTTGAACAACTATGGACAATAAACATGCTGGAAAGCCTTAAAAAACATGCATTTTTGTGAAGCAACACATTTCATTACCCTCCATTTGCATTATGCAGCAGATCTTAGACAATTTTTTAGGCCATGGGATAGGCATAGGGGAAGATTGGGAGAGTTGGGTCACAGGGAGGGTTGAACCACCTGATATGTACATGAGAAAAAAAAAAATTGCGAAAGCGGTAGCTGTGGAAACTTGATAAAAATTATTATCTTTCCTGGATGTAGCCTAAGACACTTGACTAATTTTCCTGTCAAAATCCTATAAAGCAGAAAACTCAAATTTGCATGAAAAAAGTAAAAAACGAAGCTATACATGTAGTATAGGCCTATGCGATACATTTTTAATTATAACACCTCACTGATGTAAACTCCTCACTGATTGGCTGAAGTGAGGTCACATGACATGAGTCAGAAATGACTGATGACCCAGCAACTGTTGCCCAGTCAACAGTACCTTTGGAACTGTTGCCCAGTCAACAGTACTACTGTTGCCCAGTCAACAGTACTACTGTTGCCCAGTCAACAGTTTAGTACTTCGTAAATAAAAATAAAATTTTCCAAAAAAAAAAAAAAAAAATTCCAAAAAAAAAAATTAAATGTCCCAAAAAAAAAAATTTACAAATTTTTCCAAAAAAATTTTTTTCTTTTTTTGCTGGATTCAAGTGTAAAATAAAAAAATTTTTTTTTTTGTTCTTGCACTTGGGAAGAGGTGTTATAAAACAATTATTGACTGGTGTATTCGGGCAACAGTTCAACCTGTTTGACCCTCGTGAGTGATAGTCACCTACTGTTGCCCTCGGCCTGCGGCCTCAGGCAACAGTAGGTGACTATCACTCCCTCGGGTCAAACAGATTGAACTGTTGCCCTCATCACCAGTCAATATTTGTATACTGTCTGTCAGAGTCAGACCTCAAGATGCAGGAAAATTTGACCTGGCGCGTCTCATAATGATATAAAATATTCTGTTTTAAATATTGAAATATTTTGGAGAACAACAAGATCACTGTTTTGGCCAATATTAGCATTATAGCAAAATAACCACTTGTTGATGGAGAGTTGGGACAGTGCCTATGTCCAGTAGAGGTGCGGGTTTTAGGTGATTCAAAACCCTCCCCCCCCAAAAAAAAACCATTCAACCAGATATAATCACTTGTTGGTCCAGGGCCAACAACACTGCACTTGTACGTAGCTCCTTCTTACAGTTCCTTGGCTCAGTTTATTCTCTAACCATTCGACTAAATTATCACTTGTTGGTCCAAGGGCCAACAGCACTGCACTTGTAGCTCCTTCTTTAGGTTCCTTGGCTCAGTTTATTCTCTAACCATTTAACATAATAATCACTTGTTGGTCCAAGGGCCAACAACACTGCACTTGTAGCTCCTTCTTACAGTTCCTTGGCTCAGTTTATTCTCTAACCATTCGATTAAATAATCACTTGTTGGTCCAAGGGCCAACAACACTGCACTTGTAGCTCCTTCTTTAGGTTCCTTGGCTCAGTTTATTCTCTAACCATTTGACTAAATAATCACATGTTGGTCCAAGGGCCAACAACACTGCACTAGTAGCTCCATCTTTAGGTTCCTTGGCTCAGTTTATTCTCTAACCATTTGACTAAATAATCACATGTTGGTCCAAGGGCCAACAACACTGCACTAGTAGCTCCATCTTTAGGTTCCTTGGCTCAGTTTATTCTCTAACCATTTGACTAAATAATCACATGTTGGTCCAAGGGCCAACAACACTGCACTAGTAGCTCCATCTTTAGGTTCCTTGGCTCAGTTTATTCTCTAACCGTTTGACTAAATAACCACTTGTCGGTCCAAGGGCCAACAACACTGCACTTGTAGCTCCTTCTTTAGGTTCCTTGGCTCAGTTTATTCTCTAACCATTTGACTAAATAATCACATGTTGGTCCAAGGGCCAACAACACTGCACTAGTAGCTCCATCTTTAGGTTCCTTGGCTCAGTTTATTCTATAAGCATTTGACTAAATAATCACATGTTGGTCCAAGGGCCAACAACACTGCACTTAATTTTAGCTCCTTCTTTAGGTTCCTTGGCTCAGTTTATTCTCTAACCATTTGACTAAATAATCACATGTTGGTCCAAGGGCCAACAACACTGCACTAGTAGCTCCATCTTTAGGTTCCTTGGCTCAGTTTATTCTATAAGCATTTGACTAAATAATCACGTGTTGGTCCATGGGCCAACAACACTGCACTTAATTTTAGCTCCTTCTTTCTGTCCCTTGGCTCACTTTATTCTCTAACCATTCAACTAAATAATCACATGTTGGTCCAAGGGCCAACAACACTGCACTTGTAGCTCCTTCTTACAGTTCCTTGGCTCAGTTTATTCTCTAACCATTCAACTAAATAATCACATGTTGGTCCAAGGGCCAACACCACTGCACTTGTAGCTCCTTCTTACAGTTCCTTGGCTCAGTTTATTCTCTAACCATTCAACTAAATAATCACTTGTTGGTCCAAGGGCCAACACCACTGCACTTGTAGCTCCTTCTTACAGTTCCTTGGCTCAGTTTATTCTCTAACCATTCAACTAAATAATCACTTGTTGGTCCAAGGGCCAACACCACTGCACTTGTAGCTCCTTCTTACAGTTCCTTGGCTCAGTTTATTCTCTAACCATTCGACTAAATAATCACTTGTTGGTCCAAGGGCCAACACCACTGCACTTGTAGCTCCTTCTTACAGTTCCTTGGCTCACTTTATTCTCTAACCATTCAACTAAATAATCATGTGTTAGCCCAAGGGCCAACACCACTGCACTTGTAGCTCCTTCTTACATTTCCTTGGCTCAGTTTATTCTCTAACCATTCAACTAAATAATCACTTGTTGGTCCAAGGGCCAACACCACTGCACTTGTAGCTCCTTCTTACAGTTCCTTGGCTCAGTTTATTCTCTAACCATTCAACTAAATAATCACTTGTTGGTCCAAGGGCCAACACCACTGCACTTGTAGCTCCTTCTTACAGTTCCTTGGCTCAGTTTATTCTCTAACCATTCGATTAAATAATCACTTGTTGGTCCAAGGGCCAACAACACTGCACTTGTAGCTCCATCTTTAGGTTCCTTGGCTCAGTTTATTCTATAAGCATTTGACTAAATAATCACGTGTTGGTCCAAGGGCCAACAACACTGCACTTAATTTTAGCTCCTTCTTTCTGTCCCTTGGCTCACTTTATTCTCTAACCATTCAACTAAATAATCACATGTTGGTCCAAGGGCCAACAACACTGCACTTGTAGCTCCTTCTTTAGGTTCCTTGGCTCAGTTTATTCTATAAGCATTTGACTAAATAATCACTTGTTGGTCCAAGGGCCAACAACACTGCACTTAATTGTAGCTCCTTCTTTCTGTCCCATGGCTCACTTTATTCTCTAACAATTCGACTAAATAATCACTTGTTGGTCCAAGGGCCAACAACACTGCACTTGTAGCTCCTTCTTACAGTTCCTTGGCTCAGTTTATTCTCTAACCATTCAACTAAATAATCACATGTTGGTCCAAGGGCCAACACCACTGCACTTGTAGCTCCTTCTTACAGTTCCTTGGCTCAGTTTATTCTCTAACCATTCAACTAAATAATCACTTGTTGGTCCAAGGGCCAACACCACTGCACTTGTAGCTCCTTCTTACAGTTCCTTGGCTCAGTTTATTCTCTAACCATTCAACTAAATAATCACTTGTTGGTCCAAGGGCCAACACCACTGCACTTGTAGCTCCTTCTTACAGTTCCTTGGCTCAGTTTATTCTCTAACCATTCGACTAAATAATCACTTGTTGGTCCAAGGGCCAACACCACTGCACTTGTAGCTCCTTCTTACAGTTCCTTGGCTCACTTTATTCTCTAACCATTCAACTAAATAATCACGTGTTAGCCCAAGGGCCAACACCACTGCACTTGTAGCTCCTTCTTACAGTTCCTTGGCTCAGTTTATTCTCTAACCATTCAACTAAATAATCACTTGTTGGTCCAAGGGCCAACACCACTGCACTTGTAGCTCCTTCTTACAGTTCCTTGGCTCAGTTTATTCTCTAACCATTCAACTAAATAATCACTTGTTGGTCCAAGGGCCAACACCACTGCACTTGTAGCTCCTTCTTACAGTTCCTTGGCTCAGTTTATTCTCTAACCATTCGATTAAATAATCACTTGTTGGTCCAAGGGCCAACAACACTGCACTTGTAGCTCCTTCTTTAGGTTCTTTGTAGAGGTCTGCGCGGTCAGCACCGCACCGCGTGGGTTGCGGTGCAGTGTGCGGTGCAGTGCGGTGCGGTTTGAAAATGCGCGGTGCAGTGCGGTTGCGGTTTTGAACTTAACAAGTGCGGTGCGGTTGCAGTGCACCGCGAATGAAATGGGTGCGGTGCGGTGCAGTTGCGGATTTTCATTAATAACACGAGAACCGCAATGGAACCGCGCCTTAAAAACTTGTGTTCATTCTATCAGGATCAGTTGTTTGTACACTGGGTTGATTAAATTTTATTTACTTAAATTTTTTACTGTCTTTTAAATTACCATATATATTAATTTGTTTCCAAATTAACTTATTCTGTTTCTTGTACCATTTATCACAGAGATAGACCCATGCATTTATGTATGTTTATTCATTCAATTTATTTACTCCAAAAAGCAATTAAGGAGGTGGCCGCAAGAAAGTAAAATATTTAACTTGTTTCTCCCGAACCAAAAAGGTCTAAAATAACAAAATTTATGTGCAAATTTTTGAAAACCGAGTATCACCCAGAAAATCAAAGCTTTGCTGAAGTATTTTTCTCGAATGAAACAGGTGATGGCATTAAAGTAAGTTAATTGTATTCGTCAAAAGTGTTGATTATGATCACCCCTCCTTAATTGTTGTAGTAAGCACAAATTAATAAACCAATAAATCTATAAATTAATCAATCAGTCCATCCATCAATTGTGCAATCAATCAGTCCATCCATCAATCATGCAAATGATGCAATCAATCAGTCAGTCTATCTTTATTAACTCTCCATACAAAGACATACACACATGCCATAGGCATATCTGTCCGTCAATTTATCAATTTATCTATTTATTTAGTCTATGAACAAAATTTTTTTAAAGTCTGAATTTTCAATATATTCCTATCACAATGTTTGGGTATTATTAACATTTAAGATGTTAAGTATAGTTATATGTGACCCAACTTGCTAATTAGCAAACTAGCCCCAGGTAAATGTTGTTTAAACAGTGAAACAATAGGCCCAAAACAATACATGGATAGGGGTTGAACAAAGAACTGTATTTACCCTTTTAAATTTGTGCAACTTTCTAGCTACAATTATTTGCAATAATGTATTGTATTAAAACATAGACACAGTATATATTATAACTATTTTTAAAAAATTGTAATTGAAAATGAAGTGAAATTTAATAACGTTTATGAACTTGAGAAGAGAAATCCCCAGTCATTTGAAAATAGGAAAAAATTGCAATTCCGAATTTCAGATACAAACACACTCACATTGAATATCATGTAATAAGGGTTTACTGCACTTCCAATTTTAATCAATCTTGTGATTCCTAATTAGAAAGATAATCTGATAGTATGTCTTGAATGCATTACTACAATGCTCACATATCAACTGAGTTCAATATTCATCAACATATAAAACCCTAACTAATATAACCTTAGCATAATATTATATCTATAGGTATCTTCAAATTCTTTTTGGAACAATTCTAAGCCCCGCAAACTTGTCTGTTTTCACTTTAATATTTTTGGTAAATCTGTGTACTTAAACTTGCAGTATCAACTTTTGACTAATAAAACTTCTCACATTCGGTTCAATTCTCTAATACTGAGTGTAATTTTCATTCTACATCATATTTATGTGTGTAATTAATTCACCTTTCATTGATTTATATCTTAAGTATGCGAAAATGGGTGCGGGTAATTTGCGGTTTTTAGTGCGGTGCGGTGCAGTTGCGGTGCTATACGACTGCGGTGCAGTGCGGTGCGGTTCAGCATAGCTGCGGTGCAGTGTGGTGCGGTTCCATGTGACTGCGGTGCAGTGCAGTTGCGGTTCTGAACTTTGCGGTGCAGTGCGGTTGCGGTTTACAAATTATGCACCGCGCAGACCTCTAGTTCCTTGGCTCAGTTTATTCTCTAACCATTCGACTAAATTATCACTTGTTGGTCCAAGGGCCAACAGCACTGCACTTGTAGCTCCTTCTTTAGGTTCCTTGGCTCAGTTTATTCTCTAACCATTTAACATAATAATCACTTGTTGGTCCAAGGGCCAACAACACTGCACTTGTAGCTCCTTCTTACAGTTCCTTGGCTCAGTTTATTCTCTAACCATTCGATTAAATAATCACTTGTTGGTCCAAGGGCCAACAACACTGCACTTGTAGCTCCTTCTTACAGTTCCTTGGCTCAGTTTATTCTTTAACCATTCAACTAAATAATCACATGTTGGTCCAAGGGCCAACAACACTGCACTTGTAGCTCCTTCTTTCAGTTCCTTGGCTCAGTTTATTCTCTAACCATTCGACTAAATAATCACTTGTTGGTCCAAGGGCCAACAACACTGCACTTGTAGCTCCTTCTTTCAGTTCCTTGGCTCAGTTTATTCTCTAACCATTCGACTAAATAACCACTTGTTGGTCCAAGGACCACAACCACTGCACCTGTAGCTTCTTCTCTCAATTCACTTGCTTGGTTTATTCTCTCCAGTTTCAAATTTCTTTCCAAACTTTCTTGCATATAGTTCCCCTATTTATTTCAATACAGTTACACCCAGTCAGCTCCCTTTCTGTTTAGATAGGCTACATATACCTAGTTCCCATAGCACTGTTTATAGCACTGTTTAGTTCTCTTAGTTTCTTCCCCAGTTCCCTCATCCAGTTCCGTATCCCAGTTGACCAGTTCTGTGTCCTGGTTGACCGGTTTGCTCTCCTTGTAGTTTTTTGTAAAGTGCTTAGTTCTATTTTGGTCTAAAGAAAAAGCTCTGCAATGAATGATATATTTAGTATTTGAATTTGTATACAATCTTTAATTATAGCCATGACCTTGGATTAAAAATGCACTTACATTCAACATAATCAAAATAGCCATGCTTAGCAGTTATATAGATCTATTACAAAATTTATTGGTAAATTTCCAAATAACCAGCTTAACATTAATAACAACGTTGTTATCTTGATCATGTATTTGTATTTGGTTATCAATATGTCTGAGATCAAGTGATTAAAATCAGTCCACTACCTATTCATAGTCATACCAGTCATGTTTGTGAATGAAGAGACAGGAGACAAAACATTTATTCCTTTCACTTGTATGATACCTACATTGCTTTAATGCATTCATATGGCATGGAGCTTCAGTTACGGTTACCACTGGTTATGGCTTTATCACACGGATATTCATAAATGAACTTATTTTTTGACTTGGAACTTTTGATGGCGCAAACTAGCAATAATACGTTTGCCGCGGCGGAAAACATTGGCATAAACAAAACTGGAGTTGATCACAATCATGATAACTTTGTGCACAAATATACCAAAATATATTTGATACTTTAAAAATAAAGTATCATTACTTGGTCATCTGTTTTAATTCTTTCATCGAATTTGATAAGTGTAAAGAGTACGGACAGTGGACCTATAGCATTTCTGTTTACCAGAAGACCTGAAATACAATTGCAATTATCATTGCATGTAATTCTGTTACAAACTCCATACTATGTAAATGATATGATGACCTGTAGATGGCCTGTATTCAGGGAAAAAGATATAGAGATTCACTTCTGTCACTTGTCTAGAGCGTGTGGTCCAGCACAGTCCCATTTTATATCCAGTTACAAGTGAGCAACCTCAACATTTATAAGCATATATATGTCACCCTTGCAAAATATCAAAACTTTAAACTTTGATTAGTAGAGCAGCATTTCAGAAGCTGTATCAACAGCAATATCATCAAGAGCAGCAGCAGCCAATCAATCCTTTAATTAACAAGGGTCATTGCATCATAATGAAGTGGATTGCATCTGAAATGACCTTAATCCAAATATAAAAGGACTGAAGCTTATCACACCCCTTCTAGACAGCCCAGAGAAAGTTTACCACATCATCTTCCTGAAAGTGAGTTATATTTTCAATATTTATCTTTCATATAAAATGCATAATATGTGAGGCGCTCAAAAAGTACTGACTTTTTTTTGGCAAACCCTTCTGTTTGAAATATTGATATTGATTTATTTAGGAAATTCCCAAAGACTAAAGATGGTCGCTTTTAGGGAACTACCTTCAAAATACAAAATTATTATACAGATAGAAATATTGTAAAATACAAAAATATAAGGGATGCAGGAAATATTTGTGTAAGTTTCAAAATATACAGTATGATAAATGAGCCAGAATTTACTGTCATGATTTTTTGTTACGTCTTAGCCCAAAATTTTTCCATATGGTGTCCCAAGTTACATCTTAGACCATAACTTGTTTTTAGACAATTGTGCTGATACAATACTTGTTATCTATGAAACAATCACTGCTATTTATTCAATAATAGTATTCTAAGCATTTCAAGATAATTTGATGAGTATCTATGCCAGAAAATCTCAGTTTTCGTTGAATCAGTAAAAGATGTAACAGTGGACACCACAGCCATTTCAGAAGATGTCCAGGACGTAACAGAGACACCAAAAATATGACAATGGATGTTTCGTTTGTTTGAAATTTGCAGTGCAGATGCAGTTCACAATCTGAATGAGACTTGCCTAAACTAAAATACTTCTAGTTTGAGAATTGTGTCAATTTCACAATGCCATGGCAGTCTACATAAAGCCTGCCAAACCTTAATTGTAGAAGACGTAACATGGGACACCAATGGACTAAGACGTAACATGGACACAATTGTGTCCATGTTACATCTTTTCCAAATCTTCTCCTTTTGGACATTTTCCTTGTGAATCATGCAGAATTTAAAATGCAAATTATTCTTAAAAGTGAGTTCAACAAGTCATATACATAATTTGGAGATTGGCATCCAATGGGAGACACAAGTCCATGTCTAAAGCAATTACTGCCAAGACGTAACATCAGCAAAAAACTGACTTTGCATGAATAAAGCCCCTCCCCCAAGATTTCAATAAAAGTGAAACTATGCATGATTGGTTGAAATGGTGCTAATATATGTAAATGTGCCATGGATACATACATGGATACATACATTTATGCTAATGAATCACTGTGGATGAATTAACAAGACATTTATTTATTGAGCAAAAGTGTCCATACTGACATTTGGAAATTAAAGGCAACAGATTCTTGATAAATCTCACTCAGAAACAGCTTGAAATCATTTTGGTTAAAAAGGGACCAATAAGGTTAAACGGGGGATTCATATTTTAGTGATGGCTATTAAATTCACCTTTGCACTTCAATGTTGTCAGATGTAACAATTGTGGACACCAAAGTGGGTGAGCAACTTTTACCCACATTTAATGTTGTTTGTCCTTCAGTTCATGAAGCTAAGTATATAAACATATTTTCAAACATCTGAAGAATACATTATGGTCTGATTCATTGCTGAACAACAACATGTCAGTTCTATATGACCATTGTTATTTGGTGGACACCACAATATTTTGGTGATTTTGCCTACCATCTCCAAGTTGATTCAGCAATAGCATGCAAAGTAAAAATGACAAAGCTGTGAATGTGGCCAGAACACAAAGACGAGCACTTCTGCTATCAAAGTGTCATATTTAAAAGTTGGTAGATGTCTTCAGATGGGTTTGTTCAGTCATAAAGTGGCTATGCCAAGACGTAACAAAAAAAGTCATGACAGTAAATTCTGGCTCAAATATGTTAATCAAGAAATATATATTTAAAAAAATATAATAAAAATTTGATGTTTTGTTTCTCACAGAACTAATTTTAGGTAAATATATTTACTATCTATTTTAGAAAAAAAAATCTAACTTATTGGAAGTAGGCCTACTTAAATAAATTTTCTGTTACCACAGAAACAAAAGGTCAGTAGAGTGGGTCGGGGCAAGAAGCCCGGGTTAGGTGAGAAGCCCCCCCAGGGTTATTTCTAAACTTACATTTTTGGTGCTTTTTCTTATTGATAGGATTGAAGCTAGAGGCTTTTTAGGTGACGTCACAAATTTTCAAGGCATTCAGCACCAAACCATAGTCGTAACTAAAGAAGCAAAAAAAGGTGCATGGTTTTTGTAACTTTGATTAATTCTTTGAAAGTGGTTGTCAGAAATAACTTTGGAAATTTTTAAAAGTATAATGGATATCTGTATTGCCTCACTTTATGACCATCACATAAATATGATTTGGATCATGTTTTTTGCATTTTAGCTCAAAATATAGAGGTCAAATTAAAATATGTTGGTTTGGGGCGAGAGGCCCCACATGGTATGGGGCATGGGGCCCCCTTCACTGAGGCCTAGAAGCTGCTTCAGGAACCATTTAATAATGTGTACTTTACCTTAAATCTTGATAGAATAGCTAATTGAAATATTAAAAAATTTGATCGAAATTGAAAAAGGGCAAAAAATATTAAAAAATAAATATAGGAGCAGAAAAATTCTGAAATTCAGAAAAAGTGAATAGAATGCCTTAAAAATGATAGAAGAACCCCAAGAAATAACTTTCAAGCTGAATGCGCTCGCAAAAAAAATTTCCATAGGATTATAATAGGGGGGCTTCTTGCCCGATGGGTGGGGTAAGAAGGCCATTTTAATTTTTTTACAAGAAGGGCCGTAACTCCTTTATTAAAATTGGTAGACATTCGTTTCACTAGTTATAAGTAGAGTTAAGTGATCCCTTCCTGACGGCATAAGCATTCAAATAATTGACCACAAAAAGTAGGTCAAATCTCTCCTCGAAGTTAAGGGGGGCTGCATGCCCCGCGCTACTCTACACTGTATCCAGCGCAGCTCAATTTCTTTCACCGGGTCCAACAGCCTCATCACATGAATAGGCCTTATCATGTGTACACTGTGGACAGGGTGACTGACCCAGCTCAACAATCTCTTTAACATTTTCCTGAAGACAACAAAAATATGATACACTACCCTCCAAAAGTTTGAATACACCTGGATAAGTGAGGTTTCTTTTAAAAATACCTGATTTTGAATGGAATTTTTGTTTGATATTTATGTCAAACAATAAAACAAGTCGCATTGAAGTCAGAAGTTGTCTTTATTTTGTCATTTTAGGTCATTTTGGTTGAAATTTATGGCCTCTCTCGATATCCCAAATTTTGGTATTTTATAGAAAATTGTCACAACCGAGTTATCTTCTAGGTTTATGAAATTTAATCATATTTAAGCGTTTCCAGAGTTGTCACATGATCGTAACAGTTATTTTAGACCCCGAAAAGACAGTTTAAAAATTGAACATTGACCACTCAAAAATACAAAATTTAGATTATTTCAGGTAACCATGAATTATGATCATAAAATATATCTTCTCTAGTGAAAATTATTTTATTGGAGCTGTTTCAGCATTGTTTTGACCCAAAAATAGAAAAAATCAGTATTTTTGTCCAATTTTCAACAGCCATTTTCTGGTCTGAAACTACTTGTAAAATCATCACAAACCAGTGGAAATGTGTAAAAAATGATAAAATGTCATAAATATGGAAGATAACAGTGCTTCTATAGCTTTTTATAAAAAATGAAAAAATGGGATATCGAGAAATTTATATAAATTATACCAAAATGATCTAAAACCATGAAATATGGACACCTTATGGCCTGAATGTGAATTTCCATATTGTTAGATGTAAGTATAAAACAAAAGTTGTGTTGAAGATGAGGTATTTTTGAAAGAAATCTCGCCTTTTCAGGTGTATTCAAACTTTCGGAGGGTAGTGTAGGTAATTTTTCCAGTTTATATCTGAGTGAGTTATAAGCCTTTGCTGTATTGTTATAAAAATGACATGCAGACAGGAGAAAATGTGTGGCAATTTTTTTTCCTATTTGTCAACAAAACCCCAGAATGGTGAATAGGCTACCCATGGTAACAAAAAAAGTGGTGACACCCTATAAGTCCGAGGGCCCGCCAAATCGCGGGCCCGCGAGTCCGAGGGCCCGCGAGTCCGAAGGCCCGCGAGTCCGACGGCCCGCAACTCCGAGGTGCCCTCAGGGCACCTTTAGTCTGAGGTGCCCTCAGGGCACCGCTTACGTTAATCTCTAGAGGCCCGCTATTCCGAGGGCCCGCCAGTCCGAAACCGAAGTGCCCTTAGGGCACCACCATGCACGCTGTGATGCCCTCAGGGGAGATGGGCGATGCTCTTGGGGGATAGCATATATCTATCTATCTATCTATCTATCTATCTATCTATCTATCTATCTATCTATCTATCTATCTATCTATCTATCTATGTCCCTTGTGAAGGGGGGGGTACTTACTATCATAGGGGTTTTTGCACCTATGATTGTTGTGTAAATATAAGTATGATATAAGTATAATATAAAGGGAAATCACCAAAACCAGCCTATTATTCTATTTAAATCAATCTACACATGTTTATATCATTGATGATATCCGAAAAAAAAATATCCAAAAATGGTCTTGGTTAATCAACAACACCCCTGACACTTGCTGAAAAAATTTCATGTCTCTAGGACATCTACTGACCCAATGGGAGCAGTTTATAGAACAGAAAAGTGTGAAAAACGTGAAAAAAGAATAGAATATGTTTCAAGACATCTTTCAAATATACTCTAAATAGCCTATCTGCTCTGGTTGCCAATTCAGGGGATTGGGATCCTAAAATACTCAATCATCTTCCTCAGAAGATATTTTTGCTGAAATAAACACAGTCAAACTAGATTTATTTTGTCTGTATTTTCCTAGCAAGATCTTTAATACCTCTCTGTTGTGATCTGCGGCTCCTCGGTGGCCAGTTTGAAGGGTCTCGTGAGAGCTGCTGTGAATTGTTGTAAAGCAGAGAATAAAATGAGAACTACAATGAAAAATTATAGTGATTTTAATGGTATAAATGTCAAAAATATTCCATGAACCCGTAACCCCTTTTTTGTTGGTTGACTCCAGGTTGAGAGTCTCATCCATGAAGTATTCAGCAGATTGACCGCCCTGAGAGGCACAGTGAGTGTCAGCATGAAATCAGCTTCTATTCATACTTTGCCAAAAAAATAAACAAAAAAAATCATTGGTAGACCCTGCAGCTATGGTTTGCTGCAGATCCATGAAATTTTCAGATCACAAAGACTGCATGTTATGTAAGCCTTTTACATTATTCATTGACATTAGGCTTATATATTGCCACTCCAGGAGCTGCCGCTTAAGACATTGTCAAATCAGCATAAAATGGTGACTTCCCTTTCAATTTTATACTATATAAATAACAGTTATATAATAAACAAAAAAAGTTGTTTGGTGCAAAAACCCCTGTGCTTACTATGTTCAAGTGAACACCTTGCTTGGCTCAGTAGGCCCCCTTTTTCAACTGAAAATTTCCTAGAGTTGGGTCTAAAAATCTGACATAATTCCTAGAGTTGGCCCCTAAATTTAGATAGGAACTGTTATCGGATCGCAATGTTATTTTTCGGTGAAATTACGGGTAAATACCTGGGAAAAACAGGCAAATTACCAATGCGGTGACAAAAAAAAATCCTAGAGTCGGGGTATTTCACGACAACCGACCGCCTAGCACCGGGTCTGGTCGCTGAACTTCCAGCCCAGCATATGTATCAGTAAAAATTTTGAGTTAGGGGCGTATCTAGAAATGGCCTGAGGGGGGGGGCCATGGCACCATGGCCCCCCCTAAATACGCCACTGTTTAAAATTGAGTACCCCCCCCCCCCAGGTCTATGTCTCTATCTTATCTATTACATATAAAATTACAAGAGAAAAAAGATAATGTTCAAGTTGTCTGGTGCATTACAAAGTGTTGAGATCCCAGAACCTGACCTGCAAAGGGCAGAGGAAGTAAAGCAAAACAAACCAGAGTCAGGTGTAAGGAGGTGTGAAAACTATGTCTCTGTCTCCATGTGTAGGCCTACATGTACGTCTCTGGTTCTGTCTAACTTCCACTGACTAAATTTATGAAAAGTTATGATCAATTTTGAAGTAATACTGGAAAATTAATTATGTCTGGTAAATGCAAAAAACCCGAATCTAAATGGTGGTCAATTGCAGCTACAGTGGCGTAGCTAGTGGGGGTGGGGGCAGGGGGGGAAGGGTAAGTTGCCCCACCAGACAACTTTTTGGGGGAAAATGGGGGTAAAAATAGGGAAATGGGGGAAAATAGGAAAAGAGAAAAAAATAAGGGAAAAGGGCGAAGCAAAAGGGGAAAAGACTCAAAAGAGGAAAAAAAAAGGGGGAGAGGCATAAGCGCTAATGAGCAGTTTACTGGAATTAGCGCTATACAAGTAACTAATATATTATTATTATTATATTATTACTTTTAATTTACATTATGGAAATCCTGTTGAAATTCATGCTGACTCTTTCTGAAGTAAGACTCTATTGTAACTCGAAAAAATGTATTAAAATGGGACAAGTTGGAGATGCTGTATGTGTAAATGCTGTACTTGATCGACAGTAAAAATTTGAGGGTTTATTGAATCTATGTACGTTTCATTTGGTCTGCATGGTCTGCTCTTCATCTGCATGATGTATCATCCAACATCCAGAACAATCTTTGAAATGAGGACTTTTAACAGGCCTATTTTGGCCAATGCCAAACGCACAACAGAGAATGAAGGTGTTTGTAAATCTTTTGAAGAGACTATAAATAGTCTAAACTACAGATTAGTGGAATCGTGGGAAAAAATGATGCCCAGAACATGTCAAATATTTAATAGGGTGGAGTGAAAAAAGTCAAAACGTGAAATTCAAAAAAGAGCCCCTCCAAAAACTTGTCAAATATAGTTAAATTATTTATGACCATTTTGGGTAATTTTTGAAAACGCCTTTTTCGGTGTTTTGTGAGGCGTCAAAAAAGCTGTTTTTGGCCGTAAAATGGGTTATAAATGAGACAGAGACATGATTTAAACAGCTGAAAGTAAGTTTATAACCATAGCAAACTTATAAGAGAGCAAAAAAATGTAGAAGCACTTACTTTACATGATGTAATATTGAAATGACAGGATTTTCGCAAATTTTTTGCACTGCTTTTGTTGCCGAAATGATGTTTTTGTCACATAATTGGTTCTAAATGAGCTACAGACGTGATATAAAGAGCTGTATGTATGTGTTAGACCATGCCTAGCACAATGGACAATATTGTGTGATAGAAAAATATGCTTTAGATGATGTAATATTGAGATATTATGATTTTTTTAAACTTTTTTTGCAGTCTTCAAATTCTTTGAATTTCGTTTTTGTCATAAAATGAGTTCTAACTTAGCTAAATACATGATTTAAAGAGCTGTACATTTGTGTAAGACGGCACCAATGGAAAATATTGTCTGTGAGACAATTAAGCTGTAAATGATGTAATACTGAGATATTATGATTTTATGAGAGTTTTGTGAGACAAATACTTTTCGGCTCATGAAATTATAGTACCTGTCATAAATTGGGTTCAAAATGAGCTAGGGACATGATTTAAAGAGCAGTGGATATTTTTAAGACCATCTTAAACATGATAAATAACATTATATGTAAGAATATTCATCATATCTAATCGAAAATGGGGATAACATGATTTTTATGTTTTATTTTAATCTCCCGAGATGCTTTAAAAGGTTATCTGACAGATAGATGATTAATAAATTGATTATGCATAAATTAAGTACCATTATTTCTTAAACCTGGTTAACTGGTTTATTTTTATTTATCTTCCAAATGTACAATAAACACCAGGTTGGCATGTAGACGAGTGTTCTCATTAACGCCGTCCCTATCACACTTTTACGCACCTTTTTTGAAAAGCACCCCCTTTTAAGACATGTATATATTTTTCATTATTTGGCATGTTCACGAATTCGTGGAGGTGTAAAAACGAGCATGTACGAATTCGTGGACATGAAAAAACTAGCATAGGTGCTCGTGTACATGTAATAACTAACATTCGTGAATGTGCTTCATTTTTCATTCGTGCATCTGCTAACCGTAACATTCGTGGAAGTGTTATATCATTAGGGTTTAGGTTTAGAGTTGGTTTTAGCGAAGTTCAAGGTTGCAGTGTTCGTAATTTCACCTTCACAAATTCGTGAATTGCAATATTTCAAACTTACACGAGTGCTAAATTCGTGTATATGTTCATTTTTGCAGGTTTACTAATTCGTGTATGTGTCAAATAGTGAAAAATATATACCTCTGTAAGACTGCCCATGCGTCCCCAGGACACACTGAGATCAGCCCACAGTTCAGGACACAAGTTCTTAAAGACAAATCATGATGGTTTACTCATCATGTATGATTGAATGTTTAATGCCTGCGCGGCCACGAGTAATTTTAATCAGTTGTTTTGGACAGCAGTGTACAACTGCAGCTTTCTTTCACAATTTTAATGTGAACAATCTCCTTTGCTGGTGCCTTGAATTACTTCCTGAAGGAATAAAGGTAGTTCAGAATTGTTGACCATATAGCAGAATTGTATCCTCTAATTAAAAGTCACTATATTATATCAAATCACTGCAAATTCTAATGAAAATGCTTCTTTAACAACACACTCACCTGGGTACATAGCATGTTTCTGTGACAGGACAGTGCCATTTTGGTGTGAAGAAACCTATCCAAAGGTACAGTTCAGTCATTACATAATTTAGCTATACACTGCATACACTGTACCAGCAACTTTGAAACACTTTGTTCTCTTTAGCTCTTCTTTCTAATATATGTTCAGCAGCATCATCATGTTTAAAGGGTTTTCATATGTTTCATTTCATAGGTCAGTTACTCAAAATTTAAAAAATCTGTGTCATGCTTACGCTGGGTTGCTGAATACTTTTTGGGGAAATTCAGGGTCATTTGCCCCCCAGCCCCCCCAGGGAAAAACCCTAGCTACGCCACTGACTCTTAATGTGATACTTTGGTATGACCATGGATGCATGAGCAGGGAGTTTATATGGGGCAATGGGACAAGGGAGTTGGATGGGGAATAAAAGGGGAACAGAAAAAAAATGCTGCGGAAGGAAGTTGCAGGAATTTCGAGAAATCAAGGTATTATTTAAGAAATCCAACATATTCAATAAAACTACAGAATTCTGGAACCCCCTCCCACTTAAGATCACCAGCTGCCCAAGTCCAGATGCCTTCTCTAATAGTGTCATAAACCACATCAAAGATATGAAGGAACTTTTTTGTTCCTCAGGGCACTTTTTTGGTCCTTCTGGGCACTTTAATTTTTGATTACCTTGCACTCTTTCCTCCTCAAGGCACCCTCTTGATTCTCAGAGAACCCTCTATGTTCCTCAGGGTGCCTTTGTGTTCCTCGGGGCACCTTTGTGTTCCTCAGGGCACCTTTGTGTACCTTAAGGCACCTTTGTGTTCCTTGAGGCTTCTTTGTATTCCTCAGGGCATTCGTGCATTCCTACTGGGTATCTTTACGTTCCTAAGGGCGCCTTTGTCTTCCTCGGAACCTTTTTGTTCCTCAGTGAACTTTTTTGTTCTTCAGTGTACTTTTTTTTATTAATTCCCTAGGGCCATCTTTGTGAAAGTTATGTAGAATTGCATGGTAATAAATGTTGTCACAACATTGGAAGTAATTAAAGCAATATCAAAGATATGACAATAGCATGCACTGTGGAAATGTTACACAATGATGTAAAAAAAAAACACAACGTTGTGGCAACATAATTTCTACATGACTAACAGACAAGCCCTCCGCCAATTACCTCTCAGGACACTCTCTTGTTCCTGAAGACATTTTGTGCTCCTCAGGGCACTTTTTCCCCCCTTGGGACACTCTTGTGTTCCTTGCGCAGGATACCCTTGCAGTGTTCTATTGATTTACGAAATTCAGAAATTAAGTGGACTTTACCTCTTTGTTTTATTTGCCTGGTTCTTGCTTTGAAGTGTAATTGGTGAACTTAATTCTTAATCTACTACAAGTCATAGTTTTCCAGTAGTTTAAAAATTCCTGAAATGGTCTTCCTTAATTTTCGTGTTTTACCTGTGACAACTTCCACAAGAGTCTTCACCTAAACACAATCCTACAGGTGGCTACTGAACAGCGGTCCATTAGGGCCAATCTAGTGGTCTCCTCCATCATTTAGAATTTCATCCTCATCTCATATATATATATATATATATATATATTCTATATGCATTATTATTGATGGAAATAAATCAGTCTTGAATCTTGAATCTTGAACGTTTTTGTTTCTTGGCGCACTTTCGTTTGTTCCTCGGGGCACAATTGTGTTCCTCAGGGCACCTTTGTGTTCCTCAAGGCACCTTTGTGTTCCCCAGAGCACCTTTGTGTTCCATAGGGCACCTTTGTATTCCTCAAGGCACCTTTTTGTTCCTCCAGGCACCTTTCTGTTCCTCCGGGCACCTTTGTGTTCTTCAGGGCACCTTTGTGTTCTTCAGGGCACCTTTGTGTTCTTCAGGGCACCTTTGTGTTCTTCAGGGCACCTTTGTGTTCCTCAGGGCACCTTTGTGTTCCTCAGGGCACCTTTGTGTTCCTCAGGGCACCTTTGTGTTCTTCAGGGCACCTTTGTGTTCTTCAGGGCACCTTTGTCTCCTCAGGGCACCTTTGTATTTTTCAGGGCACCTTTGTGTTCCTCAGGGCTCCTTTGTGTTCCTCAGGGCACCTTTGTGTTCCCCGGGGCACCTTTGTGTTCCCCAGGGTACCTGTGTGTTCCCCAGGGCACCTTTGTGTTCCCCAGGGCACCTTTATGTTCCTCAGGGCACCTTTTTGTTCCTTAGGGCACCTTTGTGTTCCTTAGGGCACCTTTGTGTTCCTTAGGGCACCTTTGTGTTCCTTAGGGCACCTTTGTGTTCCTTAGGGCACTTTTTAATTCCTTGGGTACCTTTGTGTTCCCCAGAGCACCTTTGTGTTCAATAGGGCACCTTTTTGTTCCTCAAGGCACCTTTTTGTTCCTCAGGGCACCTTTGTGTCCCTCGGGGCACCTTTGTGTTCCCCAGTGCACCTTTGTGTTCCTCTGGGCACCTTAGTGTTCCTCAGGGCACCTTTATGTTCCATAGGGCACCTTTTTGTTCCTCAAGGCACCTTTTTGTTCCTCAGGGCACCTTTGCGTTCCTCAGGCACCTTTGTGTTCCCAAGTGCGCCTTTGTGTTCCTCAGGGCACCTGTGTGTTCCTCAGGGCACCATTATGTTCCTCAGGGCACCTTTTTGTTCCTCAGGGCACATTTGTTTCTCCTCAGGGCACCCTTGTTTTCCTTTGGGAACTTGTTGATTCCTCGGGACACTTCTGTTCTCACGGCACTTTTTCCCCTTTGGAGTACACGGAAGACAAGAGGAACTAATGCATCGATTGATGGGGCCTTGTAGTAGCCACGGGGGACTCTAAACCAATGTACATGATATTTACTTGGTTCAGAAACCCCTGTGCATGTAGCAACATATTTAAATTTTAAATTTAAGGCATCAGAGAGCCATCTGACCTGTGGGGGGGGGGGGGGAGGAGGCTGAACCGGGCGGTCAATTGGATACAGGGGGGAGGGGGTGCCCAAGGGAGACATAATTATCAGCTGAATGTGAGGGGGCTACTCCGACCCTATGAATGTATCATGTCCTTAAATATGCACTAAGGATAATTACGACAGTAGGAGGAACGAAGAATGAGGCGGAGGATGATTGAAAATTTCTGTCCAACAAAGATCTAGTTGACCCATGCCAGACCAGAGCAGGAATCAAACTCTGGAACAAGTGATTGACCAGTAGTGAACTACCAACTGGGCTAACCGTCTACTCTCCCTCTAGGAAGGAAGGAAGAAAGGAAGGAAGCAAGCAAGCAAGGAAGGACAAAGCAATGTGGTGAAGCTTGATTGGAACTGCAGTCCAACATAAGTCCAGGTGATACAGGCAATTAAAATGCAATTATGCAATTTTTTTTATTAAATATTTCATTCGTCAAAACAAGACAATTACAGTCAAATAAATAAATATTTACAGATATTTACAAATATTAACAGTAATAAAACCAAGTTTAAAAACAACTACTTGGTACAAAGATACCCAATAATCTCAATAATTTCCTCAGTGTTTAATAAAAACTCTTGATTAAAATCTAAATCTCTGAATCTGTCCAGTTATTTGGCAAGCATTTGAAATATCACAGTCTGGGGCACACCCAATTCGCTCATTTTTAACAATATTATTAATGAAGTTCCTACTTCTTAGGTGGAGAGTTTCTCTATCTAAATTATATATTTCACAGATAGATAGCAATCAGGCAATTCAATATCAAATTAGCAACCAGGTTATTCAATAGCAATCAGGCAATTCAGTAGCAATCAGTCTGGCTCATGCATAATGAGACTAATGGTGCCCTAAGGGCTACTGACAATGCCCTGAGGGCATTTCGGACTGACGGGCCTTCGGACTGTCGGGCCTTGCCTCTCTTCCAAGTGGGACCTAGTGTGTAGGAGTGGTGGGCCCTCGGACTAGCGGGGCTTCGGACTGGCGGGCCCTGTAACGATGCCCTCAGGGCACCATGGACAGGCGATGCCCTCAGGGCACCATGGTGCCCTCAGGGCATCAAAAAATCGGACTGGCGGGCCCTCGGAATGACGGGCCTTCGGAATCGCCGACCCTCGGACTGGCGGGCCCTCGGACTGGCGGGCGGACACCAAAAAAAGTAACGGTTATAACAGGTACAACATTTTCAAAATAGACAGTACCTTCAACCCCCCCCCCTCGTATGGAAGGAAACATGATAAAAACATGCACAGGTTCAAAAAAACTTTATTCCAAAAATTAAATTTTAAGTGGATTGTCTATAACCATTGATGAGATGCCTTGGCTTGAAAAATCGCTGATCCAACTGGTCCAGACTTCGGTCCACCGGCGATGAACAGCAGGTTTTTTATTTATATCTTAGTATAATTTGGTCCACGTCAAGTCTCGGACCAATTTTAAAAAGGCTGTCCAGTCTGCATCAGGCCTACTAAAGACAGAACTAAACTTAGCAATGACCAAGTGATGTTCAGTGGAGGCCAAGGGCAATGTCAATGTTCCTCAAGAGCCAACTTTGCAAAGGTCTCTCTGCAGCCAATGATTTTTCATTTCCTGTGATGGCTTCCTGGAAATGCAAATCAAAACACCAAAGTCAAAACATAGTGTTTGTCACACATGCATTAATGTGTGTAAACAGAAGATGAGCACATGTTTTCTAGCAAAACATGCACATTGTATTTAAAATATAGTACTCCTCGGGTCAAGTTGATAGTTTATCAATATTAATGGTTTGTTGTGTCATCAAAATAACAACTTGACTTACTAAAATAGTAATTAAAACATCAGAGAAGTTTACATTTTCTACGATTTAGATAAGAATAGATAACAGCCCATTGATAGATGTAACAAAATAACTTAATGATTGGCACGTGTACATATATCAGTTGTGAACTTCGGAAGGGTTGTGAACCTGGTCAAAAGTTTGGACTTTCATTCTATTGGCCAAAGATGACCGATTTAACAGAAATCTTAGATCTCAAGTCTCAGGTCAAACATCACAAATTTTGATGTCATTATATTGTACATCAATACCTCAAATAGTACTATCAGTAAATTCTACTGTACATACATTGTGTTGGATGTGTGTCCTGTTTACAAACACTTAATTATTGCATGGAAATTGCTGATAGAACTTCACCTCTAAAAACTTCCAAATTTCACATGTGTGGTTTTAGTGACAGGAGTCACTCAGAAGCCACTTATAACAGGAAACATATCACTCTGCAGATCGATTTACATTTTTACAATAACTTTGTAATTCCTACAGGGCAACAGTAACATCCTCAGTTACAATGGGCTTACCAAGAAGAATACCATCTCCCTCGCCTGGCTTCCCTTCAGACTTTCGAGTTACAACTCCAGACATACACATCCACAACCACAGGACTTCAGGTCAGTTTTTGGTCTATAGATATTTTAAAACATTTTCAACATTTTCCCTTATTTTTCAAGCTATTTTTATGCTGGCTTCTAGAACTTTAGGACAAGATTTGTTATAGTACAGGATTGGCTCTGCAGCCAGCATACTATACTGGTTGCCCCATACTGAAAAGTGTCAACCGGTTTGGTCCCCACCATTTAGTAATATCAGCTAGAGCATTACAAAATATCTTATGATCACAAATACTTAATATTGTTGCATTGATGTATAAGTACACCTGGCACTCATTAATCGACCAATTGGTGCAGATACAATTGTTTCAGGACCTGAAATAAATGGGGGTGAGTTGTAACAATTGGGGGTGAATAGTAATGAGAGCAGTTTGTTCTATTTATAGGTCAAATTTCTGGGTGGCACATGATTAACAGACTGTTAGTGACTAACTGGCAGTTAAAGACTAACATACAGTTAGTGAATCAACAACAGTTAGTGCTTACTAACAGTAAGTGACTAACAACAGTGACTTACTAACAGTAGTGACCAACTGATGAACAACAGTTAGGGACAAACTGACTAACAGTCAGGGATAAGCTGTTAGTAACTTACTAACAGTTACTTGCTAACAGTTAAGGACTAGCTGATTTACATGATTAACTAACAGTTAGTGACTGACTAACAGTTGGTGACTGACCAACAGTTGGTGACTGACTAACAGTTAGTGACTAACAGTTAGTGACAATTAGTGACTAATTAACAGTTTTTGACTAACTAACAGTTTTTGGCTAACAGTTTTTAACTAACTAACAGTTTTTGACTAACTAACAGTTTTTAACTAACTATTTTTGACTCAGTTTTTGACTACCAACAGTTTTGACTACAAATAGTTTTTGACTAACTAACCGTTTTTGACTAAATAACAGTTTTTTTACTGACAAACAATTTTTGACTACTAACAGTTTTTGACTAACTAACCATTTTGACTAACAGTTTTTGACTACTAACAGTTTTTGACTACAAATAGTTTGACTAACTAACAGTTTTTGACTAACTTGCAGTTTTTGATTGAATAACAGTTTTTGACTACTAACAGTTTGACTAACTAGCCATTTTGACTTAAAATTTTTGACTACTAGCAGTTTTTGACTACAAACAGTTTTAGACTAACTAACAGTTTTTGACTAACTAGTTGTCTTTGACTGACTAACAGTTTTTGACTAATTAACAGTTTTACTGACTAACAGTTTTGACTACTAACAGTTTTGACTAAATAACACTTTCTCACTAACAGTTTTTGACTAACTAACAGTTTTTGACTAACTAACAGTTTTTGACTAACTAACAGGTTTTGACTAATAGTTTTTGACTAACTAACAGTTTGTGACTAAATAACATATTTAGTGACTAACAAATAGTAACTACCAAAACAACAGACTTAATGACTAACAGGTAGTGACTAACTGATGAACAACAGTAAGGGATGATAGGGATGCCTGATTAACAGTTAGGGATTGACAGTCATATATAGTGACTCACTAATTAATAGTGAGTCATATTGAACCTATGCTCCCCCATATGAACTTGCCAACTCCAGCTAAACTGTCACAGGAATAAAAATAACAGTCAATCCGCCGGCAATAATAAGGTCATAAGTGCCATTATAAACGGTGGCACTTATGACCTTATTATTGCCGGCGGGCGAAATTTAATTTAGTCTGTCAAGTTAGTTTAGATCAGCAGAGCAGGTATAAGAAGCTATAAGAGGATTTATAGGTTAACCCATGATATATGTGTGTTCCAGACCTAGTTAGTGAGAGATATAGAAAAAGTATAGTTGGTGTCTCCGGAGTATCGCATGCCCCCTTGGGATGAAGAGATAGAGAGGGTGAGAGATAGACAGATAGATCTATCATGGGTTCATCTATAATTCCTCTTATACCATATCATGGGTTCATCTGTAGTTTCTCTTATACCATATTTTAAGATTCTTTTGGCAAAACATACTCTTATTGTAAATTTTGAAATCGTAATCACTACAGCCAGCATATATCTTTTTTTTTCAAAAAGATTTTCTTGTTAACCTTATTCCCATAAACTGTAGAATTTGATGAACAGATTCGGCTGAATGATTGAGTGAAATGGTTGCACAATATGTTTGCCCTGACAACGTGACATAGCTTGTTGTTTTCAGCTAAGATAACATACCGATTATCTTAGCTGAAAACAACAAGCCATGAAAGCTCTTGAAATCATTTCGTGCAACCATCTCACTCAATCAGTAAAGTTGACTCAGTTCATCCAATTTTACAGTGTACACATTGGCCATGCATAATCGCATATACAGCTATATTGTCTTTGCAATGATCATACAGCCTGTCTGATATGCCTCCAGCCTCGAATTTTGGGGAGCTGCAACTGGCAAGGCCACGATGTTATGAAAAGCCTCTAATCCCTACAATTTCAGAAAATTAGCACACTGGATAATTGTCATGTTAGGACTTCTAAAAAGTTTCTTCAGTTTTTGACAAAGCCTTATCTGATCAAACAGGTATTTGGTTGTGCTTCACAATGTGTGCCTACAATTTAGATATGCACATTATGCAGTGAAAAAATACCAAGGTGGAAAACTTCCTAACTTCCAGCTCTCACAAGCCACATCCTAGCTGGAACCAAGAGATGTCCGCCTTGGTGTATTTTCATATGAAATTAGATAAACAAGCCAGTGATGTAAATGATGATCAATAATTATTGTGCCTGTGGGTTTGGTCACCCTTTACTGCATGGGTGCCTGCATGGAGAATGCATTTTCAGGTAAATTTATGGTCACCGACCTGTGTCAGATACAGACTTCTTGTTGTTGTTCAAAATATGATGATCTCCAATTAAAACTAGTCAATTTTATTTACAGAGGACATGGCTCTCACTTCAATCTTCAGCATAGGAGTGGCCGTTCTCATAGTGGTTCCAGTTTTAGCTCTAGTCGCTTATTTCATGTGTCGAAGCGTCAAACGATTACGCACAATAAGCACCCTTGGGTGGCCAGAAGAATTATCGTCCTTCAACAAAATTACAAATCGCAAAAATTACAATTCAACAGGATCTTCTGACTCTGGGCTGCCTGGGAGTGACCAATTTCGACCAGTCTGTCATTCGTCGAACCCAGACTGCCCTTGCTTCGGACAAGGTTCTTGTGGGCACGCGACCGACTTGTGTGAAAGCAGTTTAGATTTATCGAGTGACACAGATTCTGTGAAGTTCTACTTGCCAAGTGACGATGGCGACGACCTTTCGGGTCACTGGACCAAGCAACAGTATATGCCGCAATATTATGCGCCTCGGACACCTATCATAGTTTCGCTATGATTTCTATTCAACTTGAGACTATGTCGTTCATTCGAGAGGGTCAGGTCACCCTCTGATACTAGTCAGTGACTGAACAAAGGCCAAACATACAATACATGTTGTGTGCGTTACGTTTGGCCACTCCAAAAAAGCAAGTCGTGATACAAATTTCATCAACATACCTAAAAATTGAGCATATTTACGTTTTAAACATATCGTGTTTATCACATCATATGAATGCATTATAATGACATTGTGTAAAACTGTATTCGGTGTCAGGACTCTATTTGACATCCGTGGTTTTTATTCCAGCATTTACCAAAATATATATATACATTTATACCATACTCGCTGATAAATCCTTCAATATTTACCACGATATATCTCGCCATATATCACATATATTTAGTGGTCATGTGACAAGTGGTGATGTCACAATGCACAAACACTGAATCAGCCAATCAGAAGCCAGCATTTGAATCATGACGTCATGACAGATGCCATTGAGCCTCACTCTGGAGTTTACAGGAGCTTTTGCAGCTTTAAAATAATTTAAGTTATCGACACTAGAATATCGATTTAAAAAAAAAGTTGTTAATTTTTTTAATAAAGAAAAATTTTACGAACATTTTCGTATCTCTGGCAATAAAATAGAGACAGTTTTAGTAAATCGGTCTTCATTTCCCAACACATGATAACAAAATAATCCTCTGAAACAGCGAAAAATGGTATAAATCAGTTATACCAAAGGCATATTTGTGGTATACGGGATATATACAGCCTCGGTGGTAAATATAACCCTCGGGCTACGCCCTCGGGTTATATTTACCACCTCGGCTGTATATATCTCCGTATACCACATATGCCCATGGTATAACTACTATGCATACTGTTATTGTTATAACATGTTGAATACCTATTAAAGTCATTTTATACACTTAGTTGTCTTATTCAGATTCAAAGATCTGGGACTCTTGGTCTCTGGGTCACAAAAATTATGATAAGATATTATAAAAAGGATATTGTTCTCATGATGCCACGTTTTTGGCCTACAAAGATATTGAATGTTCAAGATTAAATTTCAGGAGCTTACAAAAAGGAAAAACATATATACTGAACGAGGTTAACTTATTTTTTTTGTTCTTATGTATTGCATTATGTTTGAGAAACATACGTAATTGCTATTATTTTATATGTAATCAGAGAAGGCACTTAAAAAAAAAAAAGTAAAACACATTAATTTTATTTCAAGTGGCACAGAGTTAAATCAAGTGGTTGACCTGTTGTGGATGAAAGAAAAAGTAAATTGACAACTTTTTTAAAAACCTCGTAGTAGTGAGCGATTAAATTTTACACTGATAACAAGTCTGATATATATATTTTATTCTAAAAAATGGTTCTTTTTTTTTGTAACAGCTGAACACATGTGCAGCACTCACGTGTTGGTTTGATTTAACCTTGATAATGCATAGTTCTTCAAATTCAGCGAAAAAATATGGAAATTGATAAAGAAGTGCAGAGTTATTATGCCTACCATAATGTACATAAAAATAAATATATATGTATATCATTACTTGTCGTAATTATTATCCATCAATAATCTCACAACCGTAAATGCCTATCATCATGAGAAAAACTTATTTTACCTTTTGTTGCAACGCATTTTGAGCATATTTCATTCCTTTTAACCAAAACTTCACATGTCCTGGAATTTTCTGACAAATTTTCACATATTTTCATGTTTTTCATTGTTTCTGTAACTGTAGTGACATCAGAGGTTTTGTTCATCTTCATACTGCTTGTGTCCAGTACATATTTTGGCACTTCTCTTTGGCCAACTTTGATCTTGATACTTTTGTCTGACTTGTCCATCAACATGTGTTTTTTCAAAAGATAGCCTCTAACAACTTTGTAGGGCAACATAGCATCCAAGAAATCCAAATGTTCCAGTACAGCGAATCCCAAGTTTTCCAAATGTGTTTTTATATTCGCAATTTCCTCCACGGGGTCGAATCTCTTCCTAATCCCTGTAATAGTCTGTTTTCCATTTCCTTGACGCTTTATGGCAGATTCTGGGAAGCACTTTCGGACCATTTTGTTGAATACGATAAAGCTGCAATTGATGTGTGCATTCTCGTCTTGCATGTGTTCGTACATATCTTTGAGTGGAAGACAAATCTTGGTCGGGACAGACATATAATTGTCATTCAACCTAAAAGTTAAAGGAAAGTTCACACAAAAAAATGAATATTTGCAGTCTGCAGAAAAAAATAACCGTGGAGAGTAGGAATTTATATCAGATAGATTGTAAACACATTATCTTGGCCTATAATAACTTTCAAATCAATGTGCTTTTATTAAAAGAATAATAAATTTCCAGTCAATAGCCTTCAGTCATAGGCCAAAATTTTGACCACCTATAGCAGAGCAGCTTTGCGCAAAAAAATTGCCAAAATAGTTACGAGACGGACAAAAGCGTGAAATATTTGGCATGTGTACTTTGGGACTTGCCGGACAAGACTTGCCTAAGCTCAAAAAAAACAAACCAAGGGAAATGCATTTAAATTGGTTTCCATGGCAACAAGTACCTATTTTGAAAATCCTTCCCAAAATATGATTAAAGTGATGCTATATCAAGGATATAGATGCTGTTGTGATATTTTTTGGCAAAATGAAGACAATCAAATTCTGCATCAGACGTGATAGGAAATATCTTTATTTACCCAGGTGCGTTACCAGTTCATATGAAAATGCTCTTAATATCTTCTTAATCAAATTGAAAATTTTATATTTCAGTCAAATTTGGGTCTAGAAAAATGATTTTTGTGTCAAGTTGTCAGTCATACTGTCTTCTGAAGAAATGTAAAAAAGTAAGGTGAAAACTCTGTTTGTCTTGTCACCATGGCAGCAGATATCCACTTCAAACTTGTCCGTATGTGAGCCCTAGTGAGGATCTGACATTCAAAGCTTCAAGCTGATGCATGATTAAGGACAAAAAATATAAGTATGCCTCTATTAGCACTGCTCATGTTCACATAGTAACAAAAAGCTACTTTGGAATATTGGATATCTGTTGCCATGGTGACAAGAAAAGCCTTATCACCTCCGACTTTAAATAAAATTTTACTTACTTACTTACTTACTTACTTCTTTACATTTTTCCAGAAGACACTATATAAAACTTTTAATCTGATGAAGCAGATATTAAGAGCATTTTCATATGAACTGCGGTTGCCATGGTAGCAAACCTGGGTAAATAGAGATATTTCATATCATGTGTAATGCAACATTTGATTGTCCTTCATTTTGCCAAAAAATACCGCAATACATGTAGCATCAATAATCAATATCCTTGATATAGCATCACTTTAATCAAAATTTTGGAAGGATTTTCGAAATAGGTACTTGTTGCCATGGAAACCAATTTAAATGCATTTCTCTTGGTCTGCCTTTTTGGAGTTTATGCAATTCTTGTCCAGCAAGTCTCAAAGTACACATGCCAAAAATTTCACGCTTTTGTCCGGCTCGTAACTATTTTGGCCATTTTTTGCGCGAAGCTGCTCTACTACTAGAAGTAAAATAATGAATTGATGTCACATTAACAGTTCAACAAAAGTAAGTACCTCTTAGGGGAGACCGGGGTAAGTTGCGCCGCGGGGTAAGTTTTGCCACCCACTGTTGGGGTGCAATGAGGAACTGGCTATGCCACCCATGTATACACACCTGGTCAACATCATTATGCAACAAGAAAAAAACTGCCAAATGTAATGCTATGAAAAGCTACACTCTTAAATTCAATTTTGCTGTTGAAAACTTGAAGTACCGAGGACTGACATTCTTGTTCTTGGTCATTTGGTATTTGTGATAGGATGATGTCCCTCTGGTAGGATGTAGTAATAATGAGGTACATCTAGGGCAGGTTGCGCCGTTTTGATTGGGGTGAGTTGTGCACATATGATTTAATTTTTATGCATCTGTTTTGGCTTAAATTTTACGCAAGACCTAAACATGTTGTGAAATAACTTACACTGAGAAGAATGTGTGTTAAAAGTGTTAAACCTCCCTCCAAACCATAAATAATTTTAGTTTTTGCAGGATTTTGAATTTTTGTGTAAAATGGCATATAAATGTTTGATAAGTTTCATGTAACATATTAGCCATATGCTAAACACACGATACAAATGATCTATCCGAAGAAACGGGTGAAATGGAGGCTTTTTTGGAATAAACTAAGCGGAACAACTTGCCCCGTCATGCGACACAACTTAACCCGGCATTGGGGCAAGTTTTGCCACTTGACCTACTTTTTTTCAAATGCCTACCATGATCGTTCCAATGGTCCGGTTGCCCTGAAACTTGGCTTGAATCTTGCCAAGGTGTTATATTTTGATATCTGATTTTCAGATTACATGAAATAGGCCTAAGCTTTGTTGTTTTTTTTTGGAAAAACACCCGGAGGCAAAAAATGGCACAACTTACCCAAGTCTCCCCCACATAAACTTTTTTATCTCAGAGATCTCTTTACTGTTTTTTATGACAGTTGGCTGAATTACAGGCCTACCGGTACACGTATAGATCGAGAGGCCTTTCGACCCCAAACGTGTGATATGTGTAGCTTAGTTGCATTACTCCTGAATGAGCCAGCAACCTTTGAGCGAGCCTGCCCGTTTTAAAAATTTCAGTTAAATCTGTGGCTTTTCCAATGGATCTAACTATTTCCGGTCTGTGATATCAACAATCAAACGGAGTTACACTTTCTGCGATCTGATTGAATGAGAAGACGATTAAAATTACGTGACTGATTGAGAGAAGAATTATGACATCACTTAGTGCGTGTCTAAGGTCATATATGACAGCACAGATTGCCATGGATATATGACCAATTTCACCATGCAGGGGAGCCACCAGCTGGATATAATTCATCAAGTGATTGGAGAAAATTTGTGAACGCTCAATCATATTTACAGCATGTCTCATCTTGCATGCCAACTTGAAAAAGGCACTTTTTGTACAGCCTGTGTAAATCCAATGCATGAACCTAGAGCAATGTAAATAGATAGATTTACTAGAACTAAGTCGGGAGTGGTGCTGCAGCGTCACGGCAACACAGAAGAGGTACCTATTCTGTGACGGCAATTTAGGCCATGCATTGTTATAGTTGCGTCAAGATCCAAGAATGTTAACATGTGTGGATAGACTGCCGACGTCAGTAACAGCCAAAAATTGGGCAAAAACGGCACTAAAACATCGCGAAAATGTGATGAACAAATTATAAAATGGCTAATCTATCCGTGAGTATGTGTATTTCTGCTGTCAGACTTATAGATGCTGAGAAATCAGGCCAAACACCAGTTTGCATGTTGGATGAGACAAACTGTAGTAGACAACCTAGGACTGTTTAGGTTCCTTGGATGACATCAGAAATAATTTTAGTGGAGTTTGATCACCTTTTGTTTACTAAAAAAAATGTTTTGGACTGGCCTTTAATTTTTTTTTAAAGAGGGGAATGTCCACTCTGCTGGCTCAGACAAAAATGAAGCATTCAAACTAAAGTCCAGACATATTATTTTGGCAGTAACTTTTTAGGTTTATTAGGGTGAGTACACCATGACCAAGCATGATTTGGATTAAATATATATGTCCTCTAATCCCCCAGCTTCATCAAACAGGCACTTACAATGTTAAATTGCTGCTAATCTTCAGCGCATTTAGAGCTATTTTTAGCCTTCTGTTGTTACGTCATTAATCAGCATTGTTGGCTCTATAACATCACTGAAACAATGGTGATGTCACAACAGCAGCAAGAGAAGCAGTAGAAGAAAATGGCTTCTTGAGCTGTGTTGACAGCAATGTTATTGTAATGGGACTACCTCAAAACCAGGGCTGCAGCATGCAAATACTTCCAAATTAATTCCAAATGTTTATGAAACTGTTTGGTCAAGGTGTCAGGAACAGGAGGAGACAAGTAGTTTTGTCAAGGATAAGGTATGTTTTTAATTATCAGGCAAAAAACTTACTGCTACAAAAAAATGACTGGACTATAAAAAAAAATACCAAGGCACGATGTCAACAAGCCTACAAACTGGCCAACTTTCATTGAAAAGAGGTCTTTAAGGTATTCAAGTTTGTAAAAGGAGTCAAGGGAACTTATTTTTGTTGAACTGTAAATAGTTTAATTCAAGCTCTATTTTAAATTTTCTAAAATTATACATACCATGAAAGAATTGCAATCCTGTCGTTGGCCTTAGGTACCCCCATGTTATTTCAGCAAATGCCCAGCCAGCCTTTCTCTTTAATCCACAAAAACAGTGATCCTACCAAATAATTATGTATAGAATGTATCTTGTTGGTGATGCCATACATAATAGGTAGTGCAAAAGCAGGTGGAAGAATAGCTGAGACACATGACTGCCTGTTGTTCAATTGTGGTGTCACCACTGCTGATGATGTCACAGTAGCTGAGCTGCCATTATGACGCTATGCCCCTGGTGGATTGGAGAAAAATCAGCTACAAATTGCAATAGTTTACCGCTTTGATCAATCTGGGCTTCACAGTCATTCATGACCTTTGGTAGCTATCTCAGCCTATCCATGGAAATTTCATAAGATTATTCCCATTGAACAAGCCAAAAAATCAATATTATCAATGGCAAAAAAAATTCTCGAGTCATCAGGTCGAGGAGAGATCGCTGATTTAAGGACGACTTTAAGTCGACTTAGATCGGAGGACGTAAGCCTACCGAAAACGAAAGATGGTCATACTCAGATTTAAGGACGATCCTCTGCTGCTCCCTTTTGGTTTGTTTATTAAATGAATAATGACCCAATTACGTGTATGAGGTGTCTTCTGATTGGTCAAAAGTTGACCCGGTTAGATGGCCTCAAGTGCAGTGAATCCCAGGCTGCGAAAACTAAACACAAAACAAGAATTTAAATGGCGATCGTCATCACTTAACAACACAATCTTGCCAATATATTCACCGGAAAGAGAGTGGCAGCAAATGTCGGACATAGAAGACAGTATTTAATGCAACCACCTCAAACATCCTTTGTTTTAAGGAAAGCCGTCCCTCGGTTTAAGGATGTCTGCACCCTTCTGACCTGAAGACTGAAGAGGTTGTACTGAAATTAAGGGACGACCATCCTGAAATCGTAGGACGTCCTGAAATCTGGGTCGGCCATGACCTGGTCATTGCTGATCTCGAAACTTCTTGAGAATTTTCAGTCTTGTAGATTCTAGGATTTATAAAATTAATTAAGTTGAAATTAATATCAATGAGTTTCAAAGTTGTGCCTGTTGCACTTACAGTCCAACTCTCGCCACTTCTCCAAGTGTTTATTGCAATTTGAAATCAATCACACTGAACCATTGAATGCTTAATTGGTTGAGTAAAGCCTTTTTATAAACAGGCACTGGTTGAAACAATTGCTTGAACCAGAAGTTGAATTCATTGAATTGTTCAAAGCAGTTGATTTCTTATCACTTCCAAGGAAAATCTGTCTTAAAAATTCCATTACAGCGAAGCACTTTGATATAGAATTAGAGTGGACTGTGGCACTGTGAAAATGGCACTTAGTGTGTCATCATGCTGATGATTTGTCATGATCAAACCCAGTACTTTCAATAATTTGATTGAAGGAGACTTATTCCACTTGTTGGTGACAGCCAAACGAAAGGATTATGCATCTGATTTTCCCTCTAAAATCCGTTATGAGAAGCCAAATGGCTTTCTCTTAATCATGACTAATCAAGCAGCCTCTATGTTTCCTATGTTGAAAGTTGAGAAGATAACACTTCATCGGCTATCATGAGTCACGAAGTGCCATTTACACAGTGCCACAGTCCACTCGAATTCTATATCAAAGTGTTTCGCTGTAATTAACATTCCAAATTGTTGCTACAAATGTAGGATAGATCTATATATCTTCTTTTTTTTTTTTCGGAAGAAAATTTTCGTTAGGCAAATTCAGGGTTGCACCTCCTCTGTACATGTCATTTGCATTTTTGAACATGTGCATTTGTGCATGTCCCTCTTTCCTTTCTACTTTAGTTTTGATGAGTGTGTCTGGTTGGATCCAGATTCAGAAAATTAAAATAAATTTGATGCTTACTGGATTGAATCATATGATTTGCAATCAATGTTCATGAGTGAAATTTGCATGTGACACTGTCATGGTCAAGGATGATAATCAGCATAAATATGTTCAATTTTAAAATGTTCACTAATTTCTCTGAAGTGCATCAAGCATGGGATGCTAAATGGCTAAATAGAAAAGTAACATTTAATTCTAACCTTGGGCAGTCCGAATGTGGAGGAAGTAAACCAACTCATGTGCTTCTCCAGGGTGCAACTCGAGCAACAATTGATAATATATTGATGTGCTGTGATACAGATTATGTGCAAAAAATAGCAGTGCACTGAAAAAGTGAATAATATTCAAAATTTTCATATTATAAATATTTCTGGAGACTCAAATTCATTAAGAACATTTCTTTTTCAATTGAGGATAAAAGCATAACTTTAACATATTTACCATTATGTCAAATAAAGGGATCAAAAAGCTGCTAAAAATAATAGCAGTTTCCTTATGCTTTTTCGAAAGTTTGAGGGCACTGAAATACATAAGGAGTTTTGCAATATCCATATAAACCGCTGATAAATTTTACATAAACAACGAAGAAGATAACTCCATATAATGAAAGTTTCATTTTCATTTAATTTTCGATCATACAATGACCATCATCAGAATAGAAATAACCTAGACTAATAGAAGAGGAGATTAAAACATAGAGATTGAAATATAAAGATTACAATAGAGAAAAACAACATCAACATAGATTTAAACATAAAGATCAGCAATGGGGAGAAACAAAATTAAACAATGTTAGCATTTATCTAAATAACTGGAATTCTCTAGCAGCTTTAAGGCCATGATTTAGTTGAGGGTTATTTTGTCTTATGGCAAGGGCTTCTTTATACAATAAAAGGGACCAGTTAGAGGCTTTGTTAATTAAAGTAATGTTATCAAAAATCATATTGTAAAGTGGAATGAAAGGTTGGTCAAGGAGTGTATGAGGTAAATTTATGATATCATGGAGGTGTTTAAAATTAGTACAATGGGTGAAATGATTAAACATTTCACTATTTGGTTTAGCATGCTCCTTAATGCGAACAATAATATTCCTGTCGGTTTTACCTATGTACATGGCAGAGCAGCCGGGGCAAGTAAATTTATATACAACCGAAGATTTATATTCCTTAGGTGAAACCTTCATTATATGGAGTTATCTTCTTCGTTATTTTTGCAATATGACCCCAGACTTGACCCCTACTGATATTCTGATCTAGTCTGACTGACTAAATAAAAAGACACTTGGTGTGCCATTTTGAAGGCCAAACAACATCATCAGAAAAACACCCCAGACAAAGATACTTGCATCGCACTGTCTCATGCTCTAGCCTTGTCTCAGATTGACTCTTTGTTCATTGAAATGTTTCGCAGGTTATAATAAGCATTTTGACACATTTTGTTCACTTCCTTATTCATTGACAAAAAGAACGCACTTAAAATTTCTGGCACGATCTGTCATCTTAATTTCATTGTCCACACTGATTGACGATATGTGAAGTTTCTTGAGTTGATGTGCTGAGCCAATGAGAAATAACTTTGTTTTCGTGGACTAAATTATGTATTTCTGTGACGCATTTTTCATTTTCTTTGCTGCATTTTCCTCTTCAAGAAAAGTTGGCTTAAAGGACAGGATTAGTTGTTCATCATCAGCCTACTTTTGATCATCAACTTCATCTGTTCAGCCACTTGACTTATTAAGCATGTATAGCAATGATCAAGAATTCATTTTTGAGGGACACTGTTTTCAGAGATAGTTTTTTGATTCTGTGTTATTTTTAGGACAGGGTTAAAGAATATTTTTTGTACTGAATCACGTTTTAGTCCTGGAGAGGTCTCTTACACCTTAGTATCTCCAACTTGTAGTGACATCTACTGGTGGGTGTATAGGTACATGTGCATCCATAACCTCATTTAGTGAATCATGAGCCTGTTGGACAACTGCAACACAAGCAGATCAGGTTATTAGTTATGATGCATTCACAAAGGTGGATTTCAACTTCGCTGCTGCCTTGTGCGCGTTGTAACCGGCACCACCAGCATGCATTCTCTCAGGATGTGTGTGTGTGTGTATTTGAATTTTACATCTCATCAGCACCTGAGTGGGCTATTTAGAGACATACTCAAACTTGAAGAAGTTTCACAGTCACAGGTACATTAGCGATCTTTTTCAATTCGAATAATTTCCTGGCATGAGTGGGGTTCATGACTTGTACCAAGAGACTGCCATTATGTTGTCGTTTGACTGACTGTGGTTTGCCAATCATGTCCATAATTGTCTTGTAGATGACATAGGATAACATACCTTTCAGACTGCCATCCCTTGAAATGATGGCAAGTTTGTGAATTTAGGATTGTTCTGTTCTGCTGGTCGTCTTACTCTTGTCCTTGCATGGGAGGTAGCGAGTGGTCTGTTGGTTCAATGGTGACTTTGGTATGGGCAATCTCATGGATGCCGGTCAATTTATCTTTTTGGCCTGAGGTCGCAGGTTAAAGGAGGAATGTGCCATTGGTTTGGCGCCTTAGGCTATCTGCGATTGTCTTGTCGCAAAGGTCTGCAATTGTTTCGTAGAGAGCAACAGATGATAGGTCGTCCAGTGATTGTGTGACACCTTTTATAACAAGCAAATTTGCAGTCTTTGACAGCTGTGGGAGGCAGTCAGGGTAAGTCAAGACATCTGGAGATGTCCTTGTCCATTGAAATCTTGGTATTCCTGTTGCAAACTTTTCGATCTTAGCCTGGTTACCCACTGAGGGACGTGCACCTTGGTTACCTGGTTGACGTACGATCCGGTTTTGAAACAGGGTATTTGACATAACCATTGACATTCCCCTTTAAGGTAGGGGACACACCGTGCATGCACACTGTCTCATGTTGGCCACTAAGGATAGAGGTCTTCACCTAAGTGTTACTGCCCTCCGCCATGAGGAGGCCCAAAACCTCTCAGGATGAAGAACTCCACTTTGGGGGCGCCCTTTCCTTTCTGAACAACACAATCCTCCTCCCTTGATGCTCCTTCTTGATGTGGCTGCTGTCTGGTTTTAACAATCCTCACATGAGTACTACCTGAAACACACAAACAAGTCGCTCCCGATGGCCAACTGCTGGACGAAAGGCGTGCAGGCAACACTTCCGAGAGGATGAAGAGGAGCCCTTCTGACTCTTGACTTTTCTTGGGTCATCTCGCGCATTTCGTACCTTGTCGGACCCTCACCGAATCACCGTCGAATCACTATTTTCTGTGAAGGTCATGATTTGGCTAATTCAGGCAGACATGGCAAATATTACTTTAAAAAATTATTTCTTAAATGCAGAATAGAAATATTTTGCGGTGGACTTCTAAATTTAGCCTATTCACATTTCAGCATGTTTAGTGTGCATGCAAAGTCCCAGAAGACCACACAAGCACCTCTAGCATCACAGATAAGTCTTGCAGAACATAATTAATAGATACGTAAAGCTATCTATCTATCCGTCTATCTACACTGGTCTACAAATTTTTGGAGTCGGTCTGCTTCCGGGATAAAAGTGGCTAAATCTCATTTATATTGATAAGATGAACTGAAAATCAGTTGAAACTTGTTCTGGTTAGCTAATGCATTGAAGATATACCATGACCTTGAAATACATGAAAATCGCATCTATTTATTCAATAGATTTAGGAATTTTTGCTCTAAAATGATATTTATGTTATGAAAAATGTATGTTGCAATTACTTATCTGTCAAGCACTGTTAAGAAATAATATCTTAAGACATCAGGTGATTGAAAGTCATTTGAAAAAAAAAGCTAAAGCATCACTTAAACCCGCAAAGATCCCTTATTTTGTATCTGAGCGACCCTTTTTGGCCCGTATATTATATTTAGCAACTGAGTCATCCCTGACAACATTCCAACAGTAGTCAGTTAGCATGGATGGATTCCACTTTCCCTGATGCCTTTTCTTCATAATTCTTGGAATTGTTCAATCTGTTCATCACTTACTTCTCCACAGTTCAAAGGAAAGAAATCCAGAACGCAAAAATTGTATGTTCAGCACTTGACATATAGAAGCCAAGAGCTCTGTCAGAATTCAGAAGGTGTTTATTTTCAGGTTCCTTTTAATTATCTGCCTTGCAGTTTCCAAACAACTGGTACTACTGACTGAAAAGCTTTGCATGCCTTTTTTTCTCTTCAACATGGTGTTGATTGCTCTGGGCCAACTGAATCCTGGTTATTATCATGATAATCAGCTGTGTCTAAAGTGTACATGATTCTAAAGGGACAGGAATTCATCTCCATGTAGGTCAGAGCACAGAGCTGATAGAATTAGTACTTGGATAATAATCCACTGTCCATTTCTTTGCTGTTACTATTCCATATTGCAACTGGAATCATACAAAAGTAGCAGCAACTGTAACAACTGTGATAATTATGTTGGTTCTCGCCAAACCATTGAGATTTCAACATTGTTCAAAGGGCATAGGTTTACTTTTCTTGTTGAGCCTCTTCTGAAGGTTAGTTGCACTTGTCTTACAACAATAGTGGGAGCCCAAAATTGGGTCCTGAACTCCAGCTTTGCTACCAAAGTAATTAATTATGCCTTTCTAACCACTGTAGTTAAATGTTGCACTTTTGTGAGGAAAACGTCATTTCACCACAAATGTAATAAAAAGTTTTCTGGGCTGTTCATACAAATTCCAGGCATATTTTTTATCACTAAATAGAAAAAGTGATGCAGTTGAGTAGAGGTATCTGAAAAATGTGATCTTAGAAGCCATTGCATGCAGCTTGTGATCCAAAAGTAATTTGATGCTCCCGTTCATGGAATTAGTCTACATACATACACTTTGTGCACCTCCAAGAGTGAAATTCCAAAAAAAAAAAAAAAATTCTGTGTCAAAACTCAAAAACATATTAAAGATGCATGTATTGGAGTGTGCAGAGAGGCTTTAGGATAGAAATGGTTGCTTGTGGATGCACTGTGCTTTCTGATATACTGACGTTTTTGCCTAATTTTGCATAAATTTCATAATTTGGCACTATACTGTATCTAGGAAACTAGAGCCAATCTGCACTTTTGACTTACCATTTCCTTATTAGTGACCTAATACAAGAAAAGTTTCACTACTTTTGTTCCGGAAGCATTTTGCTTGTAGACCAGTGCTATCTGTGTATCTATCTATCTGTTTTGTCTATTGCAATATTTATGACAGATCTCTTAACATTGCCTTTGGTTATATCTGGTACTTTTGTATAAATGCAGACCTGTTTACAAGTAAACCAACTACCTGTAATCATAGGCCATCATATGGAGGTACTGACCTTCGGGTACTAAACCAATCAGGGGCGTATCTAGAACTGGCCTGAGGGGGGGGCCATTACATGGGGTGAATACGGGGCGCTCCGCGGCGTTTCCTATCTCTTCCATGTTAATTTTGGGCCTGAGGGGGGGGCCATGGCACCATGCCCCCCCCTAAATACGCCACTGAAACCAATACACACCTATCGAAGGGGGGGGGGGGGTGGTATTTGTTCTTGTTTATCACATATTAGGCCACTCTTTTTATTTCTTTCGTTTGACGGATCCGCCGACATGTAGAAATAGCGCCGACAGAAAAATAAAATAGAGATCCAGAATTTTATTTTTTTAGTTCCGCCGACACCCGTCAGGTGGAGCCACGATCGCAGTGCCCCCTAGGTTGCAAGACACCAACATTCAGCTCAGCAAGCATGATCCTTTGTGTCTGGTAATTCTGAATAGCAATCAAGACAGTACTAATTGGCCTTAGAGGCTCTTGGTGGCTTCACCTTTAGAAAGACTGTCAATTACAATTCACACCTTGTCTATGATCTTTAGTTCTGCAGACATGGTCACCTGCTCAATGGTAAGCAATAGAATGAAGCAATCCAAGGTGTCTTAGAGATCTGACATGTCAAAACTATTATATTATAAAACCTATTATGATTGCTCAACATTAACAACTCTATTAACATACCAGAGAGTAGCCGCATATAAATATGTTAAATAAAACATCCATGTTCAGCAGCAAGGTCTAGATGTCAATATTTTTATTTTATTTTTTATTTATTTATTTAAACTCCCTTTGCAGGGAAAAAGTATATATATATATGTACAATGAGTTACTGGTCATGTAAATCAAGATCACAGCGGCATATATGTAAACATAAAACAAAATCAGTAAAATCACAGATAACAATAAAAACAATGTATACATGTAAAAATTAAAACGCTTTTATAAGTAGACTAGTAATAAAATGCTCATCAGAATACGGCTTAAGTGAATTATCATTTAACAATAAATAGCGAATGGAATCTGATATTCGGTCATGACTAGAGGAGACTTTCACTGGAGGTTTGCAGATTAATTTGATGGGAGCATAGCCAGCTTGTATAACACGGTCCAGCAATGAGTTCCTTATTATATTCCCATGGACAAGATATTGTGCAAAAGCTCTGCTTTGCAGTTCCCGAGCTGGTGATTGTATCCTAAAAATCCTGTGGTAAAGGCTGCCTGTCATTTGCTTAATTAGGTCAGCCACTGAGGGGATTTCTAAACCTTGTAAAAGTCTTGTGTGACGCGATCTTTTGCTGAAGCCCATTGCTCTCTTGATTATTGAACCTTGTGTTGACTTCAGGTTTTTCATGTCCTTATTAGTTAAGGCGATGCTGTCTAGCCCATATAGCATAGTTGGGGCGCCAATGCTATTCCACAGGTAGGCTTTCACATCTGCTGCCAATCCTGGGTATGACATCCCGATGGAAGTGAGGCCAAACATTCTTCGTCTTGATGTTGTGGCACGATTGCTAACATGAGTGTGGTAGGAAAGATCTTCATTGAAGGTGACGCCAAGAATTTCAATATTTCTTTCCGTGTTTAGGTAGCAGTCCCCTAGCTTCCACGTTGGCCTCTTGTGTAGCAAAGATTTTCCAACAACGAGACACTTTGATTTCCTTTGCCCAAACTTAAATCTGTACTGTTGAGCGTAAGAATGGCATAAGTCAATCAGTTTTTGTAGGCCTGGAACAGTAGAACAGAAGACTGTTACGTCATCAGCATAGGCCACTGAGTTTAGCAGAACATCATACACTCTAGCACCATAGGAGACATTTTTCAGTTTCACTAAAAGTTCATCCAGGAAGATGTTAAATAGCGAGGGTGAGAGAACACTTCCCTGGCGCATCCCTCGTTCCACTGGAAATGTAAAGCTGAGGTGACCATTCCATCGGACAGTGGCGGTGGAGGACTTGTACCACCTGCTTATGAATAACCAGAACTGTCGTTGAACAGCCGGAAACAGTTTATACAATAAAGCATCATGCCATATGCTGTCAAAGCATTTTTCTGCGTCCAATGAGCAGATGTACAGTGGCGAGCTCTTTTCCATAAAGTAGGATGCAGTGTCATGCAGCAAAGATGTTGCGAAAGTTGTTCCTCGACCCTCCCTGAATCCGAACTGGCTGTCACAGATGTTAACCTTCGGCAGCATAATCAGCTCTACAACCTTGGAGTGGATGGAGCTCAGGGTTATCGGTCGAAAGTTGCTTGAGATATTTGGATCACAGGAAGGTTTTTTCAGGATCGGGATCACAATTCCAGCTTTAAATATTTGTGGAACAACACCGGTTGAGAGCGCTGCGCTGTAGGCATCGGCCAGGACACATGCAATATATTGAATTGTGTTGAGGAAATAATCATACACTCATCAATAGAGAACAATTTATTGCAATCAACTGCAGATGACAATTGACCTGTGTAAAATGTGTGATATTGTGAGTTACTTTGTCAACTAGGAATTGACTTACAAGTGCGACTTTTTTGTTGCAGAACATGTCTGAAATTCTTTTTCTTCATCCACATTGCTATGAACATGATGAAAGAGTAGTACATTTGATTATAGTCAGAAAAGCTAGTAAAAAGGCTGAACATAGGAGTAATCCATTTTGTGCATTTGAAATGCAAGTTTCAGTTTTAAGTTTCCTTTAAATTGAATGACTTAATAATTTTTTTTTTTCCAAAAAAAAACCCAACCCTATTTCCATCACTTCTAGCTGCTGTAACTTTAGACTTGGATAATGATTTTGCATAAGACTTTTAAAATGTCCCTGCATAGTATATATATATATCTAAATAACTGCATAAAGCAATATACTGGTTCATAATTATAAGTTATTTTAAGAAATGTTAAGTCTCCGATGAATATCTTTTTTTTTCTGCCGACATTGACCAAATTCTTTATTTTATTTTGCCGACATAAAGGAAAGTCTGAATTTTATTTTTATTTTTATTCTGTCCGACATTTTCATGAACATCCCAAAAAATCCGTCAAACTAAAAATAAAAAAAGAGTGGCCTTATATATGCTTGCTTGCCCTGTAACACTGGTGTGTGGGCGTAAGGCCTGTTTACATCTTCTGCTGGAGTAAACCTCTAACAGTTGCACGATCACCTGATCACCTGCTGCAAGCTGTTCCCCAGTGTTATGGGGTTCTGCAACAGCAGCTATAACCCCCTGTGACGTCATGGGGCTTACAAATATCCCTCACAACTCAAGTTATAAGATATGAGCAGAGATTGGCATCTATGGGAGTTTATAGGCTAGATCCAGATTCCAGACCTGGTTTTTCATAACATGTACAGGCTAATAATAACATAAAGGAGCTGTGTAGCACTGTATAGCTTAAAAAGTCAAGAGGGTCGGCACTCTTCACCATATAGGCCTAGCACTCTGATGATGAGTTTATTCTTTACATTAACATTATTATTTAAAATATTTGGTCCCAAAGAGCATTGCAAGACAGTAGTCACTCATATATTTGCGTGACTGTAACTGCCATAGCACCACAAGGAGCTACAAGGAAAGCTTATATTAAGTAGTGGGCTAATGTGGACCAATTAGGTAATGGAAATCTCCAGACTAAAACACTAAAACTTCTGAACAGACTGGACTTCAAATACAAATGTAGGTCAATTGGGAATAAAGACTCAGGTATATTGAAGAAAGTTAAGATTAAGGGCAACAGCAACAATTGGTAAACAGGCCTTGCCAGTTGCCAGCCAAGGTTAATGGGTAAACATTACAAGGTTAGGCTTTCACCTTCTACCACTTTCAGCTGCACTTTCCACCATGAGATCCTCAAGAGTTCTCTCCAACATATTAGCATCGGGATGTTGCAAACTTTCCCCACTGCATGGACTGATTAGCATAATTTAGCAAGTAACTTAGAGATATAGAAATATATTGTATAGACCTAGTAAATAAAATGTGTCAGAATATCCATAAGATTTTTCTTATATATCTCCCATAGACAAAACAACATCCCTCAGCTTGGCCAAGTATGATAAGTCGATCTGTATAGCTGAGCTTGTGTTCCTGCACAGCTCATTTGCGAAGTTCTGTGCAAACGGAGATTACCACAGCATCTTTGAAGCATCAATGGGGTTCTACATAACAAACAAGCAGTGGATGTTCATAACTTCTACTTCAACATAACCTTTCAAACAGGAGAATCTTTTCTACTTCTACATGACATTGTGTAGCCTTCTAACAATATTCTCCTGTTCATAAGGCTATATGCAGAAGTAATGAACAAACAATTATGCAGAAGTGGAAGTTATGAAGAAATTCTTGTTTGTGATATCAAATGTTAGATTTTTTTCTCCAAAAGTATAGGCCTAAATAACATTCAGGGACGACCAAGGCGACAATAACATCAGTACATTTACCAGGTAAGACAACAAAATGAACATTGTTACTTCAAAAAATGAACATTGTTACTTGAAAAATGAACATTGTTACTTGAAAAAAGTATCCTTCCTTTTTTTAAATCCACGGTAGGACTGCAGTAAATTTGCATGTTTATATTCATTGTTCCAATTAATATTGCCTGACGATATGATTCACCTGACTATATGTAATTATATAATATTATAGTAAATTTCTATCCAATGATTATTATTGTTTTTCCTATGCACTCATCAGAGAACAATGTATGTTCTCTAACATAACATTTCTCCACCCATCCATCTGTTGTTTGATGCTGCAGCTGGCACCTTCCAGCAGGTACTGTGAGTCACAGGGAATCCTTTCTTTTGCAGTTTGACTTGGCAGAGCAACCTGGTCCTATCCAAACAGTGTCTGGCAGAAACATAAGTTTGTTATCCTGGCAAATTTTTATAATCTGCTAGTTTTACGTTCCTTTCCACTGTAGAGCAGAAGTTTTTTCTTTTGTGCAACCACAGTTGGCAGGTATAAACAGTTTCCTTAGGATTATAGGATTATTGACTATTCACGGAAATCAATAGCCTTCAAATATGCACAGTTTGATAGATTCTTGTTCAGCAAAACTGGCAGCTACTGGCCTGAATTTTGAAACAAGCCATTTGCAGCTGCATTCAGGCTGCTGCAACTTGAATGATTGAGTGAGATGGTTTCACAATTTCTTTGAGCTGACATAGCTTGTGGTTTTGAGATATGACAACAGACAAATTATCATAACTTAAAACAACAAGCGATGTTAACCCAAAGGAATCGTTATAAACTTTCACCATAATCAACAATATAATACATTTTCACATATAATTTATTTTTTTCTTATAATATAAAATACAAATTATAATACACAGCAAACAATCGATCTACGATCATCCGTATACCACATGAAAAATATTTCAACTAAATCTGAACTACTATAAAATAATATAAATGAAACAAGAGGTAATGGTATAAAGAAAGTCAAGAAAAGAAAAAGAAATGTTGAAAGGATTTAGAAGTGCAAAAGAGAAAGAAAGTGAAGAAAAGTGTGGTTCGGATCAGACTTCAAGACTCAAATGTCAAATAATGAATCAACAACAATGAAAGAAATGATGATTGCGTCAGAAGATGCATGCTTGGCATTAATGAAAAAAAATATATGATATTGACCATATACCTATAATTTATAATTGATGTTAACTTTTACTTTATCTTTATGCACATGTCATCAAATGTGTACACTGTAGCCTTTACTTTACCCTTATACCATTTCTGTGAGTTTGTTGAGATGACATCAGTTTCATGTTAAATCTTTTTTCAGTTTTCCTGCAAGTTTTTTTTTGTCAAATCATCAAGATTACACTCATAGTACAAATTAATCATTTGAGATTTCCACCAAAATACCTCACATACCATCTAAAATTTTCAATATTTTTCTTGTTTCATTAATTAATCAGGCTATACTTGAAAGAATCACATGAAATATTACTTCTAAGTGCAACATTATATCAGTGCATTTTTGTGCAAGGTGAGTTTGAGGAGATTCATCAGATCATGACGATAATGTTAATAAAGTCTTTTTTGGATTTTTCTTTTTTCAGACGGAGTGACCTCCCTCAGCAAATTCTTGATGCCTTGATATTATGATGACGTCATGGTGGGTTGATGATTTCATCCGGTTGCCTAGGAAACGCACTGGGCATTTTGGGATGTGATGCACTCCTGGAAGTGTTTCTTGCAGTACAGGGTTCCAGAATCCTGGCCATAGTTGTTAAGTCTGTGGATAATAAAAAGAGCATCATGAAACAGAGTGCTCACACAAAAGTCACACAAAAGAAGCACTGGAAAGATGGAAAAGCTCCCGGAGACTGAAAAGGAGGTGAAGTGATTTGTACTCCATACAGTGCTGCCTGTAAGTAAGTGAAACGAGTGATGTTTCGCCATTGATTGAGTCAATGCTAAACATCCTCAACCAAACTGCCTGTGGGAATATGGATTGAACCGGCGAAAAATATTGGGTCATAAAGGACATTATTTGAGGTATACATGTGGTATAACAATGGCTGCCACTTTCATCTGCTGCATTCACTGTTACATACGGTCAAAGTCTTTGGTAAGTAAATGAAACCCAATTAGGTCATTGCAATTTCAATGGGGAGGGGAGTTCACTTTCTTATCAAAGATGTGTAACTGTTTGTAGAAAATTGACAACCATTGGAATCCCACATGCCTCAAGTAGGCCTATTGCCAAATATGACCACATAGGCCAATGTTTTCTTCTTATTGGACGTGCATCCTTTCTGCCACAAGCAGTTTGGTTGAGGATGTTTAGCACTGACCCAATTACAAAACACCACCAGTTTCTCTTACGCGTAGCACTGGAATTCTAAATTTGTTGTTTTGTAGGACAATTGTCTGATAATTTTACAAACAAAAGAGACATCTTCAAGTAGGTACACATGACTGAGGTTTTTCATCTAGGATTATAGGTGATCTTCTTTAAACTTCTCCTGGCTGGGCCAGGGCAAAAAAACTAATATTATGTAGAGACAATACTAATCAAACAGGCGGCTTTACATTTTTTTCATCTCCACAACCAAATAATTTAGAAGCAAGAAAATTGCTCAATTACAAGGTTCAAGGGAAAGATCACTCCAAATGTTATGTACCATAGCCACAAATGCAATTGGCAGAACACCTGAAACATATACTGTTGATCTACACAATCAGCCTCAACTCGGTCTATACATCACTAGAAGATCATCCTCATGCCAATTTTGACACGACTTTGGTCAGGTATTGAACCCAAAAATAAAAGTGTGGCTGAAATAAGTGAAGTGAAGGCAAAGCGCCTTGTATTAACAATTCTAAGTGATCCCTAATCAATGAAATCGGGTATACAGGTACACTGTAAACCCCAGCTGCCGACAGTTACTGTTATCATCGTTTTCATAGATTGTTTTTCCAGTTTGTACTTCGCTTCATCTCAAAACAGTGTTGTCACAGATTTAGTTGTATAACTTCGTATATTACAAGCACATATTTCAAGAAACTGACTAAATGCATTGACACATGGATTCTTACTTGATCAAATCGAAATAGACCTAAATAAATTGAAGTTGATGATTAAAGGTAAATTTGTGAAAATAGCATTAAATTTCAAAGGTTGCTCTCGAAAAATGGGGATGTGTCAAAGTGAGTAAGCATTGGCCATTGCCATTTCATTGATTTGTCTGGCCACTTGGTTGGGTCCATCAGTATTTTTGAAAGCAGCAAAGGAAACCGAATGCCATTCAGATACACTGTGGAAACTAGCCATACAATTCCTCTTCCCATTTTGAAATTTTCTTCGGATCAGATAAGAATCCAAGGACCCACAAGCAAATTTCTGTACCACAACAAATTTTACAAAGTGATTTGAAATTGTGATGACGAGTGTCTTGTGAAACACAACTAGAACCTTTCGGTTTCAAAGATCTCATAAAGACAGCAGTTAAATGGGCAACTTGGGTTCTGTTGGGAGGCTATTATTTCGGCATTCAGTGAGAGTCTTGAGAGAATACAAACCTGGACACTTGCAAGTGCGAAACGTTGCACAGTGAAGACTGGGTAGGTAGAGACATAAAGTACAATAGACAGAAATGAATATAATCGCAAGTGTCCAGGTATTTACTTTCGGGCAACATGCACAGTGAAAGGAAATGCAAGCCTTCCCCGAAGTCGAATGGTCCCATCCTCAGTCGATTGGTTGGATGGAGAACAGTCGTCATGGACACATCCTGTCTCAAATGATGTGAAAATCAAGGAAGAACAGACATGTACTTCCAATAGTCAACTGTGGAAATGAACTGATGTTTGGCCTGATTGCTCAGCATGTAAAAGTTGCAGTGTAATATACATACTCACAGATAGATCAATCAATTCTTAATTTGTTAATCACACTTCTTGACGTCATATTCCAAGACCGAGAATGACAAAGTGATATTCACAGCAGTCTTGATAAGCATGAGTTTTTGGGTTGCCTACTACATATGGATATTAACACTGATTCAACAGTTCAGTTGAAGCTGAAATGGTAGCCACTTGGCAAGTGACTCAGAAACTCAAGCTTATTAAACTTGTTGCGAAAATTGAGTGCTAGGGGTGTTTTTAAAGCATCAAATTTGATTTTGAAGAAATTCATATGCCACAGGTATTTTGTATTTAAGCACCACACCCATGAAGACATGAGAGAGGAGGGAGGAATATAGAAAACATCACTTCAATTTCTTTGACTGTAATTACACATACCACACCCGGCTGAGGACCTTGTGGGCAGCGTAAAAAAGCTGCTTGCAAGTTTTCATAGCAGAGTTATCAGAAGTTTGGCTGGAGTAGCGTGAGGAATCCATGAATTAATAGTATGATGATAGCCCGTGAATTTCTCAAAAGATTATTTCTTTCGTTACCGAAAAACAGAAAGCAACGGACTCACTATGAAAAGTTAATATGTCCATTTCAGCCGTTGCAACACCTTGTGGCATTTTTTGTGTCAATTTCCTAACTGCTTTCTGCCACAATAATCCCCTCTAATTGCTCAATAGACAGGAAGTATCCCTTGTTGCCGTGTTAGCGATGTTGATCACGATTATTGTCAATACCACCAAAGAAAACAGAATTTCTAAAATAAGATTTTGATACCAGTCACTATCATGACCAATTTCAGTAACAAAAAGTACTGTTATCAATTTATTTCCTTAGTGTGACTGAAGAGCAGATGGCACAAAAATTTATGTCTCTACATTGATCAGTAGCTTGATGAGGCTGAAGATTCACTCACACAAATATACTGACATGAAACTGAAAAGTGAATTCACAATCATGAGGCACAGACATTTTGCAAAGATCTGTGCACATGTTTGCATTGCTGCAATAATAACATTGTCACGCCTCAATGCTCTGGTGACCTACTTAGGAATGAGAGCCATGCCATATACATGTTAGACAAGTGTTGTAAAATTACTCAAAAATGTTAAAACTAAAATTTCCCGGTTTTTGTTTAGTGATGCTGTCATGGTCCTCTATTAATCCAACTAAGAGAAACTCTCATGTGACTTGCCTCCGTTCCAGAATAAGAATTGAGCGGATAGGTTTTCCACACTCCTTTGCAATATCTAGGTCACAGTGACCTCATTGACAACTAGACACAGATTAGCACAGAGAACTTCAGAAATGTAATAGATCTCATAAAGCTTTGCTTTATGAGATCTAATAAAACAGGCTTTGTTTGGGAAACATTGAAACAGCAACTCTTCTGGCAAGGTGTAACAATCGGGTTAGACAGAAGCTGTTTGCTGTGGTTGTACACAAGCCATAAAATTGCCTGACAGTTTTTATTTCCTTTGTCATAAACCTTGATGTAAACTCTGAACTGATATGTCACAGATTGAACATTAGACCAATCACATTCACAGATACCCTTATGATGTCACGGTGTAATTGCAAAACGAAGTTTTCAAAAAACATGTAGCTATGAAAATGATAATAAAACAACAGTACATTCTGGAAAAAAAAAAAACAGTTTTCAGCCGTAAAGTGGCACTTTTTTGTATTCATTACAGCAGCTGCCGTTAAAGTAAGGCAGCAGGTTTTACTGTATATAACTCCCTATTATTTTTGCAAGTAGAATTTTCTACATACGTGAGTTTCATGTCGCAGTTCTTGCACCTGAAGCACAACTTGTGCCAGATCAGTCCTCCTGCTTCCATCCTTTCAGCTGCGTAGACAGATTTCTCGCAGCGCTGGCACTTCTCGGTCTTTGGTGGTACGAAAGGCTGCAAGGAAAGATAAAGGAAAGGATGAGTTAAACAAAAGAGTCAAATGGTTTTATTGTAATATTTCTTATTTTCCAACAACACCAGAAGCCTGTACCCCAAAAGTAGACAGAAAATTCTGTCGCTGATTCAAGCATTTTGAGTCGGATTTTGTTGGACTACCCCATAAGTATAATTTTGGAGTACTGATCCACACCAGCAACCATATAGCCCCATCGCTATTCTATGAGGAGATGATTTCAAATTACCAAAAGTATTTTGAAGAGTCATCAGAGAATTGAATTTTCCAAATTTGATTCTTCGTATCAATTTGGCAACTCTTTATCAGAGACCAATATCAGAGTTCTTCAAATTCCTATGACCGCAGCCAAGACAATTCTATGTGATGCAAGAGTGTCCAAGGAGTGTATAGGTCTGTTCATACGCATTACCTGGCAAGGCCCAAGGGCATTTTGAAGAGTCAACAATTCTGTTTTATCTCTCCTAACTGATGCAAATCAAGAATATTCTATTTCAATGCATCTTCTAAATGGCATTTGTCAAATTTTAAGTGAAATATTTATTTGGCAGACACAAAGAACAAAAGCAATTCAATAATCAATACATTCTTTCTAAATTGCAATATGAGCCAAGATAATTTTGATAATTTTATGAGGACATTTTATTTGTTATGAACTACAGCAATTTGGTAAGGACATCCAAAACTGAAGAGGCACTTTTTGGGAGGAGGGGAGATGTATCACAGTGGCTGATATCTATGACTAATACAATCTGGGTCATTGCTAAACAACAACTTGCGTATTGATTTATACATTTAAAACACATTATAAATGCCTGGATGAGTGTATTTGTAAGAGTGCAGGATAGATGTTTGATTTTAAACTAGCAGCATCTGCTCAAATTAAACACACATGAGTCACATTCTCAGATGCAGATGTTGTAAAACAAACTGTAAAACTATAATCGAGATTATGGACTTGTTTATCACAATTGCCTTTAGTTAATAAATAGGTGATTATATGATTTGTCACACCATACACATAGTGACATTACTCTTGTTGACAACTTAAGATGCAAGACAGATATTGACTGGCATGACTTGAGTGTGAGTTTTAAGTTTACCATAGTTATGATGAAGGCAATTTTTTGTATGCCCTTCATATGCACAGGTTTCCATGCACAATTCTTTCAGCCATTGTATAGACACAATTGATACTTTTCTCCATTATCTAAGTAATTGTCTATTTTTCTGGTAATAGCTGTCATCAAGGTGGCAAAGGTACCAAAAACCTATCATCAAAACATTCCTTCAAAGACATATCAAAGGCAAGGCCAGTTGATACATAGAAAATCTAATGATTATAGAGGGAGAAAGTAATTATGTTGTGACTGTTCATTAATTACTTCTTCCTGACCATGACTTTTTTGTTCCTTTAATTAGTTCTGATTAACACAAACTTTTAACATTGACATTACAGTAACTTCACAAAAGTAAAGGCATGTCTAATATCACTAAATGATCAACTGATCTAGGTCAATATCTCATAAATCTAGCAGGTCTACTATAACTTCATTATAATCAATGCAAGTCCATAAACATGGTCTCTGTAGCCTTGTGGAGAAATTAATCACTGTTATCTCTAAATAGACAAGAGAAAGATTTCAGTTGAAAATGGACCAGAGTCATTGCTGTTATCATGACTAAGTCAGAGATCATGCTGCTATAAACACGTCTAACAATCCATCGACTGGAGATCAATAAAGTTTTGAGAGGTTTTCAATGTTGACATGAATCACATGATGGATAATGACCTCAGTAGTTCAATTGACAGATTATTGAGATAAATGGAAGGAGAAATCATAGTGAGGGCTTGAAAAACAAAGCTCATAAAAATACTCAAGACTTGTTATGATCGATCTTCACAACTTTCTTACAACTTCTATATTCTGAAAAGAATGCAAATAGTCCTAATAAAGACATAAAATGCCTAATTTCCATGCAATTGTGTTATGGAAATTGTAATAATGAATGTATTTTTTGTTTTTCATCAGTCACATACATACATTTAGCAATAACTTGGGACACTGTTGACAGACAGTGGATGTCTAAAGTTTATGAGATTCTAAATGATAAACCTTTGTTTATGCATCCTGTAAGTACTATAGATCCACAAGTGTTACAACATGACAGATGTAGATACACTTAGTGTAATGATGTCATTCACATTACACAACACTCACTTTTAAGGGCTATCAATCAATCAATCAATCAATCAATCAATCAGTCAATCTATCTATCTATCTATCTATCTATCTATCTATCTATCTATCTATCTATCTATCTATCTATCTATCTATCTATCTATCTATCTATCTATCTATCTATCTATTGGATTTTAAACAAGGAGATTTTATCTTAGCGGTGTGCGGCTGGCGCAGGCACAATACGCATATATATATCTACAATGATGGTCTCCGGATGCAGATCACCAACGTATAAGTAGAAGGATCTATCTATCTATCTATCTATCTATCTGTGAAACAAAAGCAAGGATTCCATGAGGAATATCCAACCTGGGACCAAAAAGTTTTCCAAGTTCAGACCCAGCTTAACCTGTAAACCATGTAATTAAGAGAATTTACAAATCCTGCAAATCTCAGCAACCAAGGAACTGCCTTGTCCTCAGTAGGTCATGGTGCTCTTATCACTGAAGGTATGGGGTAAATTACCCCAGATATCAACCCTCCGGAAGGGGTGGTGGCCTATGACCTTCAGCCAATTCCAGCCCCCAGTTGCAGATGTATATTGAGCATCGATACCCTATAAATATATACATTTCCTGGGGAAACATACACACTCTATGATAACCATATTTTCTTAGCATTGGTTTATACACAAACAGCCATGTAACATTGTACATAGGCCTAGTCATAACTTATTACAGTGGACGGAAGTCAGTGCTTACAGAAATTTATTGGATTCCAACGCATTTCTGTAAGCACTCGACATTCCTCGACTGTAACCTTCGTAAAGCCTCAGGTCTGATCAGTTGTTCACCATAATTTCAATATTTCTAATGTGCCATAATTTTACTAATGCTAAGAGGTGAGGTCTTACTTTTGAGTATTATGTAATTTGTTTGTTGCCAAGTGTCATTATCTACCATATAAGCAACTTGAAACAAGCAACAAGCAATCATCACCAGATTTTTGTACTTCATGGAGATTGAGGAATTGCAATACTATGGAAATGATACTACAACTCAGGCTGGATTCAATATTACAATTACACATTCCAATTAGCCCACATCTTCGTGTTGATGCATTAGTTTTGGTGTTCAGTAACATGGAATATCCTGACGTTCTGGTGTTAGTTACTTCCTGGGAGTTCATTTGGTGTCATTATACGTGACCGTTCTGTCAATTAGTTTGTTCTTTCATATTGACAGGGTCTGTTGAGGGCAAGGCATTTCCTTTGTTTTACCCACACACGAAAATAACTGAGCATCCCTTTTGATTATTTCCATGAGGAAATGTGAAATATGATTATGTAGATGATCTATATGACTAATTGAGGCATTGAACAGCACGGAAGCAGCGTGGAAATGTTTATCCGTTTGATGATCCAGGATTTATGTGATTGAACAGGGATGTTAAACCACAGCACACGCTCGATTTGTGGTTACATTTATAACCATTGTTATATATACATTTACCCTTCTAAATTTAGCTAAATTGTCACACTCAGGGAATAAGATAATACGGCGAATTTTCTTTAAGTCAACAAATGAATAATTTTATTGAAACAACCAAACTAAATTCCATAGTTAAATGCACCCAGACAGCTTAGAGGCAAATATTTATCGAATTTATCATTGGAGTTAAAAACAAGTAAATTGCTTGCATAAAAAAAGTTCATTATTTAGATTTTTACTCTTTATCTAATCTACAAGTCACGAAATCCACCTCAAGCCTGAATAACATTGCACATGAGGAATTTGCACCAATACAATGTGTCCTGTTAATTAGAACACTCACAAAAGTATTTTCCCTTGAGTCAACTACCATGATATTTTAAAAGAAACAACTCTGAACCATTATATGGGCTTAGAACATTGTAATTGTGACGTATTGCTAATATTGTTGTCTTTTATTCCAGAGCCAGGTTGTGCTAGTTATTGCCTCAACTTGGGGACAGCTGCTCTCCACAAGCACTATCACTATGACTATTGAGATTGTTTTCTCTTTCAAGACGGGAACTAATTCTTGTCACCTCCAGCTTTCCAAAGACTCAAATTGAACATTTCCTGCAGATCGGTAAACTAAAAGTACAAGTGTCTAATAAGAAGAGCACCCAGAGTTCCCAAACTGTGAGCTGTAACCCAGTGGGCATCTGACTGCATTAAATACATCAGACTTACATCTCTGACATCACCCTGGAATGTCTGGCATCACTAATATATATCTCTGACATCGGCCTGACGTCAAATTGGGTCAAGACGCCCACTGGAGAACAACAACCCAAGTCTTAAATGAGAGTCACTTGACTTTGGGGTGGACCCTTTACCTGTGACATTTAGTCCCTCAATCTGTGTATGCCAACATTGCAAAGATGCATGGCACCTATGGTAATTGCCCAGCATGGGTCCTTATGGTTTGCCCCAGTGAGGTAGGGCTCTCTCCCTGCTAGACTACTTACAAGCAATTCCATACATTTACCTTATCAACCACATGGCTGGCTTCAGAACGTTGCTTTTTCTTCCGTTTGTTTCATTTTTCTTCTTGTTTTCTTCCTTTTTTCTTTTTCATCAATTGTGTTTTTGTTGGATACCAGACAACCACTGCAAGCTTTTGACCCATTTGTTTCTCTGACGTACTAATTAACAATTATTTGGCCAATGGCATACCTTGTTTACAAAGAACTGAGGAAAGGAAATATATAGCAAAGAAAAAGAAACCCACAAAAAGGTGAAAAGGTGGAAAGAAGCAAACTGCTTGGAATGCTTTGGTATGGCAACAGCACCGCACAGAAAAGATTCTGGCATGTTGGATATACCAACAATACGATTTCTAGTAGTCCAATATTATATATACCTAGAATTATATGTCATTATGAAATCTTTGGACCAAGGCCACTCATTTTATTAACCCTTTTGTTTATGAACTTGAATGTGCAATATGGTTTGCCAGATCCATAGAGCTATAAGGTTAAGTTATAGATCCATGCCAGATCTAAAGACTTGTAAGCCACCCAGGCTTGGGGCTGAAGCTGATATGTAACTTATTACCCCCAGCCTCAAGTTTGGCACCCTTTGGATTTGGCACCGTGGGCAGCAGGAAGAAGGAAGGGGAAAGAGGGTGGTTGGGGGGGGGGTAGGGTGGGAAAGGAATGAGGGTGGGACAGAGCAGTACTGCTGCACCCCTCTGGATCACTTTTCATCCTGGCAAAAGGCCAACACAGTTTCCCGCTCTTTCCAACTGCCCAGCACTATCTTGTCTAAATCCCAACTTTCAACACATCTCTTCTGCCAATTTTCTCAAGAGGATAACGTTTTACTACATTTCTAATGACACATCATTTTACATCATATTCTAGAGTCTTCTCTGGCTGGTTTTATTCCTTCCTAAATCACTGGATTACTCGTAGAATAACTTTTCATATTGTCAAGCCATGTCACTGTAGTTTGGGACACATCCTAAAAGAAAACTACACATGGCCTCTAATAAATAGCTACAGATAATTAAATGGAACATTGACTAATTCTATCTTTTGATATTGAGATACAGCTTGAATGATGCAAACCAACACACACTTTACAAAAAAATTAACTCCAGGTTATCAAAGAGGTGATCAGTGATTAGGTGATAAGCAAAATATCAAAAGATAATTTGAAAAATATAGTTTCAATACTCACCATGGTGATAGATGTGATGGGTCTGGTAGCTGGATTGAAAATGTGAGCTATAATAGAATCATTGACGTCAAGTTTGGTCAGTAGGTACCGTGTGCAAAATACTGCAAAATACTGCCCTCCTCCAATCTTCCTCCATGGAAATCTCAGGCTGCATGCTGACACTGCAGGTTCAGGCTGCTGCAACTGTTCCAATTGTGTGACCATGGAAAGTTATGGTTGCCGGTTAATTATTTGCCTTTGTGTTTTTGTAAGACATATATTAATACAAGCTCAGTGTAGATAGACAGATAGACAGATAGACAGATAGACAGATAGACAGATAGACAGATAGACAGATAGACAGATAATGGTTAAAATGGAAATCTGCAGGCAGTGCAGCCCTGGTTAAAAGGCTTTTCAGTAATATCAGTCAGACTTAATACTTTTCAAAGTGAATGTTTGACAAGTATTTATTAGATTTCTTTATTTCACAACAAAAAGTGCAAAATGCCCAGTTGGACAAAACCTGGATAACAACAACAACGTTGCCTATACTTGAATACATATGGAGTTCTTCTGTTGCTTACAAAGGAGCTATTAGTTATATGAATTTCACATAGGAAGTACCAATCTAGAGCAACCAAAAAAGACAACACACATTTTTCATCTGTTGTATTTTACATGGCCTGAAGGTGGTGACTCATCCGCTGTCTTACATAATAGCATGTAGAAACAAAACAGTACACAATGTGCTACATTTTGTATTCATGCTTTAATTTAAAACAGGTTAAACATGTCTGACATTACAATGTAAAGAGTCAAGAGTTGACTCATTCTTTAGAAGCGAACAATTAACCCTCCCACATACACACCTCCATATTATTACATTTTTTGCAAGAATATATAGAAGGAAGTAAGGACAACAATAATACTGTAACCAACTTTACTTGTAATCCATCCAAAATCTATCATGCATTGACTGAGAGCATGATAAATTGAGTTCATACTTGACCTCCTGCACAAGAGGCAGCAGCAGTTATCTGCCTTTGGCATCAAACTCTGCAAGAATTCACAAGCAGCAACTGCCAAGCAAGTGCCCCTTTGGTGGAACAACTGCCCTGAAAGTTAGATAAATGGATACATAGATTTTCTAGGGACTGTCAGCATTCTGCTGCAACTTGTCAGTCGACCAGAGACAGAAGCACAAGGATGATCCACAACCAGCATGAGCAATTGAGCATGACATCATGATTTCAGTCAATGAAGCAAATTTGAAGGATACACAGTGTTATACCATTCGACACCTCTGTCAGCCAATCATAGGCCAGCATTACAGGGAAATAATTTCCATATTCTTCGTTGTCCAGTTATCCTCTCATGTTTGACTGTTTGAGTGTTTGTCTCAAGGTATAAGCCGGTTATTCACCATGGGATCAGGAATATGTATTTATCACACCTCTGGCTAAAGCCCTCGGGTGATAAATCACATATTCTCTCTCCTGTGGTGAATAACCTATACTAGTACTGTTGTTGGATGGACAATAAGCCATCTCAGTTGGCAGGCTGCCGACACCTCTGAAATGCATGGACAAGGGAATGAAACCGGTGAAATTCCAAAGGGCTTGACCTCCCGGATTTTTATGTACTGATAAGACTTGGGAGGCATGGACAACAGTTATGCATGGAACAGGATGAAAGTTATTGAAACATCAAACATGGGTTGTCTGAGGGTCTGCCAGACCAAGTAGGGCTATCAAACTCCTGCAGCTCACACCAATGAGCTACGTGTACAAGGAATTTGATTATTTTAAAGTTATATACTAACTAACTTAATACTCTGCAGTATACATAAATTATTTGAAGCGACAAAAACAACCAGACATATATATGTATACACATTCAGTGATTCAGTGCAACCAACAAAACAGTATATCAATTCACTTCCCATCAAATTGAAGTCTACTGTTGTGAATTATTGCAGGCGGAAAATATATCGTCACGCAGATAAAAGTGTGTAATGTGGTCTGCACTTTACAGGCGGGTGTCTTTAAAATCTGGTTCAGTACAAGCCTCAGAGCACCCATCAGGTGTCCCAACTGCAGCATCTGCGTCTTCAGCACTTTTAGTGCCCTCTGGTGGAGAGCCAGGTGATCCAGGATCAGTAGTACTCCTGATGTCAGTCATTTCAATGGTCATAGAAATCTGCACTTCAGTCTCAACCGACTTAGACGTCTTGACCCGGATCGACTGCTTCCTCGACAGTTTGCAGGAAGTCTTCTTGGTGCTACTTTTGGACCTCCTGAAGCTTCTTCCTGGTTGACTTTGTGATTCTGCCTCTTTCGCTCCAGCTTCACCGGTGGCTTCTTCTACTTTGGATTCTGAGTCATCCTCTATTTTGGCTTCTGAACCATCCTCTATTTCTGAGTCATCATCTTCAGAATTACAATCATTTTCTTCTTCTTTGCCGCCATTTTTGATGTGTTCAGTTGTATCCCAACATGTGACATTCTGCGTCTCATCAATGGAAACTCCATCAGATTTCTTATCGCTTTTCCCAAGAGTGTACAGGAAAGGATTTACGGTAGAATTAAGAGGGAATACGAAGACCGACATCCACATGGCAATTTTAGGATTTGTCTCGTACCCCATGAGAGATCTCGCTCCAAAGATCATTGGTGGCATCCAGCAAAGAAAGTCTGTCACAATAACGAAGATCATTTTGCGAGCCAACCGTCCTTCAGTAGTGTCATCTGTCAAGGAATTTCTGAAGAACTTTGCAATGATGCATGAGTAACCAGCAGTGATCCATATTAAACAGATGCCATTGAAAACAATGAATAAGACAGCAGCATACTCCCAACCTGGGACTTTTCCTTCAGTGAAATTGAACAAAAAGCACACTCCATGCTTAATGTAGTCACCCTGACCAAAATATTCAAACTCCATGATAGGTAAGATACTCAAGACAATCACGACACACCATGTCAGATTTATGGACATCCTTGCCTGATGCGCAGTGAAGCCTTCCTTGTTCAGTACCAAAACCAGAGTGCGGTCGGTCGTAATCAGCACCAAGTTGCACAAAGACATCTCCGAAGAAACCATGGATATGACCCCAGCCGCTTTACATAAAGGAGACCTCCTCCATTGTTCTTCATGAATGAAATAAGTACCTCGGTACCAGTAATCAGCAAATGTAATTATAGTCAGATACATTCCCATCATGAAGTCAGATAGGCCAAGGTTCAACACAAACTGGGAAAAAGCGGTCATCTTCTGGGTCTTGCGTCTGTGAAGGACAACACTGATGTTTGCAAATGTGCACACAATCGCAAAGCACCAAAGGAACACACGAAGAAGTCCATCGCTCATAAGGTCATCACACGAAGAAAACAGAGGAGCTTCTGGCAAACACTTGTCGGCATTCTTTGCAGCACAACAGACTTTGTATCCGTCACTTCTAACTTCCCTTGCCATGACAGGTTCAAATGTTTTCAGAGAAAATGATGCCATTGGATTTCTCGTAAGATCTAGAACCGTGATCCGTGACATACCGTAAAACGCATCATCTGGCAGACTATCTATTTTGTTTGTCGACAGGTTTAGAACGTTAACAGAGTGAAGTCCCATGAATGCCAAGTCAGTAATAAACCTTATTTCCATACCAGACAGGTCCAAATCTGATACATGTGAAAGGCCACAAAAACTACATTCGGTTAATTCTTGTAAAGGATTTTTCAGAATATCAAGTTGGCGCAAGTACCTTGGTCCATCAAACGTGGATGAGGACAATGTGGTCACCAAGTTATCTCTCAGAATTAAGGCCTGTAGAAATATTTGAGATTTGAATGCCCTTTTTTTAATGTATCCAATCATATTCTGAGACAAATCCAAGAATATAAGATTAGTATAATTTCTCAAATGTGAGAGCTGCAAAGTTTTAAGCTTGTAATGATGCACGGCTAAAGCCTGAAGCCTCGCGGTGTAGTGAGGAATGGTGGTTAATCCAGTTTTGTCTTGGCATATCATCATGAGACCAGAACAGTTGCAGGATTTGGGGCAAACCGGCAAATCACAATACATTTCGTCATCTCCATCTGGACAGTCAACAACTGAATCACACACTTGCGAGCGATCGATGCATCTTGACCCACAATGCAAGTGACCGTTGCAATGGGAGCCTTTTTGACTGCAAGATTCTGGTTCATCTTCAGCTTGAGCACACTGAGCCTGTCCATCACACAGTTGGTGCCTTGGAATGCAGATGCCATCATTGCAAGTAAACATACCAGAGCAGGTGTTATTCTCACAATTAATCAAATGAGTGTCCAAGGGACAGTATTTGCCAAGATTGCAAGCTCGACTTCTGGAAAAACACTGGTCGGGAAATCCAGGACAGGAAGTGTAGGAAGGTCCAAACCGTGTGCACTTTTCCCTTTTGTTGATCTCCGGGTTGCAGGCTGACGACATACTTTTACATAAATCGGAGACACACGGTTTCAGATCTTCGCAGAAGATTTTGCCACATGGTTTGCAGAAGTTCTTCCTTTCACACCATCCTTTATTTTGCAAACAGAAGTCACAAGAGTGCTCACAGCTTTCCCAGAGTCTCCAGGGACAAAAATCCTCATCAACGGAGTGCGGGCAGTCCGTTATATTGTCACAAACTTTGCTGAAAGGTATAACAATATGTTCATATCGAGGGCACTTGAATACCTGATGTGGGCATTCTGCCACCTTCAGCTGGGAAAGACTGCCAACTGTGGGATTACAAACAAGGTCACATTTTAATTCATCGGAATGGTCTAAACAATCTGGTACAGAGTCACATATCCGCGTCTCGACAATACACTCCCCACTGCCACAAGTAAATTCATGAAGTCCACAGGTCGGAGTTGCAAGCTTATAACACTTGCCCATGTACATCGTCCACTCCAATGGGCAACTCTGGTTCTCAATTTTTTCAGGGCTTGATGAAGGGCTTGGTTCTGACAAGGTGTCTTTTCGGGCTTCGCAGAGAAAACTGGCATTGTTAATTTGAGAATCACACTGCATGCCAAACCACCTGGGCAGCTGATGAGGTGATGCAACAAACATGGCAGCACATGACCTTTTTCTTGATGATCTCTCTGGCTGACGTAGCTTCAGTTTTTTTGATAACCAAGGAATATCAGGTACTTTGTCGGAGCCTTGTGTTACCACTGGTAGATCATGACTTCCTTTGATGTAATCTTCATACGGTTTGTTCCAAGCTGTCCACTGAGGCAGGCTTCCATCAGACCAAACATGAGGATACTTGGCTGGATTCTGGAAATGCATAAGCAATGTCACTTGAAACCATAGGGGAGACCGGGGCTAGTTGTCACAGGGGCAAGTTGTCACAACGCAGATTACTTAGCTATGGATGGTAGCAGCTGTGTGGCAATTAAATCAATGTCGACATTTTTTAACATGTGAAAGGTTTTTGTGATGATATCACAAAAATGTATAGTCTGCCACGTGCTATGTGAAGATTTCTAAAAATGACAGTTAAAACTCAATTTTTTCACCATTTTCAAATTTTTCATCGTCTTCAAAATTGAGACAATTTTTGGGAGATTAAGGTGTTGATTCATGATGGCATTAACCCATAGTCTCCGTAAACAATTTGTCTGTGTTTTCTCAGTGGAACCAGAATATATCCTCATTTGATTACGGAGATATCGGATTGACTTCATGATCGTGACCAGGATAAGCCGGGGCTAGTTGTCACAGGGGCAAGTTGCCACAATGCTTATAACTTGGCTGTAGGTGGCAGCAGTTGTGTCATTATTAAATAAATTTCAAGATCTGTTTGTTTGTCAAGCTTTTTGTATGATATTGTTGCAAGAGGGTATAATCTGTCATGTAATATGTGGACTTCTTAAAAATGACTTTTTCAACAGAAATTTTTACAATCATTTCATTGTCCTCTGATTTGAGACACAATTTTTTGGAACAAATAGGCCTTGATTTATGGTGGCATTCATCCAAAGTCTTCGCAAGATGTGTATTTTTGTTTTTTAAAGGGAATCCGATGTATTGCAAACTTGGATTAGAGAAAATCTGTCAAGAGATGTTAGATTGGCTATATGAGTGTGACAACTTGCCCCGGGCTTGGGGCAAGTTGTCACATTTTCGCAAAAATGCCTTTGAGTTACAACATGACCTACAAGGAAACACATGGTTGATAAATCAGGATGAAAGCTGAATAAAAACTTTCTCAAGACTTACAAAAATGTTACAGGGTTGGAAGTTTCCAGACAACCTGAACCTAGAGACCTCCAGTTACAGTCAAACTTGAAGTAAAAAACATTGTGACAACTAGCCCAGGTCTCCCCTACTTGACAAGCCCTCTTTTTTTCAAAAGGAGTTTAGAAATTGAAGCTGCTCAAAGTATGTAGACATAAATTACATAATATAATTTGTGGATTAAACATTGGTTTATGTTTCAGATTTACCTTTAAAAAAACCTTTACCTTTAAAAAATGTATCAACATTCCCTGTGTCATTCCCATGAACTAAGAAAAAAAATTTGCATGAATTTCACTCTGCGTGCCACTTGGCACTCATTTGCATAACCAATTGTTAAAAAGACTGAGCAGTGTAATGAAAGCAGTCCTGTGACAAGAAAGACGTGACTTGATGCAGTATTGAAATAATTCAAATGGTCTTTTGACTTACCCTACTTGACAGTCCAATGAAGATGGGTATGAACTGGTAAAGACCATTCAGTTGTCCAGCACACTCTCTTTGCCCAGCAACTTGAAGATGTTCCAGTAGATCCTTAGTCTTCAAATTGGCCAAAGATCCAACAGCATATCCAGCTGGGACATTCTTGGCACAATAATCCCGGGCTTGATTCCAAGATGCCTGTTCTTTCTTTACTGCGAAGTAGGCCACATTTTCAAACCCAGAGACATTTACCACACAAGCAGATCCAGCAGTGGCTTTCACAGTCCTTATTGGAAAGGCTTTGTAGGTTATTAGTCTTTGCCCTTCATATTCTCTACGACAATCATACAGGACAATTTTAAGCTTGATATTAGTCGTGAAAGTTTTCCATGTCAAGATATCTCCTAATTTGCTCCAGGCATATTTTAGAGGTTCATAAGAGTGTATTCCACGGTTTGCTCTTTTCATGTAGTCTGTTATTGTAATTGAGCGGATACATTTTCTAGCAGGAATATTGGTCTTAATAACCTTGAATTCATAATAATGATCAGTTGTTGTCTGTGAGGTGTAGATCCGTCCTTGAAGATCCGTATACTGTGGGTCATCAAGAAGGATTTTTCCACAAGTTGAGTTGGACATGGCCAAAGAGTAGGAGAGGGGCCACTGAACATAAATGCAGACTCTCGGTGTAGCTCGCACTGACAAGAAAACAGCTCGGTCCAAACAGCGAGATGTTCTGTCAAGCTGGATCTGAAGTCTCTTTGTAACCAAGCTGACTTTATCCTGCTGATGGTTAAGCTCTATGGGCCATCCCATATCTTTGCCCATATGTATTTCATATGGACATTTTTTAACCACGTAAGAGTCAGAGTCAGAGCGTGTGTACATAGATTGATATATCCAAGAAACATCCATGGAATAATATTCATGTCCATTTACAGTGAAAATTAAAGGACACTTCGCCACATCCAATAATATGTCATAACAACCAGATAAATGCAAATTTATGGAGTTCACCAAGGAGCAATCTGTAACCATAACGCCGCGACAGTCGTTCTCTTCTATGCTCAAACTGAGATGAAGATCATACTCAGGATGGAAATTGTATACCACAAGAACACCTTTTGACGTGTCCGATACAAAACTTGGATGACCTGACATATCATGAAATGAAACTTTCTCCTGGCAGTACGGTCCATGGGTGACACCAGAACTCAAGAGGACATAATACCCAGCATAATCACATTCAAGAGACTCTGGTCCATTGTATTTGTAAGAAATCTCATCAAACTTGAAAAACTTGCCATCTGATACTTCAATGGGTACTTTGCACCTTCCGCTAATCACCAATGCAACATTCCACATGGTCACATTTCCGCAGTGTTCCAGTACAGCATCCGCTGCTTCATAAATGAGTTGCAATCCTCCTCTTGTGAATGTTTCTATTTCTTCGCTTGAGAAAACAATCAGCTTCGCCACATGAGCCAAAGATTTGAATTCCAATGTCTTGCCGTCTGCTGACACTTGAAAAGGAGTGATCTTCGTCAGAGGACTAACCACCGGTCCATCATAGAGGGAGTAATTGTATGTTGCTGTGTCTCTTATCTGGATCCTTATTTTCAACATGGCAGAAATTTGACCTCGGAGTTCATAAGAATAATGGTACAAGTTTCCAATCTGACTTGCCTTTTCCGCAGGTGGAAAGGTAGACGTCAGTGGCATGAACTGAACATCTCTGAGCATAACACTGTACATCAATCTGATTGGTCGAGAAAGGGTGGTTAGAACTGAGGTTATTCTAATGTAGTTTTCAGTTATGATGAACCAAGGATCTCTCTTTCCACACAGTGATTGACTAACTGCAGTCGTTCTTCTCTGCGTTTGAAGTACAGCTCTATCAACTGGACATTTTTGACTAATCTGCGAAACGTCAAAAGATAAAAATGTTACGTTCAAGTTGTAAGAACTTGGAACTCTTATGTAAGTCTCGGTCCTCCGAAGCATCATTCCCGGCTTTGCTGGTCCATTTAAAGGAAGATGAATAACCGATCCACACAGACCTGTGACCACATCCTTGCTCGGAACCGGCCGCATGCAGACACCAAAAGTCCAGGCACACTTCGCTTCCAGCAATTTCCTCCATGAAAACATGTCAACAGTGTGACCAGCTGCCTTGAATGTTGATGATAAACACACTTCAAAGGCTTTGTCCACAAACCGTGTCCTGTCTGTGGCGACTTTACTAATGGTAAAGCAGCTCAAATAGAGAAATACCGTCCACCAAGACATCTTGCAACAACTTGAATGAGATACGTTATGCAGATATTTGAAATTCAGTAAAAATTGCTCGAGCCAATTTGTTAACAGGGAGTGGCACTGAAATTGTCAGATTTTGTTTCAGAAAATGCCACAATCGTTACATTCTCGAGGCAAGCAATTATTGGGTGCTATTTCCTGAGCATGAACAATTCTGAAAGGGATGGGCAGGCTTGGCTCCAGACAGCATCTCAGAACAATGCAGAGCTCTAATCATGCTATTTAAATATGTGCACAGTGAACGATGAACTGTCACTGTGAACCGTTAACACGAGTTTAGTTACACATACAATGTAGAACTTGTGAAATTGCAAAATGCGGAGCAACCTTCAGGAAAATTTGGATTGATGAGAAGCCGATGTCCATTTCCGGGAACTTCAAATTTGATATTCTCACTTCTAACATGTGGGTGACCGGGGTCTAAAATTCCCCCAGTATGACAAACTGGATTACAAATTTACAGTCTGCCTCCCTTTTCACATCCCAAGGCAGTTGGCCAAATCAGGCTAGGGTGGGATTTGAATCAATGCTCTTGCAAATACAAGCTTCCGTGACAGCACTTCGGCCGCAAAGCTTCAGATGTACAAGTCTCCAAGAAAGCTAGGAGGTCAAGTATCTTTGAAACTTTTTTTAAGTATAACCAAGACAAAATAACATTATTTTCACATTTTATTACAAAACTCTCAAATTTCATCACACATTCCAAATTAAGGAGTACAAAATTATTAAATGAGCATATCAAGACTATTTACATCAGAATGATAGAGTGCAAGGAACAGATTTATGTGCAAAATTATTGAAGAGATGATCGCAAACATAATTCTCTCAAGCATTTCCATACCACCATTGATTCAAAAAGAGCTAGGCAATCTACTGCATAAGCAACACCCTCAATCAAACAGCATGCCAGATCAATCCAATCACACAGATAATTCGGATCATTTAGCTTTTTACACAGCTTTCAGTGACTATTTACATTTCGTTAACCAACAACAAATATCAGAATTAGTCTGAGGGATCATTGTTGTACATTTTGAGTAGGCCACCTAGCTCCGAAGATGTACTTTTGCACTGTATAAAACCCATCCATTCTGTTTAAATAATTATTGAGTGATAAAATTTGGAGTAAACTTGTCAAGTGCCAATAAAAAATTGGAACAAAATTCATAAAATGTGCAGTAGTTTGATGAAAATTATAAAAAGTATGTGATGAGTAATCTCAAATTGCACGATTGTCTTAAAACGGAAAATCTTGCATGCTTAAAAATGTAATAAAATATTCAACCATCATAACTGTTTCTTCGAGTAAAAATCACATTACAATGTTATGAGAATCTTTATAATGGGTAAAAAATCACATTACAATGTTATTGGAATACTAATAATGGGAAGAGGTAAGTCTTGACACATGGTGGGTGATAATAGGTGAACTTCGGAGCTATTGGCCGTCTTGTCAGTAACGCGTAGTGGCGTACGATCTAGCCGTCTCTTCGAGGCTTCTCCCCATCATCATGTCATCCGCAGCGTCTTTCTCGTGGGGGTTGTACATGTGAAGCATTTTAAATACAAAAGCAACCACACAACCCATAAGGGACAGCATCAGGAAAATACACGTAGCCACCTCCAGCCAATAGGAGTAGCCCAAGTGGTTCTTATACGGCATTGGCATCCAACCGTAGTTGAAAGAGTTCATATAAAATTGACCTAGCGTCACAAGAGCCAGTACAGCTGAAATGAAAATGAAGTAGGTTACATCATAGACAATGTTGAAAATGGAAAAATATTCAGCCATACCAAATAATACTTTGTAATTTTTCATTTAGCTCAGCTTCTTCAATTAACAGCTGAATTATTAGAATTAAAGATGTGATGGTGAACTTTAGGTCAGCTTTACCTTTTACAATCAACAAATAAGACAATTATATTCAAGCTAAAGTTAATGCATTAAAAGCAGAGCAACTCACCAGATGCAAAGATTGCAGTCGCAGAAAGGGCCAACATGGCCAGCAGTACGACGTATCTATTTCGCGTCTTGGCACGCGGATAGCGCCACACGCCAACTACGACAGCGGCAATGATTGTGAGGACGCAGCATACGAACGTCAAGGGGACGTTGACTATGGTCATGTTACGTACGTGCATGTACCAGTCTGTGAAAAAAAAGTGATATCATTTCATTAGACAAAATTAGTTGTGAATTTGTAAAAAAAAACAAAGGAAGAAAACAAGATTTCCAAGACAGATTTTGACCTTAAGATTCCAGAAGTTTTGAGATAATATCATAATTATATTAAAGCAAGAAAGTAGTAGCCAATCTGGCAGCTCAAAAAAAGACAGCTAGTGATAATTTAACACTACATGTATCCCTGAAACAAATCAAATGGTTCTCAGACATACCTGGCTTCAGCCATTTTGAAATTTCCCTAAAGTAGATGTCATTGATACCATAGCAACCGTTGTAAATGAACTGGTCTCCTGATGCGGGACAGTATGGGTTCCGACAGTCTTCGAAACATGCTCGATGGAATCCTATCCGCAAGAAGGAAGACTTGCCATTCGAAACCAGCCAGTAGTCTGTCGCAAAAGCAACAATGTGACATATCATGGCCACGAAGGTGGACAGGGCGATCAGGATCACCAGGAGGGATCCTGCCCCTGCCTGGCTCACATGCATGTCTGCAGCTGAAGAAAAATAATAAGAAGGATTACAAAAGGCTCTAAAAGCAGTACAGCCCTACATGTATGCTTGTTTCTGCAAAAAAGACGCTCTCCAAGAGCGGCCAACAACAACTGCCCTGCCAAATGCTAACTCACCGTTCTGTATACCTGTGCAAAGTTAGGGGTGATCATTCGGGGGGGGGGTGGTATGAAAGTTTTGCCTCGACAGGAAATGATTTATTTCACGGCAACAGTAACTGTTGTTTATCAGGAGCGTGAGACATCTCCAATCGTTCATTTCATAACCACTAGAAATAATTTATTTGAAGACTGCCCAGAAAAAAACGTATTTATTTCACCAAAGATCAATAAATTGTATGTTGAAAACAAAAACTAGAAGTTCCCACCCCATTGGAGATCTCATGGTTGCCCCTCACATTTTAACCTAAAACAACCACATTAGACCTGTTCAAAAAAGACTTTCTATTTTATTTTAATGCAGGATGCAGTGATTCCCATTCTCCAAGCTATAGAATGACCAAATATGACATTTTTTTCAATTTTGAACTTTGGGAATGCCTGCCTCATGAGCCATGAAGTTTTAATGTTTAATTTCATTAAAAACGCCAAAAATATCAGAGGGGGATGTTATATTTCTCCTCACATCTTTATCAGAACTCGTTGTAGAGCAACATGGATGATGTTATATGAAAGCTTGTTAAATTATCTTTCAAATGAGACCAATAACCTGGTATTTGAGACACTTTCTGTTCTCTTCAAAGCAGAAATGTGTAAATTTTAGGGAAATTTTTGATGTCGATTACTGTATTCTGCAGGGTATTCTGCCTCATACGCTAATCCAAATTGATCATAGAGCAGCATGAGTGGTATCATTCAAATGCCTATAAAGTTGCCTTTAAATGGACACCATTTTTAAAATTATTTAGATAGTTCTCATTGTGTCTCAAGCAAAAAGGCCTGCATTTCAAGGAGCTCCCTGCCCGATCTAATTCATTGCAGCACTGCATTGACCAGAAAGTTTACAAAATCTTTTGTCTTATTAAATAATTTCATTGATATTGTTTCCAAGTGATTGGGACATTTTAGAAATTCTTTTCCATGTCCTTAAAATGACTTTCTTTGGAGGAAATACATTGTTGGATTTGTGCTGAATCGAAATTACCTTAGCAAATTCTTGGAACAAACGTGCGACATATTTTAGAAAATGCAGTTAAAGTTGACTTAACATTTTGAGCAACAATATGCCACAGTTGTCAATTCTCATAATTATGCTATAAGTAACTTCTTGTGCCACTAAATTAATAATGACTTTAATTATGTTTCAGGTTTACAATTCAAAGATTAACACAATATTGACAATAACAGGTCTATGCAATAAAATGTAAATCACTCGTGACTTAAAACTATCATACACTAATACTATAACATAGATGAGGGCCTTATATCACAAATATAAATTGAAATAGTAATTACAGTGTAACACAGTTCCACACATTGTGTCTATAATGACTTGTTAAAGGTAGCGGAAGGAAATTTAACACAACTTTTGAATGTGGGTTTTTAAACTGTCCACCTACATACAATTATATGCCCCAGCTAGAAAATTAGTCACACAACAAAACTGTTCTGGGAATGTTGCTTTCTGGTAAATTCTTATTTTTTTATGACTTATGTTGAGTAATATCGATTTATTGTTTAGGCAAAACTGTGTGTCAATGTAACAGACTTCCAGCCCCTCTAGGCCTCTACCCCACATGTTGTTCTTGATCTTTCCAAGTTTCTTCTGGCTTAGGTATCCATCATAAACTTCAAGGTGCTTGAACTCAGACAATGAGTATCATCACAATGCAATAAAATCCAATATTGTGTTAATCTTTGAATTTTCAACCTCAAACATGATTAAAGTCATTATTCCTTTAATGGCACAAGAAGGACACTTATTTATAGCAAAATTATTAGAATTGACAACTGTGGCATATTGTTGCTCAAAATGTTTAGTCAACTTTAACTGCATTTTCCAAATATGTAACACATTTGCTCCAAGAATATGTCTAGATAACACTGGCTGTTGAAAAATAACAATACTAAAGTCATCGATGATGTTTGTTTCGATTTAGCTCAAATCCAAAAATGTATTTCCTCAATAGAAAGTCATTTTAAGGACATGGAAAAGAATTTCTAAAATGTCCCTATCACTTGGAAACAATATCAATGAAATTATTTAATAAGACAAAAGATTTTGTAAACTTTCTGGTCAATGCAGTGCTGCAATGAATTAGATCGGGCAGGGAGCTCCTTGAAATGCAGGCATTTTTGCTTCAGACACAATGAGAACTATCTAAATAATTTTAAAAATGGTGTCCATTTAAAGACAACTTTATAGGCATTTGAATGATACCACTCATGCTGCTCCATGATCAATTTGGATTAGCATATGAGGCAGAATACACTAATCGACATCAAAATTGTCCCTAAAATTTACACATTTCTGCTTTGAAGAGAACAGAAAGTGTCTCAAATACCAAGTTATTGGTCTCATTTGAAAGACAATTTAACAAGCTTCATATAACATCATCCATGTGTTGCTCTACAATGAATTCTGATAAAGATATGAGGAGAAATATAACACCCCCCTCTGATATTTTTGGCGTTTTTAATGAAATTAAACATTGAAATTTCATGGCTCATGAGGCAGGCATTCCCAAAGTTCAAAATTGAAAAAAATGTCATATTTGGTCATTTTATAGCTTGGAGAATGGGAATCACTGCATCCTGCATTAAAATAAAATAGAAAGTCTTTTTTTGAACAGGTCTAAACCACATCTTAACAGCAACCTCTCTGAGTCCCTGTGCATCGATATCTAGTTCAAAAGAGAAGTTTTTTGTTCACTGTACATTGAAAGAATATTGGAAATACCACGATTTTTTAAAAGTTATATTAGATTTATAAAACAGCTCAAGTAGACATTTTACACGTGTACATAATTTTGAATTATGAGAAACAAAATCTTGATCTTATGATTATTTTTTATTAAACTGTGCATGTTACAAACTGCTCAGCAATCCTAGCACCAAAATCCAGTGGATCATGCTGAATGAAATTTGGAAAACCCCTATAATGATACACAACAAGGCCAAATGGCATATTGGGAAGCTACTTTATTTTATAATTTGACAACACCATTCTTATGAGCTTCTTACATGTATACTAATGTATACAGAACATAAATATTTTCTTATCAAAAAAACAGTCAGAAGATAAGAATTCTATCAAATCTTCAAATTAAATTTTAATCCAATATATCAAAGAGTGAAATCAAATTAATTAATTCTCAGTGTCGTTATGAAACGGATTGAGAATACAAGAAAACATCCTTACCTGATATTACTAGGTTAAAATTACATATTGGTCTGGTTTTACCCCGAATTCTTCATTATTGTCCTGAAAAATAGAGCAACTACTATCTCATTGTTTGGAATATCAGCATGACCTACTTTCAACGGTGGACAAGCATGAAAGGGGAATTACCTGAGCTACGTCACACAGGTGTGCAAAGAGGCCCTGATGGGGAGTGCCACATTCACTCACAACCAGGGATCTCCTATCTTTTCAGATTATTGGTCACGACAGTAAATATGAGACCGTCTGGTAAAATGTGGCATCTAAAATGTGTTAATTTCCCTTGGGAAAAAAGTAACTTCTTACAAAAAAAGTTTTAATTTAATAAAATTGCATGTCCCACAGACCCAAGCCTTTAAATGTATTTTCTTCACTTATAAGTTATCACTATAATAGATCACTATAATACATTTGTGACAAGTAAGATTATCAGGCTTGGTCAATGGATGTGGTGCTATTAATTTCCAAAATGAATTGAAAACTGAATCAGTCAATCGAAATTCTGAGGATCCTTGATATTGGTTTAGATTATTTATATAAATCACCACAGTGTAATGAAACTGCCAGATTTGAAAAAGTATTTATGAGCCATTACACATTGTACACAAGCTATTTTGTATGACTGGGTGGTATCTTTGCCATTTTACAATTCTTATTTGTGATGTTTAGCACTGTTGTAAAGATTCAAGAAAGAGACATGTGAGGACAAATCTGCCAATCCCTCGCAGCCAGGTGAACACAGTCCAGGCTGGCTCTCGGGATCTCCTGAAGGAGCTCAAACCCTGCACAAAAAAAAGATCGGTGGACCTTCATGAGCAAAATCCCGGCAGTGTGTTATTTGGATGGGATGTTAAATCGGTGGCCCCTTTTGTCAGTGGCTGTGCTTGGTATGTGAAAGATCCCTCACCCGGGGTAAATGTGTAACATGTTGAGGATTCCTGTCCCGTCAAAGGCTTCCGCTTCATAAATCATTCCTTGTGAGCGACCAGAACTGGTCGATCTATCCTTTTTGCAAATGTGCATGCTTTGAAAATAATGCCCAATAATTGCGTTCATTGTGAACGGAATGATTGTGGTATCATTCTGAACAAAATCTCTAAAAATGATTTTGGTGCCACTCCCTTCCATACATTTGCTCAAGCAATTTCTAAATTCAAATAACTGGATGACATTCATTCAGGAGATTGATGTTTCACAATATCTCGGTGGACATACTTAAAGATAGATTGGGTTTTAACATTGAACTCTTGTCTCCAGTGTCTTAGAGCAATTCACACGGACGTGAATGTACACTCCTGCTCATAAATATGGAATACTTTTTTGGAAAAAAGGTGTCAAATAAAAGTAAATTTCAGAGTGTGAATGTAAGCAAGGTCCATTGTAAAGGTCAAGTCATCTTCTCTAATCACTCTTCGAAAGCCTCAACTACATTTTTTGCAAGAATTGTTAATTTTTGGTTGAATGCACCTCACCCTAAAAAACCCTCTAGATTTCCATATTTCGTGCTGTTGTAACATTTCCTGGGGTTAACACTGCAGCATGCGTTTTAAATGACAGCATGTTTTCCCTTTAGCGGTCATTGGAAGTAGTATACCATTGAATCAGACCATCATGTGCTCCAACAGAAGTTGCTAAAGTTGTTAATTTCAATGGAGAATGTTGAAGTCTGAAGTATTCCATATAAATTTATGAGTAACGGTGTACATACAAGGTTCATGGTTGTCATTTATTTTAGAGCAACATATCAGCAAAAAACAATGCACAGGAAATGTGTGGCAGATAACTTTTAATTATTGGTTTCAGTCCACCAACATTTTCAGGGGGGTTGGGCACTAAATTTTTGGAAGGGATAAAACACCTTCAAAGTTGGGGTCATGATTATTTCTTCTAAATCCATAATAATCCAAACACTTGTTGTGTTTTTACACTGGAGGGTAACTAAATATGTCAGTTGAATCTTTAGAACTAGTCTCGGCTGCTGACTTTTTATACTTTAAAGTTTCTGTTTACGGCCATGGTGTACGCCAGGATACCATGAATTTCCGGACGAAAGGACACCAAATGTATCTGGTTGTTATGATTTATTATATTGTTTGATATGGAAAAGTGTCCTTTAATTTTCACTGTTAATGGACATGAGTATTATTCCATGGATGACATTGGATGTCAGTTGAAAATATCAGTATAGGTACATTGTACAGTGGCTAGGGTGTCCCAAAAAAAATAATGTCCTAATTTTTGATGGGACACCCCCTCACTTTGGGATATAACCTATAAAAAGGACCTTTGCAAAATTTTAAGGCATTTCAACATAATTAACTGGTGCCTTGAAGTTTAGTCATTTTTGCTTGTTTTAAACGATTTTTGCAGTACGCGGTTCTCTATAACTTTGTCAATTTGTATCATAATGTTTCAATTTGTATCATACAACATTATAAGTGCCATGGTTGGAAAAGTCTCAAGAAGACCTTGAATTTGCATACCAACATCAATGGTCTACGATAATTATGTAACTCCTACCAGCTCTTCAACTGACACTCATAAGAACGAAAGTGTTTCAGAGCGCTTTAACCTAAAAATATTAAGTCATTTCACTGCCAGCTGTTTTTATTCTCAATCTGCTAATAACAGAATGACCATATATAACTTTTTAAATAATTTTTGTTCATGAAAATATCTGCTTTATTAGCCATGAAATTTTTATGATAAATCTCGTCAAAAGAGCTGAAAATATCGGTGGGGGGCGGTTAAATTTCATTTTAAATCTTCATCAGATGTGATTCAGTATGCCATCAGTATACCAAGAATTGTTTCATATCAACAGAAAAGTTGTTTTTCTTAAATGTTTTATCACTTATGTGGTCCTTAAGCCAATCTTGGGATGATATGATTTTTTTTTTAATTATAAAACTTTTCAAAAGGGCTGAAAATAGACTTGTTATATTATTTGTTATATCTTTGCCAGTATCGGAACCATTCATTTTTTGCCAGTTACTGTGATTCTCAATATACAAATGGCACACAGTGCCCCTGAGCAAACTTTAAGATTAAAAAAAATAAGCGAGAAGACGAATAGTACGTGGATGTAGAGCAAGGTCGGGAGAACATTTTAAGACAAAAACGAAAAAATTCTGTTGGGAAAATTTTGAGTTATATCAATTTTAAGTTTTCTGGTTTATCACACTCATATTTCAATGCTGAAATGGGGGCATAGGCCATGAAGGAAATGTTTTAGATCATTTGCAGGGACAATTTTTGATGGAAAGACCAAATCATTAATTTCTGTGACCATTGCATTTGTGTAAAACATGCTTTGCCCAAATATAGTGTGCGGAGTGTGACAAACACATGTGACTGTTTGCTTCAGACCAATAGTACAGTAATGAGCAAGTTTGTAGCCTTCCAACATTGTCCCAAGTAATTAGACTATATCAGTGGTACTGTTTTAAGCGCTCTGAAACGCTTTTGTTCATAATAGTGTCAGTTGAAGAGCTGGTAGGAGCTACATAATTGTTGTAGACCATTGATGTAGGTATGCAAATTGAAGGTCTTTTTGAGACTTTCCAACCATGGCACTTACAATGTAGTATGATACAAATTGACTGAGTTATAGAGAATCGCGTATTGCAGAAATCGTCTAAAATAAGCAGAATAAGCAAAAACGACTAAACTTCAAGGCTCTTGAGGCACCAGTTAATCATGTTGAAATGCTTTAAAATTTTGCATAGGTCCTTTTTATAGATTATATCACAAAATGAGGGGGTGTCCCATCAAAAATTAGGGCATCGTTTTTTTTTGGGACACTCTAAATTGTACACCGTACAAGCTGTCTGACTCTTATGTGCATGGTTAAACAATGTACATATGAAATTTACATGGGCAGATATATGGGAGGGTCCATATAGATTGACCATCAGCAAGATAAAGTTAGCTTGGTCAGGAAAGACTGCGGATCCAGCTTGATAGAACATCTTACTGTTTGGACCGAGCTGTTTTCTTATCTGTCCCAGCTACACCACAAGTCTGCATTTATGTTGATGGCATCACTCCTACCTTTTAGTCATGTACCTACAACTCAGCATGTGGAAAATTCTTTCCGTGTCACAAAAATCCTCTAGGATACCTCGCAGTCAACAACTGATTATTATGACTAATTCACTGTTGTAAAGACCACCAGAGGGCACTAAAGGTGCTGAAGATGCAGACACTGATGACGGGACGTCTGATGGGTGCTCTGAGCTTGGGCTGAACCTGATTTTAAAGTCACTCGCCTGTAAAGTGTGAACCACACTACATGACCAAATTTACCCACCTCCACAAAAAATGAACATGTCTTGTTTATATGGGTGTCAAATGAATTGGTTGCTTTGGAAGAAAAAAAGGAATATGTTAGGGCAATTTGAAAATATCAGTCCTCCCTCCCCAAGGCCATTATACATGTATATGGGAAATTAAAACATTTGTTTACGTGCAACATCTAGCAGTGATGTAGATGCAATTTTAAGCAACTTTTCTGAATGCAGCAGCCAGCAACTTCTCGCACACTTATAAGGCAAAAATAAAATATAGGCCTATATACGTACTAGAATTACATAGATCTGCATGCTTGCGCCAGCAAGTTTTTGCGTGAAGACAACAGTTAATGTGCTAGAAATGGCATACACCCAACTGCTAGATATTGTATGCAGACAGTATGCTACAGTCCTCGTCATATTTACGTGGAATCCCTAGTTCATTTTATGCTGTTGAAGTGTGATGTCAGAGATGACTCCACTCTATAGCATTGCAATATATGTAAAATAACTTCCAAGCTCTGGTATCATTTTAAACAGGGCCAGATTCCCCGGCTTCCAGCCAATGTGAATCCCCCAAAACTGAGCATCACAGATTCAGCTCAATGTCAAGAGTGAAAATTGGGTCTGAACAAACCCATGCAACTTCTGACATCACAGCCTGCCAGTCAATGGGCTGCCAGAACAAATATACATTAATTACATAATCCATGTGTTTACAAAACAATTGTCAAAGCCTTTTTTTTATAGCAAGGTCCATTGAAGGTTGAAGTTGTAAAGTCACAAGTTTGCAGATTAATCAAAAGACTCACTGGGGATTATAACAGTTGTCTTCTGTGAATGCTTAGGAAGCTGCCATTTAGTTAAGATTAGACTGGTGATTGCCAATGATAGATTATTTCAAGCTGTGATGATGCGGTTGCAGAGCAGTCTGGTGAAAATGAGAACTGCATGCCTAGCGTCCAAAGGGAAAACCTAGTAAGTCACATTTTGGGCCAAATTGAGTTAAGGTCAAAATAGGACTTCTGAGAGATGTTTCTATATATTTATGAAGTTCAGATTTTCATGAAGTGGCCCATTACCCCAGAATGACACTGGCAAATCCCAGTAAGTCCATCTCTCACTGCAAGGACTGGAACTTAAAAGTCAATTTTCTCAGAAACTCCAAAATGTGCCTTACTAGGTTTTCCCTTTGGACGCTAGATGCTGCTGTCACCAGGCAGAAAAGTTAGTTTTGTATGCTTCAGCATTGAGCTCCAAAGAAATAGTTCCAATTTCATTGCACATTCACAAAATTTCTATTCAACATTGATGTATACCAGAGTCAGACTCGGCAATCACATTCTCTAAGGAAGTAGACAAGGCCATCAGCACACTCAGAAACAGTCTCGGTGTCTTCCAGACAAAATTGTGTGTGTTCCTCTGGTTGAAATTATGTGGACGCTCGCAGGAGCTCGCGGAATAGCACACTAATCACTAGTTGGCAACACAAGACAGCATATGTTCTGATCTGTGGCAATGCAAGAGCAGTCCACTTGTAGACAGGTTGCAGAGGCTATCCCTGATAAAATGCTTACTCTGACATTGAGCTGAAACTGTGATGCTCAGTTTTTGGGGATTTACCTTGGCTAGAAGCCGGGGAATCTGACCCAGTTTAAAGTGACATCAGAGCATGAAGTTTTTTTTACACATATTGCAATGCTAAAGAATAGAGTCATTTCTGACATCACATTTCAATAGCATAGAATGAACTTGAGATTCCAGGTAAATATGACGAGGACTGTAAAACAAAGGTTGAGAGACAGAAAATCCCGGCTTAGAAGTACTTTTCCACCGACAGCTCATCTCACGTTTTGAAACAAAAAAGGTTATACATGATATCATGAGGATTATTAGACTTTTCGACATGAAAAGCAGGTTTCACCTTTTAAACAGCCAGTGTTTTAAAAATTTAATACTACTATAAAATGCTCTCTCTGTTGAAATACGAATTTAAAAATAAAATTCATGTAAATAAAACTCTCAGTGAAACAATTAATTAAACATCATAGCAACTATCTGAACTGACTGAGGGCTTGACACTTAACAGTATTATATTTTATGCAGTGTGTAGGCTTGAACATGCTATGTATCAATGTGTAGGACCACATGCATACAGTATAATGCAAAATGTGCAATAAAAAGAAAGAATAATATATTATGTATGTTCCTGGCACACCTGACATGAGCATAAATCTCACTGAGTCACTATTCTGCATATTTGCAACAATACCACAGTATTAGTCCATTCAGAGGGTAATCCAAACAAACCACTAACTTTTCGAGGACTGATCAAGGAGATAATAATTTTAAAAAAATCTAAGTGGAAAATTTCATTTATATATATTGGAATAATTCTAATGATTTTTATATATGATTTAAAAATTATAATGAATGATTGTTTCTTCAATTATATAAATTGACATTATATTATACAAGCCATAAATGAGTAATGTCTGCAAATGCACAACTCAGAATGGAATGACTTCTTATAAAAAATTCAAAAGTGTTCAAGCATGCATTCGGTAAATTATGCTTGCGAAAATTTGATAAACTTCCACTTAAAATTTACTATTGCCTTTCCATGTCTTTATTTTGATGCATTTTAACTTAACTGAGTTGATGTTGAAAATCATTGGTATTTTGTTTTCCAAAGAACAAAATATTGCCAATCTGATATGTAACTTATATTCAATGACTGCCACAATGCATTTTATGCTAAGTGTGCACTAAATATATTTAACCAATGTTATATCAATATGATATCTGACATGTCCATATTTTCACATGCATAAAACAAATTGTTATGGACAGGTCTGCAAATATGACATGACTAAGTCAATGAGATGAAAGAAAATAAAACACAAAGTGTGGCCATGGGCTTAAATGGACAAAATGTAGGAGGACAGTCACTGGACAAGCATGTTGTGTCCCTCCCCCAGACATCCCCAGACTAATACTGGTATATATAGGTTCCAGGCATCAGTGCCACTCAGTGGACACTGGGCAGTTGGTACATAGGATATACTTTGTAACATCAGGTAAGGAGATTATCAGCATATTCATGCAAAAGTCATTTATCATGTTAAATCTGCAATACAGGAGAAGTTGGAGAACATAACATACATGAATACATGAATAATTATAAATAATCAGCAAGAAAGTCATTGACCAGCTAAAACAAACTAAAGGCAGAACTTCATCAATTCAAAATAATTTATCATAATTTTTTTTTCTTCAGATAAAAAATAATAAAATTATAATTTAAGGATGTTCTCAAGGCACAACATCAGCTTAAAACTGACACAAATAACAGTAAAGTGGAAATTCTTACTTTTTGATGATTGATTGGCCTGATCAGTCTTTATCAAAAGAAAGAGTTCTTAGACTTGGTGACTTGGACCACAGAGGATTAAGCAATGTGTTTTCACAATTGCTTAATCCTCTGATGTCCAAGTCTATGGTCCCCAATCCTAAGCCCCAGTTAGTTTGTTTATTGTCAGTTTGTCACCTATTCTGCTAGATATGATTAGCACTGAATCAACTGATTAACCATAATTGACACGAAAAAAAAATTTTAAGCCGGTGACATCACATGCCAAAGTTGAAAGTCAATTTTTAAACTAGTTTGACCGCAAATCTGCAAACTGCTATAACTGCAGTAATTCAAAGTTGAGCTATATGTTTTGAACATTCTGAAAAATCCAGGTTTTCAGGTGCAAAATAAAAATTCACTTCCTATATATAATGTCTAAATAATAGATGTTCTCACAAATGTTATACTAGATACAGTTGAGTACTTCTCACCGACATCAAATATTGAAACATTTTAAAAATATTACTATTCACCAATTTCACCATCCATATATAACACAATGAGCAAAGGTGGCAGCACTGTGCATGCTAAATGTGGCTGTCTGCTTGTGTGAGGGTTCCACAAAAAATCACTTTTTGACATTTTAACCAAGTGTCATCCACTGCTTGCATAACAAATAAATAGAATTAGATGAACTTGACTTATCTAACACAGTTTGCAGATTAAAATGTCATTAATAAGAGAGTATTAATCCTATTTAGCCTTCTGTTTACTGCAGCTGGCTGTCCAAATTTCAATGGGCATCAAACATGATTCAAGCCTTTCAAATGCCACAAAACATGATTCAAACCTTTCAAATGCCTCAATACAATTCACTATGAGTTCTCTAAATAACTTCTTTTGACTTCTTTGTGGCAGAAATTTCAGCACAGAGCATGAGGAATAAATCTATGAAATTTCTGTAGTCACTTCCTGTGAAAGTACATGTGTTTGCAAGATTAGCAGAACATAGGGGCCCAGCCTGCATTGGTTGTAAATGAGTGTAGGTGTGATAACTATTCTATTAACTGATCCCCTTTATTGCTGGTTTTCAGTGGCTTTAATACATGTGTATCCTAACATTGAGTAAAATAGCAAAGCAACACTCTGAACACGACTTTAAGGTGAAATAAACATAACTTAAATACACAAGGTATTTGAGATAACTGTTGTTAATGATGATGGGTTAATGCACTTATAATCCTAAATGGTTTGTTAATCATGCAATGTCAACATAGTTCATAGTTGTTTTGTGTTACATAACTGATTGTTTCAGTTTTCTTCACTGAACAAGTAAAGCACCTGAAGTGACAAATCCCTGTAGAACCTCCCAGGAATTCGTGTCAAAGTCTATGAATATTAATTTTATAATTTTATACATCCCCAGCTTTTTAGGAATGATTGATTCACTTTGCCCTGCGATTCACTGTGTCCCTGTTCCCCCTACATGTGCCAGGTATTTTGCCTTTGCCAAAATAGAATGGAAACATATGTCACACCATCATTGACATGACAAGAAAACATACTCCTCCCATAAAGTGTTTTTTGTATTCCCACATTGAGACATTATCACTGTGGCAAAACTGGACGACGGTAACTCAGTTAACCTCGTCCAGTTCTGCCACAGTGATTATGACCCAATTTCACCAACCTGTTTAGATCAATCTAGTTCTATTTCAACATGTAACACATTCAGGCAAATTATCCATGGATTTTGGGAACCAACCCCCTACTCTTACATGATTACTTCTGTGTCAAATACATTTTCTAATTATTCGTAGGACCTGGCCCTTCTAGCTGTTTGCAGATTGTTGGTCCAAACAATTTCAAAATTAACTTCCAACTTGGTTGTGAGATGTGACTGGCTTAAAAATGTCTACCAGCATAGGTGACAATAAACAAACTAATTAAATGACTTAAGGTACTTCATGAAACAAGAATATTAGGAGACCAACAGAAACTGTCAATAACAGGGCAAAGCCAGTTTGCAAACTGAAAATATTTTTTTTTACTGGACCGCCAATGCAAAGAGCTCTAATGATTTTATTTTAAAAGGAAGTTTTCCTAATATATAATGATTTTGACATGAGACACTCGTACTTGGACAATATCTTGAAATGAATAGAACTCATCTGACTCTAATTTGGGTAAGGTGGGGGAAATCCGGCCCGGGGCAATTCCGGCCCCAAAGATTAAATTCAGCAACAATTAGATTAAAAACAGTAGCAAACAAACAAGCATATGATTAGGGTCACTTTGTTAGATTGTTTAAAAAACAATCAAACAATTTGACCTTGTTTTTCTTTTGTGCAGATACAGTTTAATCCTCAAGTTATGTTCATCACAATCAGTACAATTACTTATACCATTAAAGGGCCGGATTTGCCCCGTGAATAAAAGGGGGCCGGATTTCCCCCACCTTACCCTATGACCACAACTAAGTAATCTGGTCAAAAAGATTTTCAATATACTGAAATCAAATTGAATCAGCACCGTCCTTTCCGGTAAGCAAAATATTCTGAAGAAAGTTGCTGAGGTGTGGGTAGACAGACAGGTTGACAGACAGACAGGTTTATTCAGCCTCTTAAAATACATATACATAGTACAAAGGCTGCGACCCAATGTGATGTCAATTTTTCAGAAGAATTAAAAGCCAAATTTCTAACTTTCGTGAATCCCAAACCTGTCAATCCCATGGTGACACTGAAAGTAATATTTGTTTTTATATTACCTAGCCTTTAAAATCTTAATATTTTCAAAACTATCTTTATTGCAGGATGAGGGTGTATCTCGCTGCAAGTGTCCTTCTCGTCGTCCTCTGCGCCTGTGAGGCTGCTCCGAAGAAAAGGTCGGTGGAAGGAGATCTGCTGAGGGCCCTCTTCGAGTACGAGAAAGAGAAGAAACAGGAACATGACCTTGAAAAACTAGGTTGGTTTCTTAACTTTTCCTTATATGATCACTAAATGTATGGGAGACCAGTAATCAAATATCTTACTATCACTCTAAGTACTAAAATTAAATTTCTGTTGGCCTATAACGATTTGAACAAGAAAACAAATTTTTTTCTGGGCAAATTTTCACAGCGAATTAAAATCCATTGATGAAGGTACCTGGCACTTTGCGCCAACACGTTGAGTTACTGACGGCTGACTGTATAATAATCTTGTCACTATACCAACTACCTAGCAACCAGACTCATTTAAGTTTATTAAAAAAAAAAAAATACACTTCTACAGAGTCAGCAAAATTACAATCTATATTTAATTAGTACATGTTCATGACATTCATTTTTGTAGAAGACAGTCGAAAGGAAGATTTGTTAGAAGATCCACCAGCACATGTTATTGAGAGCATTGAATCGTCAGAATCCGACTCAAATGAAATTGACTCAATAAAAGGTGATGTATCTACAACAGCAGAACCAACAAAATCTCCAACAACGGAGAGTTGGACAACAGAAGAAAAATCAACAACAACAAAAGGCGCACAAACAACTGCAGCCGAAGACATGACAACAATGGATTTTACAACTGCGGCAAGAGAGGACAGCGAACAACTGGTCCGTGATTTACAAGACATTCTGAAGAGAGTTTTGAAGTATTAGGTGTGCACTACATCTACTTTGCAAAAACTGGAACAAAGGACAGACTAATTAGGCCTTCAGTAAAATATCTTCCATGAGGCACGAGGTCGAAACCACAAGATCTGGTATTCAAATAGTAGCTTCGACCAAGTTGCAACTTAAAGTAATGCATTCTATAAGCAACAACAATTCCAGATTTTAACCAGGCAATTCCAGAGTTTGACTGGTTTTAGACTTTAAGTCTAACAATAATTTTAAGCCAACATTTTCTTCTCTCTTTACAATATTACAATTGAAGTCAAAAGGACAGACTCAGAAGAGGTTGAGTAATGAGTAAGTCACCATAAGGTAAAGCATGACATGTTCAGTGGTTCCTAAGTACATCCTTTTGACTCTAGCAGTAAGGTGGGAATTGTTACTTAATGCAAAACAAACAGGAAACATGACTTTTTCAATGAGTACTATGATGCTAAATTGTTACGGTGTATCCGTTCTATGAAAGATTTACGTAAAATATTGTTATACACTAAAAGAAGTAAAAAATATATATCTTTTATATTAACATTTATTCATATTTGAATACATATTACATTGTAAGTCTTGAGTAAAAAGTGTAAATTGTAACCCAAAATAACAACAATAAAGGTAAACATGGCTATATTGTAACATGTAATATGAAGTGTTATCATAAATATTCTTTAATTTTGTGCGCTACAACTTTTGTCTCTTGCTCACAAAAATACATTTTAATTTCACAGATACAAATGTCACATCATCGATAATAGACAGGCCTTCGAAAAGTCAACCCTGCAGAATTTTTTCCCGAAACCATAATCCACCATTTCAGGGTTTCATACTCCTTTTAAGAGTTCCTTCGGCCTGCGAAAGAGATTTTACAATTCAACGAGTCTTTCCAAAGCTTTGTTCAGGTCAGCGATGGCAGCCTTTTGGCGTTCCTCAGGACTAAGTTTGAGATCTCTGACAAAAGGCGACGATCCCACTATGGCGTTCATATCATCCTTCTTCGAAGAGCAATTGTCATTTGACATAGACGCACCCTGTTATAAAAATGCAAGTATACTCATTAGTAAATTTGATTTCCACATTTACTGAGGAAGCGGGACAATACCTATTTACACAATATTTAATATACGTTTACCTAGGAACCGCGACCATGCCTACATTCACAATAACGATATTTCATATATATTTGCTTAGGAAGGGAGACAATGCCTATATTTACAGGGGTGCCGGAAGGAATCGAGGGCGGCAGGGGCGGTCAGATGAATAAAGGGCAAGTCATATTCAATTTACTCAGGAAGCGAGACAATACCTACATACACATTACACAATAACGATATTTCATGACATCCGATTATTTCTGACACACTTTTTTAAACAAGAATGCCATTGGGATTGTCTGCAACTTGCTACATATCAGTCTAGCTTGATCTGATTGACACAGCCTGCTTCCTGGAGCAATCAATTTAAAGTTAATTTAACTTCAGTAAAACATTATGATTACAATTCATATCAAAATGTCAGAAATCAATGTAATTACTTCAAGTGCAAGTAAATATTGTCACAACTCAGAGAAACCAAAAGGCTTCAGTTTGGCCCTAAGCACAAAATCGACTATTCTGTTACCTGTGTTAAACACCACACTTGGTCACATTCTGTAGGTCCTTCAATAATGGCAAGACGACAGGCTTCTACACGATAGACCTGACCAGGCTGCAGTTGTTGAAAGGTCGCTTGTTGATCTCGGGGATTCCAGTAATTTTTAGTTTGTCTATACACCTGTTAAACAGCAAACCAAAAAAAGAAACGAAATGCTATAAAAACTACTCGTACCAAAGATAAGGTCAGATAAATTTGAATTTTAGCATCTCGGATCTAATCATCCAACAGATTTTCTGCCTACAAAGAAAAAATAGTGCTTATCCACAATTTTTATCAAATTGACATACTAAAAAATTTAGATTACAGATGTTGCTTTTTTTCATCCTACCAACCGACTCCAGAAAAAGTGCTTCGAGAAGATCCGAGAAGCAAAACCTTGAAATGTTACATTGTGTTATCGCTTCACAACCTCTTGGAATGAAAGAGACATCGTTTAGTAAGTTCATTATATATTGTAGCAAGATAAAATTATCATCACTTCAGCCAATTAAGTTCACAATTATTCTTGGTGAGGGTGAAACAAGAATTTTGCCAAGGTCCTGAGCACTATTTTCACGCTTTGAACAAAAATGTGAAATTCCTCAATAAATAATGAATTTATTGCATTACTTTTAATACTGTAAAACCAGAACACATATAGAGATCTCTAAAATTATAAGAATTGGTGACACAAACCTCGCTGGGGTCATTATCATTTGTGACGGTAACAGAATAAATACAGCGCAAGCGTTGCAAGGAAGTAGCACCTTCACTGCAACTGATACGGCATTTCGGACTTGAAGTTTGAAGGAAGAACATTATACTGTCTCGACTGGCACTGGCATAGTAAATCTCTCTCTTCCCGATTGCTACGACATCTTCTGAAATACCATTCAAAAGGAAAGTTATATCTTACAACAGGTTCATAAAGTTGTTTTATAAGTTAGTAGGCCCGTCAGTGATTTTCCATTTTATACAATTTGACACATCTGTCAGGCACATGCCAGTATTTCAGGGTGATAATTCCTATATTCATGTTGTCCACTTATTGTCTCATGTTTCACTGGTTGAGCGTTTGTCTCATGTTATTTTATATAAGCCTGTTATTCACCATGGGATTGGGAATATGTGTTCATCATACCTCAGGCTAAAGCTCTCGGTTGATAAATCACATATTCCCTCTCCTTTTTTATAAATTCCATGTTAAATGTGTTGCACAGTAATGGCTACATTCAGCACTGATCTTGTTGGCATCATTGCTACAATTTTTGCATCATACATGTAGCATTAAGGTTTCCAGCAACTACCAGTCTGATGAAATTGAGAACTGCATGCTGCTTCCACCTGGCACAAAAGTTAATTTTGTATGCTTCAGCATTGCAGCTCCAAGGAAATAGTTCCAATTTCATAGCACATTCACAAAGTTTCTATTCAACATTGAGATTAACCAGAGTAAGACTCGCCAATCACATGCTCTAAGGAAGTAGACAAGGCCATCAGCAACTCAGAAACAGCCGTGGTTTCCTCCACACAAATTTTTGTGAGTTCCCCACAATGGGTTGGTGTGGACCGTCGCTGGAGCTTGCGGAATTTCACACTAGCCACTAGGTGGCAACACATGACAGCATATGTTCTGCCACTTGAGCTGGAAAAATCAGTGGCAATGAAACAGCGGACCCCTTGTAGACAGAGCAATTACCATGAGACACATTTAACATGGAATTCAATGACATCTAGAGGTAATATTAACATGAGGTCAAACCAAAACAACAGTACATCAGCTCACCAGTTTGTTTCCCTTCATCCTCCACCATACCCAACAGCCTGGTCAGTAAGGTTGACTGTTGTGGTTTTGCATTGATGGTTCCTAAGGTGACTAGAAGAACCACGAAAACTGTTGCAGCACCCATCCTGAAAGTCTGAAAAGACATTCGGGAAAATAAAGCCAAATCAGAATAATATCAAGGATCAAGGATTCAACAACATGCCTGCAAAAAAGTTGGTACAAAACAGATAAAACTGTATTTCCTAAATCAGGCAAAATGATTATTATATTACTACAATAAATGATTTCCTTGATATAATATCACATTAAATTGATTACAAGGATTGATGACTTTCTTGAATGTTAAACTGAAAGATTTAGCAGAGACACCATTGTCTCGATAAACCTTTCTGTGCCAGTCACACTTTAAAGAAAATTGTCACTCTTTAAGCTTTCAATCTTTGCAAGACACTACCAAAAATAAAGTTGAACAGGCATATTTGGTCACAGCTAATTATAATAAGTAACACTTTTAAGAAAACCATTTTACCTTAATCAATCTTTGCAGATATTACCAAAAATAAAGTTGAACAGGCATATTAGGTCTTAGGTTATCATAATAACTCTTTCAAGAAAACCATTATACCTCGAATAATCTTTGCAGATATTACCAAAAATAACGTTGAACAGGCATATTTGGTCACAGCTAATATGTAATTATAATAACAAACTTTTAAGAAAACCATTATACCTCGAATAATCTTTGCAGATATTACCAAAAATAAAGTTGAACAGGCATATTTGGTCACAGCTAATATAATAACACTTTTAAGAAAACCATTTTACCTTAATCAATCTTTGCAGATATTACCAAAAATACTGTTGAACAGGCATATTAGGTCACAGCTAATTATAGTAAAACTTTCAAGGAAACCATTATACCTTATTAAGCAATCTTTGCAATTGAACAGGCATATCAGGTCAAAGCTAATTAATGTCAAACTTTTAAAAAAAACCATTATACCTCAAGGAATATATTCATATTACTACAATAAAGTTCAACATACATATGATATGAGGTCCACATTTATAAATTCACATCCTCACATGCTTGTTTTGTAAGACAGCTTCATCCTTTCCTTATAACTTACCTTTCAACTTCTTCGGTTCTAACGCATGTCTAACGTTTTGCAAAGAACACTACGTGAACCGAACGGCATAACAAATGAATGAGATCTTGGTTGGTAATGACCGCACTCGCCAGTAAACCTAGAAAAGAAAAGATGCAGCTGAATAGGCTGTTTAAGGTGGACCACCTCTTTTTGTTGAAAAATATTTTTGCTGCCCTGGTCAATTTGAGTTATGGTAGAAAAAGAAGATAAAGATTTAACTCAGAAGAAAACCAAATAAACTTTGTCAGTTTATCTTATAATTTTCTCTTCAAATATGCTTTAGAAATACTTAAGTAACTTTTTTGACCAACGCCAGACCAATTTATCAATTTATGCACCAAATAAGATCGCTTTTGACAAAGCATCCCCAGTGTATTCTGATGTTTTGTAGAACAAAACTTGTACACATTTTTTTGAATCTTGATATGAAATATATCCTCAATTATTCCTGAATGTAAAAAAAAGCGCAAAATCAAAGATAACTTCAGTCCTTCGTCTTGCCGGTTTTAGGAGACTTGAATATCATGCAACCTATACATAACACAGGAAGATTTCTACATATATATGTGCTTAACCATATAATGTCTCGTATAAAGGAAATCCAAGCTCCACACTGATACATACTGTCTTTTTTACCTCCTACAAATGTACATATCTGACCTTTTTTTTTTATTTCGGGGCTGTCGCAGAGAAAAATGTCTTTGCAGAGCAGACAAAATTACAATTTATAGCCAATTGTCTCCATATTAAAATCTTCTTGTATCCAAGGCAAAATGTCATGCAAGGAATTTCCAGTCTTAAAGTGCATTTTAATCAACGAAATTTCATATTGATCAGGTTTCTTGTCTGATTATGCACACTGTAAAATTTGAAATTTTGAGTTAGCTCAAATGATTGAGTGAGATGGTTGCACAATTTGTTTGAGCCATGATAGCTTGTTGTTTGAGTTATGATAATCTTTATGTTGTTATAACTTACAAACAACAAGCTATCTTGGCTCAAAGGAATTGTGCAACCATCTCACTCAATCAATTAAGCCAACTCAAAATTCAAATTTTGCAGTTCACTAGCTTTTTTCAATAATGTGATTTTCTCGATTTTATGTAAGCAACAAATACCTTTTATATCATGCAGAGTGTAAAAACGAGTTTTACCAAAAGCACTATTTTGATTTTTTTGCTTGTTTTATTCCATCCTCATTCGAAGAATTTGACATACTTTACATTAAAAAAAATATTGAGCCTACACAAAATCTATGTAGCAAGGTAAATATACCCAGATAAGCAAGAAAGCTGATATTTTGCAAAGAAGAAAAACTCCCAACAGCACACATCTAGAGATCACAGTTAATATTTAAAGGGCAATGGTGTGTCACAGTCTTATTGATAAAAACATTTGAGAATAAACAAAAATGGGAGCATCAGTCAGACACAGATACATACTATTACACAGGCAAGCAAAAACAGAAATGCTGGGAGGTGGATGTCAAATTCTTTGAAAGGTCTGAGCAAGAATATTTAAGTTTTGCCCAATTTGCGTTACAGAAAAAATTTTCCACACAAAATTAGACTGCAATTGCAGAAAAAAAATACCAAACTAATAGGTGAACCAGACACTCTCTCCATAATTTCCTATCAGTTTGGAATACCAAAGAACAAACAAGTGTTAAATCAGAAAAAGTTATAATCAGCTTGTACCAATAGAAAATATGTTTGAAACAGCAAATGAAAGAGTCAATCTTGGTCGATTAAATGAGTAACAAGGCAATAGCACTCTTTAGAGTGCAAGGACCGCCATGAAAAAGGGAAAAGCTATATTTTGCTGCCTCAAAATAAATTCTGATCGCAAAGTTTTGAATAAGCATGACAGATTTGCATTGACTATAGCACTACTGAAGTAGTAGTGCAAATACTATCTATAGACAAGTTCACTGGATGGTCAGTCGGTCACACATGCATGACGTATAGGTGAGAGGGCTTAAAAATCTGCAAAAGTAAAACTCAATCCGGTTATTATGTTGTATGTGCCACGTGGATCTTGACCAATATATTACCAGTACTTTGTTAGGGCCAATGAAAAGAGCCTGTGGAGTTTCATGAGGAACTGTGCAAAGGTTTTTCCTCAATTGTGTTAAAAAAACAGCTAGTAGACAGACATCTGCAAACGAAAACATTAGGCTTGTCTTAGAATCATTGGCATAGCTTTTGTGTGAGCCTGTATGTAGTTCCTGAATTGTCATACCTTGTCTCAAGTTTCATTTGGTACCCCCAACTGATTGGTGGAGGTGAAATAATGCATCACCCACCATTAAGTTTGGTGCAGATGATCAGAAATAAAGGGAAAAGACATAAATAGTTTTACCCTGAAAAGTGCAAAGACCTAAAATTACCTGAAACTAGTACCAGATGATGTTATGCCATGCAATTTTTGCACTCATCCCCTTTTCATATCTGAACCACCTCAAGGTAAAATGAAGCAATTACCAACAATTATGTATTCACGTGTCTGGCTTTAATGCATTTCCACTCAACCTAAAGAAAGTGAAAGTGCATAGGTCCACTGAGAAAATATGGAGCTGGTCATTTCTGTTCAGATATCTTACTGCATGGGACAAATTATTTTGCATGATTATTGATTAACAATAATATAAAGTTGAAAGGACTCCCCACAATGCAGCTGTAGTCTTGTATTTCACCCAAAGAGTGATGAATGAATGCCCAGTACAAAACAAAAGCTAAATTTCTAATCCCATTATATCAAACCAGTTTGGGGTGAAACATAATAGTCTGTCTGTTTCTATAACCTTCAAAGTTACTAACCATGCTAATTTATTTCTAACCTTCAACAAGAAATTAATATTGCATGCCATAGTCATGGCGTAGTGATTCCTTCATAAAATTTTATGTTCTACAAAACAAAAACTTGTCTGTAAAGAAATTTGTGAATATGATAAAAATTGGAATAATTTCAGGAAAGTGGAGCTATGACTGCTGGATTCTCCTTTTTTTTCAAAGACTCGAGAAGTTTCATTTTCTCGAAAAAGCTGACATGATGCTATGACAGATTGCCATAGATATTACATGAATAGTAGGAGTCTTTTTAAAAATGGTATAGGATCAGACACACAAATTCTGTCCTGATCTTGCTCATAACCTAACACATCTGAGTCTAATTTTGCGGAAGGACTTACCAACCATGATCACTAACATTGATGAAAGAAATGACAAGCCGATAGACAATAGAAAAGAAACGACAAAAAATCAAATGTCATAGTGTGATAATTTTGATGGCACAACTGCCCTACAAAACGGCATGTTGCATGTCAAATAGTGTCAGTGAATAGGCTTCCTCACTTTCTTGGCAGAAAAAGCTGCCTTTGCCCACTTGACATAAAAACTACAGCTTTTTGCTTGACATGAAAGTGTTACAAATACACAAAGGAAGCTATATTCAAGTCACTATCAGCTTTTAAAATAAGCTTCTATATTTTTTTTCCTTCTCTCTTTCACAAATTTACATAAACTAAAGCATTGCGTGGTGGTTATTTGTAAATTATTCTATCAACAGACATTAGACACATAGAACAAGTCAACAATTTTTCATGTGATTAAGATTTCAACGCATTGAACAGCGACACATACAATTTGATTCCAGGTAGCAGACAGTTGATAACTCTTCTCTTCCGGAAAACAACACATTTGAAACATGAAGACAACATATATACATGTAGTAGATAACGCCCTCGTTTGTGATGATATGCAATTTAATATTATTGAGACTTGCCAAGTGAGATGGTTGCACTAATCCTTTGAAGCTTGAGCCAGGATAGCTTGTTGTTTTAAGTTACGACAGCAGAAATATTATCATAACTCAAACAACAAGCTATGTTGCCTAAACAAATTGTGCAACCATCTCACTCAATCATTTGAGCTGACTCAACATTTCAAATTTTACATATATATTCTTTTATTGACATCTGTAAATGTCACAATTGATACATATGATACATATATTTCCCTTACAGTGTATTAGGCGTTTTCAAAGGTTGCATGGGTAACTATTGTGACATGGGTAACGAGGATTTGTTTCCAAACATGCCAGCTTGATCCTCGTGTAATATTTCCAGCTTCTCCCCCAATAGTGGAGAGGACAAGGGTCGCGTATTTTGTACCACTTGACCAACTTGGATCAAACACTCTTTGCACAAAAGAATAAAACAAAAGAATGAAACATTCTAACACCTTGACCCTCTTTGGTTTGTTTGCTATAGTCTTTAATGTGCTTGTTGTTGTCTTTAATATCTTTAGGCCAGATTGCCCAGGGGCAGTATTTCCCCCATCTTACCCCATAGACAAAATCGATGAGAAATCCTAATATAATGGCCTATTATGAACAAGTTGAACATTCCTATCAATTTCACAAGCAAGTCATAAAATGATAATCCTCTAGACTAAATATTTCTCTGAAATATTTTCTACATATAGAAAAACTCTATTTATGGTTGTGAATTGAACATTTGCAATTACCATGTCCATGTTTACAAAAGAAATACATGGACCAGGAAGATTACCACAGTAGGACCAAGTAGTTCACATCCAATATTCACATTTAAATGCAACTTACACACAAGACAGAGATATATATTTCTACAAGTTGGTCAATGCTTTTTATGCAATGATCATGTAGTGTCATTTTCTTAATGTTATTTTCCCAGGGCCTGGAAGAGCATTCAAGCTGGGGATCTCTGTTGTGTGTAAGTGTATACTGGGTATATATATCCTCTGCATAAATGGCCCAAAGGAAACATGCCAAAAAACCAACAGTTTGTCAATGACCTCTCACACATAACAAGACATACACAAGACTTGTATTCCATATCTATAAATACATTGAAGTCCATAAAATGACAGAAAACCTTTAAGATGTTGTAAAGCAAGTATGCAATAAAAAGGTGAACTTATTGTAACATTCAAGGAAAGACAGAAAAACTGCGAAATAATATTTGCTCACATACTATTTGTGGATCATGTTACTACTATTTAATCATACCCACTGATTTATAGTTATTTTATGCACATACACAAGATATCTGTAACAGGTTAAGAAAATTGCCATTTTTAGACAATAAACAGACCTGCATGAAAATTAAGGCATAACAACACCCAATATTATTACTTAATAGTAATATCATTACAGACATTTAATTGATTAGAAGTTTTGCCTGGATCATGACACAAAGACAGGAATGGGCAAATGTGTAATTAACGTGTTCTTTGAGTGTTACTTGACATGCAGTAAGCATAAATCACTCTGGTGCCAATTACAAGCTCTAGTTTTGCACAAAACATGTGCAATGGATCTCTTGAGAATTTAAGAAATTCTACAAATCCAAGACATTGGTCAATTGCATGTCACATAGGCTAACAAAACAGAGATCAGAAAGTGTTATGCAAATGATGAGAAACCAAAAGCAAGCCATTCACTTGAATGCTACTATGTTGAAAGTGGTTAAAAAAAAGAGAACACGACCTGGGAACTCCATTCACAACCACCTTAACTTTAGAGTTTGGTAAAGAGCCTTTTTGCAAATTGGTTTACTCAATGGGCATGGGAACCTTGTCACATCATTGACAGTTATCATAATCAGGCATGTTTGTCTTACAGTCGCAATGACCTCACAAGAAGTGTTATCAAACACATTGAAACATTTTTCAGTTTGTCATTGGGTTGCTTGTGACCTCATTGGTGAGTGGTTTGACATATGAAATGATGTTTCTTTATAGCATTGCAAGCATAGGACCTCACAAGCCATTTACAAATTGCTTATGAATCATTTAGAATAACATGGCAGGGATAGGGATATGACCTCACAAGAAACATTCCAGTGCTTTTCTGTAAGTACTAGTCCTTCGTCAACTGTAACACATAGACTGAGGATCTGAGTGTGGAAGTTTGAAACTGGGAATTCTGGCATTTGACAAAAAAGTGAGCTCATATCCTTGTCCTTGTTATATTATTTTAAATACTGAAGTTTGAGTGAGTTTGTGTTTTACGTCTCATCAGCGCCTGATTGGGCTATTTAGAGACATACTTGGTTTGTGGTCATGTTGAGTTAGTCATCTTATCTTGGTTGCAATAATAATTCACAATTCAAGAAGTTTCCTTGCCTGAGTGGCATTTATGGCTTGTATCAATAAATTACCGTCAGGTTGTCAATTGACTTAAGCTCGATCATCGACATGTATACGACTGTACTGACCATACATTTAGCAATTGAAACCGCGTTTCGAATGGGGAATGAATGGACAGATTGTGCACTTTTCAAAGGCTACATGCAGGTACTTTCTTTGGTTCTTTCTCCTTGAATGTCAGAATCAGCAATTCATGACCTCTTCTTTGGGGTTCACGTCTGAAATGTGTAATCCATGTTTGTGAAACCATTTTGTTAGTTCGCAGTCAGTGCATTTCTTGCTTTCTTTAGAGAAGATAATGAAACGTCCCATGCTCTTAAAAAATTTAATATCATTAAAATTTCAGCTTGGAATATATCTTCAGCACACTACACTCATACTGTGTGATGACCAACTAAATCTTATGTCTCTACAAAATATGACATCAAATCAAAAACTCACACTTCTGTTTCCCATTGGAATAGCATTGGCAATGGGATGCGCTCAATTCATGTCAAGATATTTTTCAATTACATTGGGGCAACTTGATTGTCATTGGTTTACAGGAGAGTTCTAAACCTAAGGAAAGTGGAAAATGAGTATGGTAATGATTTTGTATTTTGTCTGGCTAACAGAGGCTCTTTATTGCTATAAAACTCTAATTTCAGTGCTATTTCAATGCAGGAGAATAACATGGATTTCTTGGATATGAACGCATCCACGTTTGAAATGATGGTTATACTTTTCATTTTGTTTTATGAGGTATATGTTGATGGCATCTTTAGATTAGTTTGAGTGATTTTGAGTGGCCATGGATGCTTTTTCAAGAATTTGCGTAATAATTGGGAACACCTCAAAACCTCATTATATAGCGTAACTCCCAACTGAGCCAATGGAATTGGACAAAATTGACAGAATATCGGCTACATGGTACATTTATCATTATGTGTGAAGGATATTCAAATAGTATTATTTCTTTTTGAGATATCACGAAAAAGCATGGTTGCATAATAATTGGGAACGCGGTGTAGAATACATGACCAAACTCCGATAACTTTAAATTCAACTCATGCATTCCTCTGGTTCCCATACAAAGAATGCATAATTTGGTAAAATCTGAATGTTGGTGGTAAGCATCTATATAGGTGGCATACTTTATTGGAATAGAGGACGAAGTCAGTTGATACGCATCATTCTTTATTTCGTAATATTCAAACGATGAACAAATGAATGTATGGTTCCCTAAAAATGGAAACAAACAGAAAATATAAGAACCAACATATAAGTCACAACTAAAATGAAATGACAAATAGTATAAAATAATAAACTAATTAATTCAATTATTAACAACTTACAATTGTGACCAGATGTACTATTGGTCCTCCCCAACAACCAGATAAGTTCAGATAAGTTTGGCTTCAGGTTCAGGTTCCCTAAAATAATTACAAGTAAGTCTTACAAATATGCTAACTCATAATATAATTAATATAGATAAACTGAAATTATCACATAGTTGTGCAACAAAGTTGAAACAATCTGAGTTGAAACAATCTAGTATTACAAGTGATTCATACCAGAAAATAATCGAAGTAAATTCTATACAAGAAATAAATTATAAATAAATTCACTTACATTGCTAAAATCCAGTATCACAGTTCAGATAAAATCCAGTTAAATCAGTGTCAATTCATATCAGATATCAGTAGAAGTGCAGCATAAATGCTAAAAGCAGTTGACACTCTGGCTTTCAGATGAAGAGTGACTGAGCTTCACAATTTTGGAGGGAACTGAGCATTACTGCCACAAGGTGGAGCTTTTACAATAAAAATCTAATTTACTGCCACCTGGTGTCAATGCAAGAAATAAGCCACTGACTAGCAAAAAGAGCATACATTCCAACACACATACTACATTATCACATATAAACTCAGCAACATTAAAAACGCACTTTTCCAAAAAGGCTTGAAATAGTAATTCCTCTTAAAGTATGAAGATGAAAGTTTGCACATTTCTATAAGCTGCCATCAGGAATATTCACAGAAATTGTCAAATCTCTAAGTGCAGTACTTTTGTGGCAAATTAAATCGTCGTGGTTACTGTCAAAAATGCAAGTCACAAAATATCAATTTCCTGTGATCATTAATGTCAACAACTTAGCTGTTCTTTCCACAAACTTTTTTGATAAGCCAGGAAAGTTTACAATTTTAGTTGCTTGATGAGTTAGGGAGAAGGGATATTTGATCCAACCACAATTAAAGAGGCTGAAATTAATAAAATTAAGTGTCAATGCTGACCCGCCCCCTACTGGAGCCTTTTGTCAAAATCTAAGTTTTATTCAGATTTTAGAGACTATTGATATGGAATGATTGTCTGTGTATGTGTTTCTACCCTGGGCATGCATAAATCCCCCATTATTTAACATTTTCTGTCCACATGCTTCATTTCAAGATGCTAACTTGTAAATGTTAAGTTTTTAATTCAAAATCTGCTTTATCATTGACTTTTTTTTTTTCAAAAACTTCCACTGGACCGCCTTTGGAAGTCTTGTGCCTCTTATGTGAAAATTTCATAAGATAATCTCATCCAGTATGCCATAAAACCAATATTTCCCTTGGTGCGTCTTGTGTGGAAGTGCAGTTTGTGACTTGCATTTTTGACAGTAACCACAACAATTTAATTTGACATAAAAGTACTGCACTTAGAGATTTGAACTGAATATACCCGATGGCAACTACTAGAAGTGTGCAAACGTTCATCTTGATACTTTAAGAGGAAAAACTATTTTAAGCCTTTTTAGAATAGTGCGTTTTTAATGTTGCTGAGTTTCTGTTGAAATGTTTAAAACTCCCACTAGTGTTCAAATATACTACTACTCAGAGTTGGAGATCCTCTGTAAGTTATACTTTCAATATATTTTAGCAACTCAAATGCAGAAATTTCAAACCAAAAGGTTATAAAAATAAACTGACATTCTGTATTGTCACATATATGTTGAAATCACCCACCCCCACAAAGTGCCCAATAACGCAAATATTACCAGTTCACCTCAAGGTTGAAGTGCTAGCACTGTTAAAAATTCCAATGAAAATAACTTCTTATTCCATAAATCCCTTACAGCCAACGAATGACAAGTGCGTACAGAAATGGACTGGAATGTTCCTTGTTTTGGGGTCATATCCCTATCCTTACTAATACTTTATTACTCACAAGCAGAGCTCAAGTGAGGTTCTACCCTCTACTTCCAATGCCACTAATCAAAGTCACTGACTGAGTCACATCACTCATCACTGAGGCCACAAGTATAAGTTACCCATTGACACAATTGAAAATTCATTTCAATGCAAAGCTTGTTGTGACATCATTGATGTCTACCAACTACTAAATGTAGAGTACTCATCATTCTTTTACTGTAACTGCATGTGTTTCATTGTTTTTATTTGGCAACCAAAACTGCTACTGTCCTTTGATCATAATATCTACAGGAACTTCTTAAGAGGCACAGACTGTTCTCAACAGACACTCAAACAACCAATCCATAGCTTTACGTCATGTGCTTCTGCACTGAGCACTGAGCAGGCTTAATAGGGCAGACAGTGACTGATGAAACATCAGTCAAACATGAGTTACCTTTAAACCACTTATCCAGAAGGTAACCTAGGTCCCAGACCAAAAAAAAAAAGTTTTTGCATTTATGCATAATTCCATACTTAGTCACTATTATGAAATCTCAAACCTCAACGTGCCCAAGTTCGGTAAGGTGAGGGAAATCCGGCCCCCTTTAATTCTCGGGGCAAATCCGGCCCCTTAATGGTTTAAGAAATTGAAGTTACTGTGATGAACATAACTTGAGAATTAAACTATATCTACATAAAAAAGTGAAATTTATTGAATTGTTTGTTTTTGAAACAATCGGACACTATGACCTTAATCATCTTGTTTATTGGTTGTACTACTGCTTTTAATCTGCTTGTTGCTGCTTTTAATCTTTGGGCCGGATTTGCCCCACCTTATTACCCAACATACAAACACCCAACTAAAAAAAATAAAATCAGAACATGAATGATACATTCAACACATTCTTCAGCTTTTTCACTCAATTCGGAGAGAGGTGCTCTCTGGAATCCCTGGCTGGCATTTGTAAAGATGGAAAAAGCAGTACACTAAAGGACAGACAAGCAAGAAGTAAAGACTGACCCAAAAGGTCAAAGCAACAAGACTTCTGTTTACCAAGGTCAGTTGTCACCAAATAATCTCAATCAGAACACAAGAAAAGCTTAGAAAACTTGCTCATATCAAATATAAGTGGAATATGGACAACATGCCAAACTGGGCCAAACAGAAATGAACAAATAATGGAAAAATCTCTAAGAAAATACTTGATCAGTTAAGTAAAATACTCGGTAACCTGGCTGTCAATCATACTAATTGCCATTAGGCCTATATGTCTAATAATATATTAGACACACATGTAATATTTGTTTTGCCAAAACTGGTGACAAATACACAACCTTTTCCTTCAGGTTTTTGAGGGATCAAAAACTTGTAATTCTTAGAAGATAGTTTCTTTATAGAAAACAAGGCACAATAAATATAACTTGCAGCACACAGATATCAATCAGAGCTCTTTTGAACTCATAAAAGGAGATTTACAAAAACTAAGAGCAATAAAAAGCTGACAAAAAGACTTTATACACCAATATGTTTTTTTAATCATGAAAAAGCTGTAATACAATCACTGTATGGTATTCTATCAGTTACTATACATTAATATTAATCTGGAGATCAGTCAGCTTATTAAAAGTCTTAAACACATGCAGCATGCAAAGGGCAGACGTAATGGTTATATAGACCAGGCAATCGAAAGAAAGTGAATGTACTAAATTGTCTTTTTTTCTCATTTTAAATTTCCCTGCATTGAAAAAAATTTATTAAAATCAATTTAAAGAAAAACACCTCACCTGGAAACTGCAGCACCTTTCCTGGAGGAAGGCCTAACTGCAGCAGTGCAGGAAAAGATATGTTGGCTTGCAGGGTGTCACGCATGAAAGGCAGGGCTGATCTCTTTGCTTCAATGATCATAGTACTACACACTACCTGTAAAACATTGCTGTAACCAGGAAATTCACTTGCAATTTACACAATGAGTAACTACAGAATTTGTTGTGCTGTCAATTCTACACTATTGCTCATAAATATGGAATATATGAAAACAGGAAAACGACCATTGAAATGTGGCCGCCCCACTGGAAATCAATGGTTAAATTCACACTTTTAAGAACCTAAGTGTATTCCTAAAGAATTTCACGAAGTCCTCACTTAAATATTTGCCGAAATTTCTGAAAATTTTGGAACCTGGAGAAAAGCAAACAAATGACGCCAAAAAAGGCAAAATAAGAAGTTTATGTAGGGTTAGAATTGCATCCAAAGTTGTTGTTTTGTTAAAGTTACCGGTATCAAATGAAAAGTTAATCTGTAAATGAGTCAATTCAATGGTCATTAGCATGTGGATTGTGGAACCTCCGAGACAAATAATCATAGCACAGACAAGATAGGTCATATTTATGCTTGGGCCAATAGTACGGTTTTTTTCATTTTCTAATTCCAAGACTGCACGACAACAAGGAATATTTAATTGATATACAACTTTACACCCAATGTGTGCTCTAGCAAAATGAGCTATAATTTCAACTAGAAATTGTTTTGACTGTTTGCAACTGAGAGTTTATCACAATAAACAAGGTCCGTTTACAACCATTGTTTATGAAAATCTCAAAATAAACAGAATCCTCTCCACCCAACCATATTGGTCTAGTTGAGCCTTTTCTCAGCATATTGAAGTTAATTTTATAACTCTGGACTGACCCAAAACAAGGATAAAAAATAAAACAAGCACCCTGGTTATTTCGGTATATTCCATACTTATGAGCAAGAGTGTACTACATGTGTAGCAGCAACATATAGGGGGATCCACCATAAACTTTCATGTTGAACTATCAGGCCATGGAATAAAATGGTACTTTGTATGGTCTTCTCACAGACGTCAATGTTACAATTCCTTTGGAACTGAAATGTACATTTCACACCAGACTTGTCTGAAAATACAAGAAACACATCAGAAAAAAATCCTAGGTTTAATTTTCATTATTTGAAAAACGACTTGCCTTTATTGCAGTTACTATCAGTTACACAGGTAGAGTTCCTCCGTGGCCTAATTGGTAAGTGCCCTTGTCAACTGGCTTTGAGGGTGTGGGTTCAAATCTCACCCTGGGAACTCACTTTAGTCAGAGCCCATGGGACATTAAATGGAGGCGGGTTGTATCCAGTATTCTATGCTGGGGCAACTGAAAGACCCTGGGCATCCCTGAATTAATAGGGTATGTGTCAGACTCACAGTCTTCTCATTTCATCATCATACGGCGATCGCCTGCCTCGATATAGCCCACTAAGGTGCTGTAGAGGCGTAAAACACAAACAAACAAATAAACTATCAGTTAAACAGGTAAGTCAAGCACAGACTCTATCAAACAAGTATAAATCATTTTGGTTTTTACAGTATATCCCGCAATTGCCAGTGAACACCATGAAAAAACCATTGAGTTCACACCATTGAGTTCATCCTTGTGAACTCAATGAAATAAATTATCTGACGTTGTTATGCAAACAATGGGCAGCGATTGTTATGTCATGACGTCACAATGGGCAGCTGGTGACGTCACAACAAATTGCTGCTCCCAACCTGGGAGAATTTGAAGTTATCAGACTAAAAAACACTGATAAAGTCATTGCGGGATATAAATAAAACCCCATAACAGTGTAGTTCACAGCTATGAACATCATTCGTGTCAGGTCTGCCATCTGAATAACACTCGTCCTTCGGACTCGTGTTAATTCAGAGCAGACCTGACACTCATGATGTTCATAGCTGTGAACTACACTGTCATGGGGTTTTATTATAGGAACAAGACTGCCAAACCCCAGCTGTTTGCACAGGAATACCCAGAAAGCAAAGGTACATACATGGATTCATATATCACCACAGATATTACAATAATTGACCACCTAAGTATATTTGCTGCTCACAAATTTCAAGTGTCACTACAATGAATACAGTCTCACTATCCAACCCCAATTCAGTTTGGTGGGGTGTAGAATGGACACAATGGCCACTGTGGTTGTGTAGCAAACTTTACACCTAATCATGTTGGTCATTTAAATGAGGAAGTATGAAGAAAGATAATAATCAAAGTGTCTCAAAAAGTAAGTTACTATGCAAAACAAAAGCCTCATTATATACTCTCAGGATCATATTATAACAGTCCTCCCTATCCGACTGATACAGTCCCTCTAGGCCAAACAGCTTTACGTATAGCTGGAGGGACTGATGAATTTCAGACACAATTCCGTGCATGAGTAAATCTTTATTTTACGCTATGCAAAAACGCTACGTAAAAACGGCCTGTGCTTTTGTCACTAATATTGCTGAGAACTTAAAATCAGACCCACAATTAATGTTATAAAACAGCCTCTGGTAATCCATTTGTGCTTTTGTCACTAATATTGCTGACAACTTAAAAACAAACTTAGTGTTAGACCACAACCTCTAACACTGTTGGAAGGATATCTTTCAATTGCCAACTGAGAATGCTTGCTAATCCACTGAGGCAGATGCTTTCTCATTCTGTTGCTGGCTGCATGTGAATTCTGTCGGAGTCTTCGTGCCTTACCACGTCTAGAAATAGGTCAAACAATACATTGGAGAAGATCAGAGAAGCTGCTAATTCGTTTGAAAGATCAGGGTTGAATGTATTGTATTTTGCAAATAGCGGAACACCCACAAATGCTGACAAAGTTTTAAAGAATAAATCCCTTGATTGGTAGTGAATCTGAGAGAAGAAGGTTAGAGAAGCTTTATTGGGCCAGCAGAGAAAAAGAGCATTGAACAGAAAGTCCACCAGATTGTGCCTGAGCTTTACGGCAAGAGACTACCAAAACTAACACAACAACCACATCCCAACTCAATTAAAAATGTCGTACCAGTATAACAGGATCAAGGTCTGCCTATCCCTCACATTGATGACTGTCAATTTATAAAATATGCATGGCATGATGTCTGCTGCACAGTGAACACTCCAAAAGTGGTTCCAGAGAATTTGTAAAATTCCCAAACATCATGGATGACAAATTTGGTTTGATTGTGGGGCTTTTTTAAATAATTTGTCCGAATGATTAAATTTTTCGAGTTCTCCAGCTTTGCCACGCAGAGACAGAAAGGCTTGAGTGAAGAAGAATTCAAGCTAAGAATCAGGCAGACCAAGTTGGTTTCAATCAATAGTCTGCAAAGTTCCATTGCATTTGCGTATGATAGTTTTTCATTTAAGTGCAGTTTAGCAGAGAAGGACTCAACAAATTTTGGAGTAATTTTTCACATTGACAATAAATTATTATTATATAAATGGTGAAAGCAAAGGAAAGCGTGCACTGTAAAATTTGAAATTTTGAGTCTTCTCAAATGAGTCAGATAGTTGCACAATTCATTTGAGCTAACGTTAGCTTGTTTTTTTGAGTTATGATAATCTTTCTGTTGCCATAAGCTTAAAAAACAAGCTAACATTAGCTCAAAGGAATTGTGCAACCATCTCACTCAATCATTTAAGCGGACACAAAATTCAAATTTTACAGTGTGGAACAGAAAGTCTACCTATTGTTCCTGAGCGAGATGGCAATAGATGACCCAAACTAATGCTACATTCTCACGGCGGCTCCCGGAGAACTATTTAGATCGGCGTCGAAGTATTTCCTGGTAATTTGGATGAATTTGGGTGATCCGCCGTCGACTTTTAACATCCCCCCAGGGGAAGTTTTTGTTCCCCTCAGTGGTTCCTAGAAATGGGAAAACTGCGCCGTGGATGTCAAAAAAGATTCAACAGGTACAAACTTTTTTTTCATGACGGCGGAGCAGAGCCCAAAATTTTCTTAATTTTTGGATGTCCGGCGTGGATTTTTCCAGTGAGAACGCCTCAAAAACATCTCCGCCGGGATATTAGGACATCCCCTGCCCCTGAGGGGACCTCTCCTGCCCCCGCGGGGACCTTTCCTGCCTCCGCGGGGACCTTTCCTGCCCCTGGGAGGACATTTGAAGCCTCGCGGCAGTTTTTGACATCCCGCCGCGGTGAAATAGGTTCACTGAGGGGCAGTTATAGGTTCCCTGAGTGGTACTTTTTATATCTCGGGGCGATATAAAAGTATCCCTCAGGAGGAGGAAATTCCTTTCCCCGGCGAACTTTTGGGGACGGCGTACAACTTTTCTTCCCCGCAGTGAACAAAAAGAACCCCGCCGTGATATGCTTTTAATTAATTATGTAATGGTTTTATAAACATTGTATGTCGCCGTGATGGTCATTTTTTCCTAGAATTCAACTCAAGCTGCCCCTCAGTGGTAAAAAGTTCTCCGTAACGTGCCGTGAGACTGGGGCATAACACAACAACCTCATTCTATCTGTATGGAGGCATCATGATAGGGGCTTTATGTCCTGTATTTATGCACATGGTAGGCTAATTAGGACAGGAGGAGGACACGGAATAAGGCGAAAAATGATTTAAACCGCCGTCCAACATAGGCCCACATCATTCAATCATATCACCAATGTCATACAAGTATCACTGGGTGAGGGTCTAACAATCCCTAACATAGATGATGACTGTCAATTCATAGAATATGACATCATGTCTGCTGAAGTTCTAAATTATGGTCTTTGATGGAAATGGTTAAGTTCCAAGACGTCATGGATGAAAAATCTTGTTTGTTTTGCGGCTTTATGAAATAATTTGTCCAAATGATTTAGGTGCAGATGTCTGCGAACTCCAGCTCAACTAGGCTAAAACAGATAGGCTTTAGTGTGGAAGAATTTCTGTCAATAGAGTGCAAAGTTGCATTGCTACCGTGCATGATTGTTTCATCTGCATGAGAACAGTTTAGCGGAGAAGGACTCAATAAGTGCTGTTTACTCAGTGACAATAAATCATTATGGGGAAAGAGAATGGAACAGAAATTCCAGGTATTACAGGATGCAGGTCTGCCTGTCCCTCACATTGAAAATAGTCAATTTACAGAAAACGGCATGATATTCACTTGAAGATGTCTTTACATCTTTTTAAGGTACAAGGAGACTCAAGGGCGTTGAAAGAAGAAGGCTTGAGCAGCTTTATGGAGAAAGCAGAGGAAACAGCATGGGACAGAAGTCCACCTGATTGTTCCTGAGCGAGATGACAAGAGACGACCAAAATGAGGTCCCAGAGAATTTGAAAAAATATAAGATGTCATGGATGGAAATTTTGATTTGATTTTGGAGCTTTATGAAATAATTTGTCCGAATGACTCAAGTGCAGCAGTCTGCAAACTCAAGCTTTACCAGGCCTAAACAGAGAGGCTTAGGAGCAGAAGAATTCAGGACACGCGGATCAGACCAAGCCGGTTTCCATCAATAGTGAGCACTGTGCAAAGTTCCATTGCAACTGTAAATGATAATGGTTCAACTAAGTGCAGTTCAGTGGGATAGGAGGGTAGATTTTAATCATTACAGCCAGGAATATTTCCTATAAACTTACACAGTGTCCTTGAACAAAGTTTAGGGTTAAAAAAATGTGCAAAGAATCCGTCAACACAGTGTTGTACACTGTAAATTTTGAGTTAGCTTAATTGATTGAGATGGTTGCACAATTCCTTTGAGCCAAGATAGCTTGTTGTTTGCAAGTCATAACAACATAAAGATTATCATAACTCAAAACAGCAAGCTATCATGGCTCAAACAAATTGTGCAACCGTCTCACTCAATCATTTGAGCTAACTCAGAATTTCAGAATTTACAATGTAGTATGTGGTCTCAGCTTCGATTTGATGTAAAGATCAAAAAAATCTGTTGGGAAAATTTTGAGAAAATTTAAATTTAAAATGTTTAGTTTTTCACACCCTAGTTGCATGCAAAATATCAGTTATAGGTATACAATGTATCAAATGACATTGCGGTGTTATTGAAACATCATATTTTATCTAGTTATACATTAAGTTACTCAATCAGGTTAAAAATATACCAGAAAAAGCATTTTATTTCCAGATTTCACATCTTTTCCAACATTTATGGGTGTGGCAAACTCAGTGAATCTTATAATGTGTCAAAATCAAATATAAACATGGCCATTTCGGCTTTATTATTTCTTGAACCAAAGAAAAGCGGCAAATGAACCACCAGGGTGTGAGAAAATGCCTTGTTAACTTCATTAGTGATGGAAATTGAGAGTTTTAGTATTTCACCAGTCAATGTTTTTCTAACGGGATTCGCAAAAAACATCTGTAAAGTTGTTGGACAATAAACAGTAGGCACATGCAGAAATACCTACTGCCGGCATCTGACAAGTGTATATCTTCACCACAGCTTTCCGTGTAAGATGCATTTTGATATCTAAGGAAATGATAATTTTTGAGAGAAGTATTTGTTTACTCTCTAGCTTTCCGTCGTAGACGTTGCGATATTATCCAAGTTTTCAAGATTATAAAAGATATTGATAATGTTAATACCTGTGATTTTTTCACCTTCAGTACTTTGCAAACAAGAGGTCATAGTCTGAAATTGAACAAACCCAGGGTTAAGTCCAATCAAAGGCTAAATAGTTTTGCAATCCGTATTATTAATGACTGGAATTCACTATCAGAATCTACTATTTCTTGTGAAACTGTTAATAGCTTCAAAACTGCTTTGAGCAAAGATTGGCGACACCATCCAGAAAGATATTTGGATGACTAAAAATGTTTTGTAAATCAATAACTAGCCGTTGTATGTGCATTCTTTCGTTATTCAGTACATCGGTTTCTTTTATTCTTCAGTAATCTACTGTCAACCATTGTGAAGTATGAATTACATAATTGGTGACAGCCGGGTGAGGGGTCTAAGACGCTTTGTCCCTAACATTGAGTTTGCAGAGATTTGGTCTCAATCAGGGGGAAAGGTGTCAGATATGTTCCAATGGGTGGAGGACCTAACTATTCTGCACCATGGTGAAGAGAACTCACGTGCACATTTTTATGTTTGGATAGGCATATGCAATCTAACTAAGAGGCTGAAAGGTGATAACTACGAGGAAGTGATTTTTAACAAATCAGACTTCCAGATTCAAAAGTCTAATCTCTACAGAGAGGTAGAAAATCTTTCGGTAGCCGTAAGGAACCAGTATGCGGTACCTATATTTTGTACAATCCCACCTCTCAGTCTACAGATGTGGAATCACCATCGATTAAGTATACAAAAAACTGTCACCCTTAATTACGATCAAAACTACCCGCAAATGCAGCATGATTTGGAAAGTGAGGTATCCGATCTGAATGATCTCTTTGTTAGAATTAATAGGAGGAATGGAGTAACCACTCCAATGTTGCATAGGGACTTGGAACATAGCAAAGGCAAGGGTAGAAAAATTTACAAATATAATATGTTATCTGATGGGTGTCACCTGAATAGATCTGCACTATTGAAATGCAAAAATTCTATAATGATTGCCTATGGGAAAAATAAGAACAGGCTGAGGTAATGTCGAGGTCGCTGCAGACCCTTCATAAAAGTTCTGTTTCTTACGCACATGTGATGTATATAGTCTTGCACAAAAACTTATGTTCATTCAGAACCAAATTTATAATTTATAACTTAAAATTGCAAAAAATTGTTATAAAAACTATGATGCTGTGTCATATATGCCTCGACTATTGGAAGAGATGTATGCAGAACCGGGTTGTGGTCGCTACAGACCCACCATTTATTTTCTGTTTAAATCTCAATCCAAGCGGTCTTACTGATGCAATTGCTCAGTTATTCATGTTACTTTGATTTTACATTACTTATTCGTATTGATGAATGTAATATAAGTTATCTTATTTCTTGTTTTTGTGCAAGCTAATATATATATATTGGAGGTTGAATTATTGTTTTTGCTTGTTGTATTGTTGATTTATATGAGGTTTTGGGGTACATACCATATCAAGTAGCATTCGAGCCACACTGCCCATCCTTAGTTAAATAGACTGGCCAATTACAGAACTTAGTCATTTGACAATCGTATTAATGAGCCAATTTACCAGACGCATGCGCAAAACCATCAGATTCTACTCCCAAGCAGTGTGAGCAGTCACAGAAGAGCCAGCTCGAGAGAGGCCAACAACCATCGGTTTCGGCCTAAACTGTCTACAAGTCTACAAGTCTACAAATTAAAAAAAACATACGCAAGTAGCCTAATGGCGGAGATGGCCAATTCCAAGTTTTATTACAATGTCTCTGTTCATATTGAAATATTGGTTGCAATGTATGGTCTTCTGAAGAATTCTAAGGGCTTTCTTCACCCATTTTTGCCAATAGATGGAATTTAATGGTTGCCGATTTCCAAAATTCAGTTGTTCAGTTGTAGCATGCCTTTGTGCAACCAACAGAGTATTTTTAAAACTATCAGTCAACAGATTATCTTCCATGGTCACATAGTTAATATTGGTTATATGACCTTTCCAGATGGAATTAGGAGATATTATGATTTTAAAAAGTTAATTTCAAACCAGAAGCTCTGAAATAAATATTTGTTTGTGATATAATTTATTTTTCTTTCATGATATGAATGACAACACTCGAAAATGCATAATACACATAGTTTCTAGCAATATCATTGCATTAGTAATGTAAAATCTGCATAGAAAGTACTAAATTGAGACTTATGCAAAATTGAAGAAAATCAATAAAATACCATCGGAAACTAAGACCCTAAATAAAAATTACAAATTTAAGGATTGGACAATTGAGGCAATCATGTTTCTTCAGATTGTGATTAGAGGTTTTGATACTGATTCGAAGAGGTATGCTTTGAGAGTGTTGCGACATACATCTCAAAATATTGATATAGAAATGCTGTAAAAACCCTAAATATGTCTTATTATTGGCTATATTGCTACAGTGTTCTTCTACTAAGCTAATGCAGTCGATGACTTAGGGACAATATGCAGACTCGCTTGATTTGACTCTAAATGGGTTTGGAAAATACAGATTATTGTCTAGCAAGTTTGTAACACCTTCAGAATGTGATATTTCTTTAAAAACCACTTAACTATAGTTCTGAATCTGGTCCACTGTATATATATATATATATATATATATATATATAAGCAACAGGATGGGAAAGGAAAGCATTTCTATGTTAACATGTTCATTTTAAACATTCTATAATGGATATCTTGCATGCAACAAGAGTGTGAAAAACTAAAAATGTATTCTTACCTTGTAAGGTCGGTTAAGCCAATATGGCCGATGACATCCGTCTTCCTCGATTGATTCCCGCGTTTATTATTGCGTCACACCAATCAAACCCAATCAGGGCACTCGGCCCACTCGAATCAATCGAGCGGATCGGGCTGGGTAAATACCCAGGCCCGCCAAAATCCGGTCACTCGCCTCTCTCATATCGTTCATCGATCATCACAGCACAGCACCAGCACGAAGCAAGTCATTGAGCAATCTGCTGCACCTTGTAGTTCATGACCTTCATCTACCTGATGAGTGAGCTCTTTTAGTGATCGTTGTTACCAATACACAACTCGCTTCGTTTGTTGATAGCGTCTCTAGTATGGGCGGGAAGAAAAATAAGACCCATCGTTGTACCGTGTGCAAACAACCAGCTCGGGGGCACGAAGGCCCAATGGGTGGCAAGTGTAGCACCCTCAAGAAAGCTAATAATTCCGAGCCGAGGGATCAGTTCCTTCATGATGAGAGATTGCAAGTTATGCTGGAAGCATGTATTCAAGCTGAACAAGATGATAGCAATTCTGATGGCGATTTAGAGAGCGAGATTGACGGTCTTGGTGGCCATAGGGATGTCCGGGGTAGGTTATGGGTATCCTCTCGTAACGTCATTTATGAATGTAACTCCGGTGAGGCACACATCCCTCGCATCGGCCTGCAGGACTTGGTGGTGGACAAGGGTTATCCCGCCGACATTTCTGAGCGTCAGTCAGTTGCCATGGGCACGACTCCTGTTGGCGGGGACCCCCCATTTAGGCCACTTTCAACGCCTCCTCGTGAGTTAACACGTCGACCTCATGCTGTGACCAATGACGCTCCCAGACCCAATGACACTTTGCACTTCGGAGCAGCCCTCCATGGGGATGCTGATGTTGACTGGCCCAGCCTGGGTATCCATACTGCCGCTCAGGGTATAGGGCAGTCCAATAATGAGACCATTGTACCGTTAATGTCAGATGTAGCACGCTCTTCATGCCTCCCGGCATTGCTGAATCATTCACGCAACGTTACCTTTACGCAAGAGGGCGCCACTAATGGCCCTCGAGAGGGCGCCTCCCGGCGTCCTGACCCACGAAACCATGTTCCAGATGTCACCACTAGTAACCTTGAAAGTGCACCAGGGGTCGCCACCCCGCAATTTGATACCATGGGCTACCCGCCCCGCCACCAAGTGAGAGATCAACGCTGGGCAGGCAGCCAGCATGGACCCAGTACCAGACCCAATGTCGGACCTACTGCTCAGCCTGAGCATAGGGAGAGCCAATGGCAGCAAGCAGGTGCCAGACCCAAATCAAAAAAGGCTCGAAACCGTGAAGCACCTCAGTCTCAGTACCATGAAGCTCCTCAGTCCCAGTATAGAGAGGCTCCGCAGTCTCCGTACCGTCAAATGTACCAGTCTCGCTACCACGAACCTAACTTAGAAGCATATGGCACCCGAGCTTATGCAGTTACCAATGATGACCCGGCCTTTGGCACCCGTGCATCGGCCCCTGTTACCAATGTGACCCAACCTGTGTATGGCACCCGAGCATATACAAATGAAGCCGGACCGCAGCCCCCCCGCTACTTCGATGTCGAGAGGACCAGGACACACCCCATGGACCAGGACCCAGGATGGACCCAGTACCGGACCACCAGGGCCGCTCCAGTCTCCCCCATGAGGACCAGGGCTGCGCCACCTGACGGGATCCACAGAGGCTACCTTCGCCATCACCGGAATGGAATGGACCATGGACCCACCTGGAACGACCTCCCCAGGACGGACCTTACTTCAAGGACACCTGCCCACATCGACGCCCGAGTCGCCCAAGCTGCCCTAAATGGTGAGTTCGCACACCTTGAGAACTTTCTGGATTGTAACCTCAATGAGTATGAGGAGGTCAGGGTAGTGGATAGCACTAGTGGCTTACAGCTCAAATCGTCTAGGCCTAGAAAGATGATTACGAGTCTATACAAGTGGATGGAGGCCTGGGGCCATTATGAAGTACTATTGGTTTGTTATTATGGCTTAGAGCTTTATTTAGAAATGGCCAACTACCGAGGTTTCTTGTTGTCTCTTACAGACAAATATAAGGTCCCATTCGTCTTAACTTATGACGAGCGCCATCGCTCTATTCTGGGCAGAAGTAGATCTTTCGACTTCAATAGCTTTGATCAGCGTCTATACTCAACCATTCTTGACGCCAGCGCCCTTAGGGTCGTTTCAAAGTGCCCCAAGTGTGCCTCTACTGAGCACAATGCTAATGACTGCCCCTTTCGAGGCAGCGGGCCCAAAGGGGCCCCCGCTCAAAGTAGCGGCGATAAGTCGAAGGGCAAGCAGCCCGCCAACCCAGACGAGGTTTGCCTCAGGTTCCAAGATGGTTCCTGCAAATTCTCAACCTGTCGCAGGAAACACTGCTGTATCGTTTGTGGTGGCCCCAAGGGAGCCAAGTTTTGTACTTCCTGCGCCGGTAAGGGATCAACCCCCTCTACTTAATTATTCTTATTGGTGTCATATGCTCCCTGCAGTATGTGAACCTGATCATGCCCAGTCTGTCTTACTTATGTTGTCTCAGGGGGTCCGGATTGGGAGAGCTAGCACAAATGTCACGATCATTTCTCCCAACTGGCCCTCCGCCCTTGAACACAGGGCAAAGGTTACAGAGGTTCTCTCAAAGGACCTCCATATGGGCCGTCTTCACGGTCCATTTCGCAGCCCCCCCCTATCAAGCCTGTATAGTCTCCCCTCTGGGTGCATTCACCAAGAGGGACTCAGATAAGGTCCGGGTCATTCATGACCTGTCTTACCCCGCCGTCGGCTCTTGTGAATTCGGAGATCGACCCAGACGAGTATTCCCTTAAGTACGCATCAATTGATGATGCTGTGGAGTTTTGTAACTCATTCTCCACCTCCCCCCCATTTATGTCCAAATTAGATTTACAGGATGCCTTTAAATTCATTAAGATTCACCAGATGATTGGCACCTGATGGGATTTTCTTGGCTTGATGGCGCGGGCTGCAACCAATTCTACTTCTCAAAGGTCTTGAGCTTCGGCCTTAGGTCAGCTCCTGCTCTTTTCAGATATTCGCTTCTGCCTTGAAGCTATTCATGATTAAGGGTGGGGCACCAGAAACCATAGTCAGGTATGTTGACGACTTTTTGATAGTCGCTTCGGACGCTCGCAGTTGTCAAGATGGCCTGTCCATCATGCTAGAGACCTGTGAGCGGGCAGGGTTTCCGGTTCAACCTTCAAAAGTCACATCTCCATCTACTATTGTCAAATTTTTAGGCATCACTATCAATACTTTGGACCGGACCCTGTCAATCGACAGGGCCCGGCTAGATGAGATCCTCCAACTGGTGTCCCACTTCCTGCAGGTGCGCTCGGTCTCCAAGAGACAACTTTTAAGTTTGATAGGCAAGTTGGCCTTTGCCGCTCGTGCGGTAAACGTGGGCAGGGCCTTCTTGGGCCGTCTCATTGGGGCGGCCAAGTCAACAAAATATTTGCATTATTCTGTCAAGCTTTCTCATGACGCCAAGGAAGATTTACGCTGGTGGAGGGACTGCGTTGTGTCCCACAATGGTGTCTCCATGCTGCCCCTCCCCTGGGACGACTCGACTGCCCTGGAGTTATTTACTGATGCCTCTAATAGCGCGATAGGCGGGTGGTTTGACCCGGAATGGTTCTCTGTCCCACTTGTGGGTTCTATGGCCCGCACTCTTGATCTTTCCATTAATTGGAGAGAGATGTATGCCGCTCTTGTAGCTCTGGCCTCCTGGGCCCCACGCCTCGCAGGCGCCAATGTAGTCTTTTATATCGATAACCAGTCGGTCATCGCGGCCATCAAAAAGCGCTATTCCCCTGTTCCAGCCCTTATGGCTCTATTACGTGAATGGTGTCTAATTGTGGTTCGCCACGATATAAATGTCAGACCTGTGTACATCAACACACTTGATAATTCGGATGCAGACGATCTTAGCCGACTTGACGTCACCAGCTTTCTAAGACGTAACCCTCATGCATCCCCACTCGTACTTGGCCTATATTGCCAAAATTGTAATTAAAATTTTAATTGGATTTACAGATCTGGATCGCTCGGTCAAAGCCCTGGTCTTCAATGGCATCACGTCCAACTCCCGTGGGGCATACACTGTAGCTGTTAGGAGGTATAAGGCCTTCTGCCAACTTTATTCCCTCGAGCCCTTGCCAATTGACCAGACCAATTCGATCAGATTTGTAGCTTATTTGAATAACCAAGGTCTGGCCGTTTCGACTATTAGAGTCTATTTATCCGGCCTCCGTTCATGGTCCATTGATCTTGGTCTCCAGGTCCCTGACATTTATTCCCCGGCTTGACATAGGCCCTTCGATCCCTCGATCGATCTTACTCCCCCACCCAGGCCCCGCCTCTACTATTCAACCATTTGCTGGCCATTATGGCCAAGGCCCCATTCAATAGAGACAACTTGATGTCTCTGGCCGCTATGGCCCTCGCATTCTTTGCCTGTCTCAGACCAGTGAATATCTTTATACTAGAGGTACTAGGGCTCCCCCTCCAGGG